>CAHIKZ030000210.1:1155000-1563988 GCA_903632075.3 Acanthosepion pharaonis | reverse complement strand
GTGTTGAAACTTAACTAATGCATGGAATAATAATGCAACACAAAATGTACTTAAAACAAAATGTATTGAAACAAGAAAGTGTACACAATATTTACATATATTCTTTTGTATATTCCTGGTAAGACCGTTCCTGGAGAATGTGTTGACTGAGTCGCAGTCGGGCAGAGTCTCTGGTTGAATCTCTTGATTCCTTCCTCTCTTCCAGGTACCAACCATATTTATATGGTCGGTACTCCACTATGCAAATTAGGTGGATCCTACCACAACATAAAGAAAAGGATTTTTCGCATTGGCTACGGTCGACTCCTTTTGTTCTAAGAGGTAATAACTGAATAATTGAATAATGAAAATTAAGAAGTTATTGATAATTAAGTAGCCTCATCGACATCGAGAGCTTCTTTTTAATATCAGCATGTTTAAACAGAATTTTTGCGAACTATGCAAGGCAGCAAAACCTGATTTGACTGGGCTAAACCAATTCTTTAGATTCTTCAATCAACATGAGAAAAAGTAGAAGAGTGGGATAAAAAATCGTAAAACAAGATGGAAATGAAACATCGTGAACAATATAAAAACAATGGAGAGAATAAGGAACTGGTAAAGTACGTAAAGTTAAGAGAAAATATAAATTGAAATGTAACGATCAAAACCTGAATTGAAAGAAGAATTGAAGAAAAAAATAATAAGCTAATGGACAACGTCTCCAGTGGTTTGATAAACGCGAAAAACCTTTTTAGACAAAGCTAGGAATTTGGAACAAACGTAATGAAATTCAACAAAGAAATAGGAAGCCTAATAATTACAACACCGAATTCACCGTAAGTACGACCATTACACCACTGTCCCTTTTCAGGCCAGAATAATTGGTTCAGCACTCTTTTCTTTGTTTCTCTTGCTTTAAGTCTCCTCTTCATCTGTGAGGAAATTGTCCAGCATTCACTGCCATATAGGAGGATTGATATTACTATCGAAAAATGGAATAGGCAGATTCAGGAATAATATATCGGGAGATGACAAAAGTCAGAAGGAAGATTCTAAAATGGTTAAATGAAAATAAATAAAAAATAATAAAATGAATAAAAATAAATAAATAAATAATAAGTAAAAAATAAATAAAAACTTAAAAAATGACAAAAATAAATAAAAATAATTATAAATAATTAAAAAAGTAAAAAATGATAAAAAATAAATAAAAGTATTAAAAATGAATAAAAATAAATAAATAAATAAAAAATAAATAAAAAAAATTAAAAAATCATAATAATAAAAAATGATTAAATAAAAATCTAGAAAAAGAGACTCATTATGCTTTTTGGACTAACGTCCTCGGCTGACATGAAATGGAAAAATTATATTGAATCCATTGCTAGATCAGCTGCTAAAAGAGTTGGTTCACTGTGTCGTGCAAGACAATTTTTCTCTTACATATATATAAGTTTAACATTCGACCACGCCTTGAATATTGCTTCCACATATGTTTCTATTTTCTAATTCCCCCACACTCCCGTAACTCCTTCTCTCTTTATGATTTTAATGTCGTACTTACGGTGAATTCGATTTTTTTAAAATCCAAGCAAAACGTCTCCGAGCGCTCAAGAAACGTGAAAAAATTCTATAAGCAAAACAAGAAATTTGAAACGGACCTAATGAAATTCTGCAGAGAAATCAGAAGCCAAAAAGAATAGATAAGAAAAAAACTCTTGGTAAAAGGAATAGCCATATTCAGGAATAACATATCGAGAGATGACAAACGTCAGATGGAAGATTCTAAAATGGTTAAATAAAAATCTGGAGAAAAATACAGGAATCGTCTAAGAACAGCAACTGCAAAATATTACAAGAGCAAAAATAAAACACGCGTTAATCAAGTCCCACAAATGAAAATCATCAGGAATTGATAAAATTCCAAACTTCTGGTTTGCCATTTTCTCTGCGACTCATACCATTATGGCGAGAGTATTTAATGAAATGATATTGGAACCAATAACAGCAGAGAATAATGCTCAAGTTATCCTATATAGCTAACGAAAAAACAATGGCACGGAAAACCCTAAAAATATTGACCTCTCATTGTTTGTTAATATCGAACAAGTTGTTAACTTCCATATTAAGCGGAAGTAAATCAGCTATTTGGAAAATACAATATAGGTTCAAGTGAGCAAATAGGTCATCATGGAGGGTCTTATGGCTGCAAAGATCATTTACTTATAGATAAGGTTCTTCTTTGAAATATTCACACAAAATTCCAGTATCTCCGTACATCATGGATAGACTACAAAATGGCTTTCAACACACTCGCAGATAATCAAGGCCCGTGAAATAAAAAAAACCTCACCAGCAATTGGGAATTTCTTACGAGATATGTCATTCTGAAGGCCAGAGCCCTTACTCATGGATTCAAATGGTGACCTTCTAAGTGTAGACATGAAAAATTAAATCTGGAATTTTTCAAGGAGTCTCGTCTTCTTTTTTTTAAACTCCTTTATCAAAATTATTAAATAATACAGGATACGTTGTATACAATGAAATATTAATCGACAAATCATTTATTTTATATGGACGACTTGAAATGATATGCAAGAAATGATGAGGCATTGCAAAGGCTTTTAAAGAGAGCGTAAAGTTTTAACGAGGATATATGCATGGAGTATATATATATATATATATATATATATATATATATATATATATATAGGGTGTAACAGCAAAATTGCCCAAATCGTGTGACAGCATTGTCCATACCACGAAATGTTTAATATCTAAAAAAAACACTAATCTAATATATATATATATATATATATATATATGTGTGTGTGTGTGTGTATGTACAGGGTGTAACAGCATAATTGCCCATCCCACAAAACACTAATCTAACAGAGTTTCTTTTTGCCAGGTTTTCAGATAAGATGTTTAGCCATCTTGACTCCATTTTTCGTAAGAATCACTGAAAAACCTTTTGCGTTATTCCGCTAAAAATATATGTACTATCGGGTAAAGAGGCTGTCGCAGGGTCTCCTATAGCTGCAAAGGTCAGATGGGTAAAAATAGGATTATTCTTGGAAATACTTACACAAAAATCTATGTAGAAGGGATAGACTATAAAAAGGCCCTTGACAACATCTGACAATCGTGAATCAACAAGGCCCTTGAAGTAAATAAAACCTAACCAACAATTACGAATTTCTTACGACAAATGTCATGGTTGAAGACAGATCTATTACTCCCGCATTAGGCTTCTAATTGTAGACATGGAAATTAAATGTGGAATTTTTCAAGGAGGCTATTTGTTTCATCTTCGTTTTTTGTCTGGAATTAATTTCTTCATTAAAATTGTTACTAAATACATGTCTGGTTGGTTTGGTTTATTTTGTTTTACGACATATCAACCTCAATGGGTCATTTAATGCAGACAACATTTTTAGGATAGATTCGTATGAATAGAATATGTATTCTTTGCTTTAGATTGGTTTGGTTTATTTTGTTTTACGGCATATCAGCCTCAATGGGTTATTTAATGCCGACAACATTTTTTGTTGCTGGTAATTTTTTGTTTTGTCAAAAATCTGTTTCTGGTAATATTTTTCCTTCAAAATTGTATTGCTGGTAATAATTGTTTCAAAAAAGTATTGCTGGTAATAGTTAACTCTTTGCCCATAGCTGGGACCATAACAGGTGCTACCACCCTGGGTCAGGGTGGACCTGGGTACACCAGCAATTAAGAGGTGGTTCCACGCTCCTCAGAACCTCCTGATCAGAGGTCTTGCTGCTGGATGTAGTTTATCGTCTTATCCAGAACGACATGGTTGGTTCGTTGTTTTTGTTTAGCGGCATACCGACCTCTATGGTTTCTTTGATGCCGAAATCTAAATATTTTGTACACAATTTTATTTTTATTTCTATTGAGTAAAGAGGTTGTCGTAGGGACTCCTATAGTTGCAAAGACCAGTTGCTAATAAATAGAATTTTTGAAAATACTTTCACAAAGTTTAACTATCTCATCTGGATAAGCTTTCGAAAATCATCCCACAATCTTGGATCATCAAGGCCCTTGAAGTAAACAAAATCTAACCCACAATTACGAACTACTGATGACAAATGTCATTGTGGAAGGCAGATCACTTACTCTCGCATTTTAATGCTATGCTTCTAAGTTTAAATGTGGAACTTTTCAAGGACACTTTTTATCTCCTATACTTTTTGTTTGACATTAATTTCCTTATCAAAAGAGATGGGGTATAAGTTTTAAGATAACAGAATAGATCAAGTTTTATATGGATAACTTGAAAATGATATAAAAAATGATGATTTATTGGAATGGCTTTCAAATACAGTAAAGAGTTTCACCGAGAACATATGCATTGGATTTCGGATAGATAAAGACATGAAAATTAAATCTGGAATTGTTCAAGGAGGATTTGTCTCATCTTCGTTTCTTGTCTGGCATGAATTCCTTCATTAAAATTGTTTAAAAATATATGGTTGGTTGGTTTTGTTTTTGTTTAGCAGCATATCAACCTCTATGGTTTGTTTAATGCTGAAATCTAAATATTTTGTACCGAATTTTATTTTTATTACTATTGAGTAAAAAGGTTGTTGTAGGGACTCTTATAGTTTCAAAGACCAGTTGCTAATAAATAGAATTCTTGAAAATACTTCAACAGGGTTTAACTATCTCATCTGGATAAACTACAAAATGGCCTTCAAAGTTACCCATTCTTGGATCTTCAAGGCTCTTGAAGTAAACAAAAATCTAACTAACAATTACGAATTTCTTACAACAAATGTCATGGCGGAAGACAGATCCGTTACTCTCCTATTCCAATGGTTGGCTCCTAAGTAAAACCATGAAAATTAAATGTCGAATTTTTCAAGGAGGCTTTTTTATCTCCTGTTCTTTCTTGTCTGACATGAATTCATTTACCAAAATTGTTAACCAATACAGGAGAAGGATATAAGATAAAAGATAAACGGACAAATCATTTAGTTTATATGAATGACTTGAAATTATATGCAATAAATGAAGAGGAATCAGAAGAGCCTTTAGAAACTATGAAAATTTTCGACGATGATTCATGCATGGAATGTTGGCTTTTCTTTCACTGTTTCTCAACGTTTTTAAGCAACGTCACACCTAGGAGCAAATGAAAACGTCGCGGCACATTTAGCAACATTTTGAAAGGGTAGACATTTAAATGTTATGAAATAAAACCATAGATTAAAAAATATATAAACACAAATATGAACTTACATTAAGTCAATGAGTGTAGTCTTTCTAGCTTCTTATTTTTGAGGTTATTTACGATTGAGAAGCGTAATTCACATAAATAAGAAGTAGAAAATTGCAATAAAACTGATAAAGTCTTTATAGCCAATAAGGGATATTCCTTTTGTATTGAAATCCAAGACACAGTAGATAGCGACTCAGGTTGAGGAATGGGAGAGCCTAGTTCGAATTCCAGTCCAATCCATTTTATTCACTTACGTAGTCTGAAACCTGTACCTGTTTTTTTTTTATTTTGTTTTTTTTTTTTTTTTTTTTAGATTTCTTCAATGTTTGGTCGAATATGCGATAAGCAGACCCGCATTTCTTCTTCAGTTGAGTGTAGTCTTTCTCGCTTCTTATTTTTTATGTTATTTACGGTTGATAAGCGTAATTCACATAAATAAGAAATAGAATATTGCAATATAACTGATAAAACCTTTTTAGCTAATGTGGTATATTCCTTTTGTATTGAAATCTAAAATGTATCAAGTGTGAAACCATTACTACTTCTACACACACACACGCAGACACACACATCTATGCCGTGACAATATTTCACGATACGGCGATTGAGAATCACTGCGCTAGATAAATGTTCCAAGGCCAATTTCAAGAGATGAAATCTTATTATTAGCGAGATTATAATTCTTGATGTAGATTCTTTGATTAAGGAACTCGACCAGAAAATTGGTTACAAATATCTGGGTGTGAATGAAGCCAACAAAATACTGCAATCGAAGATGGAAGAAAAAGAATCCACAAAGAAATGCATCAGGTGAGTGGGGGTAAGAATGAAAACTGAATTGAATTCGAAAATTATATTAGCGGCCATTAAAACTCTTGTTACCCCAGCTGTAAGTTATGGCTTCAACGTAAGACATTATAACTTAAAGGAAATTAAAGAAAATTTATCCAGCATTCTAAGGCAGATGATAATTGTTTTTATCCACCAAAGAGCAGTGAGGGTAGCAGTATGATTCAACTGGAATTGTCTTATAAATTTTCAACAATGGCGCCTTATAAGTATCTTGCAGCTATTCAAGATTGGATGTTGCAACTCTTAATGGAGCATGAAAAATAGTAAAAAGCTTTATTCTATATTAAGAAGAAGTCCATGGGTAGGCAAGAGTCAAGGGTCATATCTTGAATATAACGATGAAGTAGATGAAACTGCAACAAAAAAAGCAAGAAAAGTGAAACAAGAATCGAAAAAGCCAGGTTAAAAGACAGAAGACATCTGGAGACAAAAGCCTCGACGTTGCCAGTTCCTTCGCCGAAGGAAAAATGTTGATGTAGATCAATTCGCAAGCTATAATAGACTTCAGGTGTTAAGGTTGAGACTGGTTTATTATTTCGGCGCAGGACCAGAGACGGCTTACACGTAACTACCAAGCTTATATCTTACATAACAGCACAGATCAAAATGCTGTAACCAATACATTGAAACATAACTTGAAGAAGAGACACTCTGTTGAAATATTGTTTAATGTTGTTAAGCAATGTTTTTTTTAAAAATAACGCTTTTCTCTTATGTGGTGAGAAATAATAATCATAATCATCATCATCATCATAATAATAATTTTATGGGGCTTTAAAAATACACACGGACAGAATAATCAAAGCTAATCGCCCTGACATCGTGATTAGAGACAGTAAAGACAAAATGTGCTTCCTTATTGATATGGCAGTCACTGCAGACTGCAATGTATCTTTGAAGATATTCAAAAAGCTATCAAAATACAAGGAACTTGAAATAGAAATCTCGAAAATGTGGCATATGGGAACATCAACAATCCCTGTTGTAGTTTGATCCCTCGGATTGATTGGAAAAGATTCCAATAGACGCATTGAATAAATTCCTGGTAGACCATGCCTTAAAGAAACACAAAAAAAACTCTGTACTCACAAGTAAAGCCCACACCTTACGGAGGATTTTCTATGTAAAATATGCGTGATTTTTTTCAAAACTGCTCAGTGAAAAATGTTATGATGCAATTTCTGACCTTAGGTCTCTGGTCGGAACCCGGAAAGAAATTAATATATGCCTAATAACATTTCAACAAATGGATCTTACGAAGGGCTTTATCTATGTAAAATATGTGTGATTTATTTTTTTCAAATGTCGGAACCCGGAAAGAAATGAGTATATACCACAAACCAAAAGGAATAATAATAATAATAATAATAATAATAATAAATAGAAAACAACAGACGAAATGTGGAAATTGAAAAAAAGAATAATATCAACCATTGTAGGTGCTCTTGGAATGGTAAAAAAGGAACACAACAACGCATTGAAAAATAACTGGAAATCAAAGCATAAGAGAAATACAAAATTGTCTTGCTAAGTACAACACACACACACACACTAAGAAGAACTTTGTCACTGTAATGATGTTATGGGAATGAGAAAAACAAATCTCTAAATGTAGCCATAACAAGACACCAATGCCTGCCTTAGGTCTTGCCGCAGACTCGGTAGGTCATGTGACCATAGCAAAAATCGAAAATCGATGATGATGATGATGATCATCATCATCATCATCTGGAATTGTCTTATAACATTTCAACAACTGGATCTTACGAAGGGCTTTATCTATGTAAAATATGTGTGATTTATTTTTTTTCAAAACTGCTCAGTGAAAAATGTCGGGACCCTGAAATAAACGAGTATATATCACAAACCAAAAGGAATAATAATAATAATAATAATAATAATAATAATAATGATAATAATAATAATAATAATAATAATAATAATAATAATAATAATAATAATAATAATAATAATAATATATAATAATAATAATAATAATAATAATAAATAATAATAATAATAATGATAATAATAATAATAATGATAATGATAATAATAATAATAATGATAATAATAATAATAATGATGATAATAATAATAATAATAATAATAATAATAATAATAATGATAATAAGATAGTGTGGGGCAATACTTACACTGGACAATGTGCAAACACTTTGGAAAATGTGTAAGCAAACACTGGTATGAACATCAGCCAGCGCCGGTTACAGAAATAGAAGATGTCACCATTCTATGGGATTATACCATCCACACAGACAGAAAAATTGAAGCAAATAGGCCGGACATTATTGTCAAAACCAGAAAGAAAAAAACTTGCCTACTAATTGATATGGCTTGTCCAGCGGATTGTAACATAGCAACCAAGGAATTTGAAAAAACTATCAAAATACAAAGACCTGAAATTGAAATAGAAAAATGTGGAAATTGAAAACAAAGAATAATACCAGTGGTAATAGGTGCACTTGGAATTATAAAAATGGAACAAAACAACACATTGAAAGAATCCTGAAACCCCAGCTTAAGAGACATACAGAAAATTGTCTTATTAAGTACAGCACACACTAAGGAGAACTTTGTCTATGTAACGCTAGCAACTTCACCGGAGATAAAAAAAAAAAAAAAAAAAAAATTAACATGAAATGTGGCCATAACAACACACCACGACCTGCCTTAGGTCTTTCCGCAGACTTGGTAGGTAGTGTGTCCATAGCAGAAATCGAATGATGATGATGATGACAATAATAATAATAATGATAATAATAATAATAATAATAATAATAATAATAATAATAAATGTGTAAACGCCAGAAATCAAAGGAAATCAAAATAATGATAATAATAAATAGAAAATATTAAACAATAGATGCGGAAATTAAAAACAAGATTATTACCAGTTATCATAGGTGCTCTTGGAATGCTAAAAAAGAAACACATTGAAAAAAATCCTTGGAAATTCCAGCTTAAGATAAATACAAAAAAAACTGTCTTGGTTAGTACCGCCCAATCACTGAGAACTTTGTCCATGTAATGCTAGTGATGTTATGGCAGATAGAAAAACAAATCAGGAAATGTGGTCATAACAACACACCACAACTTGCTGTAGGTCTTCCCGTAGACTTTGTAGGTAGTGTGACCATAGCAGAAGTCGAAATAATAATAATAATAATAATAATAATAATAATAAAAATATTGTGTCAGCCCAAAATGCAGATTCTGTGATAAATATCCAGAAACGATTGATCATCTTGTAGCAGGTTGTACGGTGTTGGCACCCACTGAATATAAAACCCGACAGGACAGAGTGGGCCAATATCTGCACTGGAAAATCTGCAACTTCTAAGGGAAGAAAACTGAAAGAAACTGGTATGAACACCACCCAGACCCGGTTACGGAGATAGGACCTGTTACAATTCTATGGGACTACACAATACACACTGACAGAACAATCAAGGCCAACCATGAGATATTGTTATTAAAGACCACAAACAAAAAACGATGCCTCCTTATTGATATGGCAGTCCTGCCGACTGCAATGTATCTTTGAAGATATTCAAAAAGTTGTCAAAGTACAAGGACCTTGAAATAGAAATCGCGAAAATGTGGCATATGGGAACATCAACAATCCCTGTTGTAGTTGGAGCTCTAGGACTGGTTGGAAAAGATTCCAGTAGACTAATTGAAGGGATTCCTGGAAGTCCATGCCTCAAGGAGATACAGAAAATTGTTCTGACAAGTACAGCCCACACCTTACGAAGGGCTTTATCTATGTAATCTTTTTTTTTTTTTTTTTTTTTTTGTCAGTGGAAAGTGTCATGACGCCATTTCTAATCTTAGGTCCCTGGGCGGGACCCGGAAAGAAATGTAAACGCCAGAAATCAAAGAAAATAAAAATAATAATAATAATAATAATATCGAATTGACTTACAGCATTTCAACAATTGAATTTTATAAGTCTCTTGAAGCTAGACAGGATTGGATGTTACTACGTGTGATAGAGCATAAAAAAGTAAAGGTAGCCCATAAATATGCAATGAGAATTCGGTTTTAATCTTCCACAAAATCAAAAAAAAAAATGCAAGATCCAAAAGAGGCAAAAACATATAGAAGATATCTGGAGCCCAAATCATCTATATCAGGGGTCGGCAACCTTTACTAACTATGAACCAAACAGCATATGTATTTTTATGCAAGTCAAGGTCAATATACCTGTTCTACAATATCTATCTATCTATCTATCTATCTATCTATCTATCTATCTATATTTTCTCATGTTGTCTGTCTGTGTGTCTCTCGTGGGCGTTGTTACCTCGCCCAGGCCGCATTTCTCACCCGATTTTGATGCGGTTTTCAACACAAGTTTGCAAATGGCTGCCGTAAGGACATGACAGAGCCCGATTTTTGAATTCGGAAGCAGGTTCCGAAAAAATCGATAATCGAAAAGATTCTGCTTACAGAAGGAATGATCGCATTTCAACCAAATTTGACACCCTCTTAGAGTCTACCATTAGAAGTGTTGTCCAGAAGTTTCATGACCACGGACCCCTAAACAGCGCGGGAAATCGATAAAACCCCAAAACCGATACGCCCAGATTGCGTCTGAACCGCATATCGGTTTTTAGCGAAAACCGGGCGGATTTATGAAGAGGCCATTGGGAGTCATCATGTGAAGTTTCAACTCTGAGCACCCCCCCAAACAGAGTGCAAATCGACAATCGGTCAACCCTTAAAATTGTTTTTTTTCCGGTTTTTTTAAGCTGATCGTATTGTGTTTATTTTGTTTCGTTCTTTTTTCGTAACAGATTTAATGTTTACTATAGAGCTTAGAAAAAGTTGGCAGTGTGATATAGGCAAGAAGTAAGGCATGTAACAACATCAGCACGGCAAAGGGCACTCCTCTAAAGGCAAGGAAGGGCAAAAATATTTTAAGTCAAGTGATAGCTATTGCTGTATGAGTCGTACGATTTTTGAATCAAGCACGGGCAGACCATGCTGCTAGTATTTTATATAGTAATATATAGTATAGATACTTTAGCATATATTAAAATTGAAACAGTTAAATATCTTCTTTGTGTTGTAGTAGTTATTGTTTCAGACTTCGTGATGTCATTTGCGGCTGCGTGCCATTGGAAATTGCCTGGCGTGCCATATGTGGCACGCGTGCCGTAGGTTGCCGCCCCCTGCCATAATGGATTAAATCGTTTCCTCATCCTAGTTTAGTAGGACTTCACTAAACCAAAGAAGGTATGAAACTTGCTAATTATTAAATCCATACGTGTATGTGTACGTCACCTAGTGAGGTTCAAACTCATAAGAATGATCTGTGAAATGAGCTTGATAAACCGTCACCTCCTGGCAAGCCTCATAGGTACTTACATAACTTAAAATAATCCGGCATAGAGAGACATATGTGGGTCACTGAGCAAAGATCGAAAACTCACAAAGATAGTAACTGTACCCTAAATTCTGTTTTGTATGCTTTAATATAACTGGAGTCCAAATCATCTCCATCAGAGATCGGCAAACCTTTTGCTATGTGCTGACTTAGAGTTTTAAAATCATTCAGTGTACCAAAAGCATACGTATTTTTATACAAGTCAAGGTCAATATAACTGTTCTACAATATATTTTATATAGTAATTTATACAATAATATGTAAACCACATTAATAGAAATAAACTGTTTTTAAAAGTTTCTTTTTAAAGTTTTTATTATTAATCGGAGTCTAACGAGTGAGCACTTTTAGAACAGCGAAATATCTTCTGCGTTGTAGCTTTTATTGTACTCGGCCTAACACGAAGTCACAAGTACACTAAAACCCTTGATTTCAATGTACTTGCCTTAAACTAATATATAAAGGAATAGGCAAGGGTCAGCAACCTTTTGCTATGTGCCGACAGGGTTTTAAAATCATTCACTGTGCCAACAGCATACGTAATTTTATATACGTCAAGGTCAATATATCTTTTTTTTTTCTTTTTTTTTTTAAGCATTTCACCCCAAGCAAGGCTAGAAGCCATTAGGCCGCAAGGGGTTACAGAAAATTTAGAGCAAGATCAGATAGGAATGATAGAAGAAAGGATGAGGAGAAGGGTAGTGGATAGATCAAGGCAACTGGAGATGTCGATTGACATTACATTTTAATAGTTGGAGATTATAGCTCTCTGGGAAACTGGAATAGGAAAGGGAAACAGGAAACAGGCGAGAGGTGCGAGACATGAAGCTATTGGACTAGAAGAGACGGCTACATTTCGGAGTTTCGACAGTGAAAGGGTGAGAGCGGGATGCCAGCCTCGTAAGGCGCTTGAACTCATGACGTCTGGGAACCAGCGAATGCAGCTCCTCGGAGCAATTTCCATGAAAGTATTTGTAGAGGAGACAGAGGGAGGCGACGGCGCGTCTGTGAGAAAGTGACTGTAGACGAGACGCCAGAGCAGGGCCAACCACATTGCAAATCCGCCTCTGGAGCCTATCAAGAACCCCGAGGCAAACAGAAGGGGCACCAGACCATATATGGCAGCAATTGTCTCCTCTTAATAATTGACTTTTACAGACTCCAAGATTTTATATAGTAATTTATAGTATATATACTTAAGTATATATTAAAATTGAATTAGAGAAATATCTTCTTTCCGTTGTGGTAGTTATTGGTTCGGACTTCGTGACGTCATTTGCGGCTGCGTGCCATTGGGAAATTGGCTTGCGTGCCACGTGTGGTACGCGTGCCATAGGTTGCCGACCCCTGCTCTATATAACCAGTTTCTTTCTCCGAAGCAAAAGTCTTCATGTACAGTGTGCTCGAAAAGTCACATTAGCATTGATAACCTTGTCAATTTTATATTTATTTACCAAATGGAATCATCTTTCTGTACGTGATAATGCATTAAGATATTTTAATGGCCGAATTATAGAAGATGATGTCAAGCAATTTTTTCTCTGGTTGATGTTTCGCAAGAGTATGTTTTCTGCAAATTGTCGCGTGACGTTTGGAAAACCCTGCAGGTCAATTCGCAACCCACCAGTGACTAATGATTTTAGGAGTTAAGGATGAAAATGAAGGATTTTGTTTTGCTGCACAGAACCAGAATGTGTTTACAAGTAACTACTAATATAATAGTACGAACCGAAAATGTAGGTTCTTTAAACAATATATTGAAACTATTGATCATCTTATCTCAGGATAGTTATTACTCACACCTAATTGCATAAAGTTAGTGGAAAAGTATTGCACAGAGGAGGCACGGTGGAGTAATGGATAGCGGCTCGGATTGAGGAATCGAAGAGCCGAGTTCGAATTCCGGTTGGATACATTACATTCACTTACGGGCTAATACCCTTGGAAAAGGCATGAATCCAACTCTTCTGGTCTGAAGAGGCACGGTGGAGTAATGGATTACGGCTCGGATTGAGGAATCGGAAAGACGAGTTCGAATTCCAGTCGAGTTCATTACATTCACTTACGTGCTAATACCCTTTGGGAAAGGCATGAATCCAACTCTTCTGGTCTGAAGAGGCACGGTGGAGTAATGGATTACGGCTCGGATTGAGGAATCGGAAAGACGAGTTCGAATTCCAGTCGAGTTCATTACATTCACTTACGTGCTAATACCCTTGGGAAAGGCATGAATCCAACTCTTCTGGTCTGAAGAGGCACGGTGGAGTAATGGATTACGGCTCGGATTGAGGAATCGGAAAGACGAGTTCGAATTCCAGTCGAGTTCATTACATTCACTTACGTGCTAATACCCTTGGGAAAGGCATGAATCCAACTCTTCTGGTCTGAAGAGGCACGGTGGAGTAATGGATTGCGGATCGGATTGAGGAATCGGAGAGCCGAGTTCGAATTCCAGTCGGATACATTCACTTACGTGCTAATACACTTGGGAAAGATATGAATTCTTTTCTTCAAGATATTATATTTGTAGTTGCTTCTAAACAGCTTCTTCTTCTTCTTGGGTGGCAACCGGTCTAGGAGAAGGAAAAACTTTGAATTCAAAACCGGCCTACGGGATAAAAAAAAAAACAGCTGGAAACTGTTATGTTAACATCATCATAAATCTCATTATTCGGACTATTGTCTTCATCTTTGTCACCATATTTATTATAACGTTTCGGCCGTTGAACGCTCCGGCCTTCATCAGGTGCTTGGAATGTCAAACTGAACCCGTTATTTCGCTCACTGGGGTAGACTGTTCTAGTTCCACGTGCCATGTTTAATGGATGTCACGTGTCAATTATCTCCTATTAATTCCCCTCTCCAAGTTCTCCACTGCCTTAACCGGGTATTGAACTCACACTTTTTGGGTCCTGTCACTGACGTTTATATCCACTGTGCCATGTGTCCTTGGCACGTAGAACTAGAACAGTCTACGCCTGAAGAAGGCCGGAACGTACAACGGTCGAAACGTCGTAATAATATGGCGACAATGATGAGTACAATAGTCCGAATAATGTAAATAGTGTACATATGTTATACTGGAACATACCTATTCTATAGTTAATAGACTCTTCCACCTATAATAAGTAGGAGTAGTAGCATTCGCCAGTTGAGCCAGTGAGTTGAGTGAGTCAGTCGATGTCGGACATTAAAGTATCAACCACCACAACTAGATTGCTGCGTCATTACCTCTTATATCAAGTTCCTAACGTTTTGTACGTCGAACCTTTTTAGGACCGACTTAGTGAAATACAAGCCTCCACTGTGAAACTAATCTATAACAACATAATACCTCATCTCAGAAATATAGACAGATACATCCTAAATCTGTAGCTGAGAGAGAGATCCTGTCGTTTTTTTCTATCGACACAGCCTGAAGAATACAAACAAGTCGCCCGGACATTATTATCAAAGACACAAAAGAAACGTAGGTTATGTTACCAATACATTGAGACTTTTGATCACCATATCTCAGGGTGCTCAATACTCACACCTAATTGTAAAAATTGTAGAAGAGAAGCAGTGGATAGCGGCTCGAACTGCAGGATCGGAGAGCCGAGTTCGAATTCCAGTCGAATCCATTACATTCACTTACATGCTAATACCCTTGGGAAAGGTATGACTCCCCTTCTTCTCCCCACCCAGCTATTAGATATATATATAAGATAATGAGCAGTTTGAGATAGATAGATAGATAGATAGATAGATAGATAGATAGATACTTGAAAAAGAAAGCAAAGACAAATGCTACCGACCAGATACAGAAACAATGGCAAGATAAATCGCTTCATGGCCAATGCTCTGCCATGTACCAAAATGTTGACGTACACAAAACCTGGTAACCAATCAGTGGCTACGTAGTGCAGGGTTGAAAGCGGAAATTTAAGGTTTTATCCTTGCTGCACAGGACCAATGCATTTCTAACTAGCAATTATCAAGAACATACCCTAAAATATTGTGTAAGCTCAAAATGCAGATTCTGTGATAAATATCCAGAAACAGTTGATTATCTTGTATCAGGTTGTACGATATTGGCACCCAGTGAGTATAAAACCCGGAATGAGAGAGAGTGGGCTAGTGTCTGCACTAGAAAATTTGTATGAACACCACCCAGATCCGGTTACGGAGATAGGACCTGTTACAATTCTATGGGACTACACAATACACACTGACAGAACAATCAAGGCCAACCGCCCAGATATTGTTATTAAAGACCACAAACAAAAAAGTGCCTCCTTATTGATATGGCAATCCCAGCAGGCTGTAATGTATCTTTGAAGATATTCAAAAAGCTGGCAAAAAAAAAGGACCTTGAAATCGAAATCTCAAAAATGTGGCACATCAACAATCCCTGTTGTAGTTGGAGCCCTAGCATTGGTTGGAAAAGATTCCAGTAGACAAATTGAAGGGATTCCTGGAAGTCCATGCCTCAAAGAGATACAAAAAATTGTTCTGACAAGTACAGCCCACACTTAAAGAAGGGCTTTATGTAAAATATGTGGGTTTTTTTTTTGGGGGGGGGGGTATTTTTTTTTTTTGTTTTCATCAGTGGAAAGTGTCATGCTGCCATTTCTAACCTTAGGTCCCTGGGCAGGACCCGGAAAGAAATGTGTAGACGCCAGAAATCAAAGGAAATAAAAACAGCAACAACAACAACAATAATAATAATAATAATAATAATCATAATAATTTGAAGCTCTGTCATCAGCATAGAATGAAACCAGCTGCAAACTGTTAATCACATCAACCTGAATCTTTAGTTACGGGAGATGATGTTACCTTTCTTTCTTTTTTTTTTCTGTAAATTCAGTACGAATAATACAAGCAAATCGCCCAGACAGTATTATCAAAGACAGAAAAGAAAAAAAAAACAAATTTGCAAGCCAATTAACAGGTGGGGGGGCGTACCAAGTGACAAAACTGGAAAGAGCGAGAACAATTACTAGACTTGAGAAATTTGAAAAATGAAACAGCCTGTCGCCTGTGAGTGTGGTTTCAATGTTCACTTATAGTTCACTTATATATATATATATATATATATATATATATATATATATATATATATATATATATATATATATGAAAGAAAGCATTTTGTTCTAAATGAGAAAACGCGTCACTGGATAACTTTTGCACTGTGTCACACTCCCATCTCCTTATATGTATGTATGTATGTATGTATGTATGTATGTATATATATGTGCATGTATGTATGTGTGTTTATATATATATATATATATATATATACACACACACAGATATATATATATATGTATGTATGTATGCATGTATGTATGTATGTAATAATAATAGCTGACCACTCGTATTCGAAGATAGCAGTCTATTAGGGCGACTAGCTAATCCCTATTACAGACGCTCCCTCAGGCACATTTGTGCTTGTTCATACACAGAGCCAACCAATGGTTTATACTGAAACTATGCTGAGCAGACCTTAGTTACAATTTCTGGGAGAGAGCGTGTTATCTAGCATGATCAACAATCTGAAAAAAGGCCAACACACTTAAAACCTCGGTCACGATGACTTGTGATTTCGTGCTAGCACAGCTATCGACAGTCCCCAAGTGTCGCGTCTACCCAATTTCAATGACAAGGCGTGGGTCAACACCTGGTATATTTTTCAGGCACTTTCCATACACACACACACACACACACACACACACACATACACACACACACATATATATATATATATATATATATATATATATATATATATATGATTATTTATTTAAAAATATGATTCCAACAAGCTACATAAGAGTTCTCATGTTTCAAAACAAGAGCCAAAAACTTCAATATAATTAAACAAAAATATTAGTTTTATAAGTTCTAGAAATATAATGGAAAATTATAAACAAAACTAGAACTTGTAAAACTTGGGATGACCCATGCCCTTTATGCCTACATGAAAAACTACACATTATTAAGTTTCTAAATAATAAAAATCTATTAAAAAACAGTCATGCGTTAACGGTTTTTTGTCGACACCATCAAATTTTTGCATTGAATAATTAGCATAAAACAAACAAACAATAAAATAATTTTAAAAATCCATAGTCCTAATAAATAGTTTAAATACCCTACAAAAAAAGATAAACCTTTATGAAGTCGTCAAAAAACAAATGCTAGCGATTTACGACAGTTTTTATATACACAAAACCCTTTCAGAAAAAAATAAAAAATAAAATAAAAAAATAAATAAATCTCCATAGACACTTAACCAGACTAGACGATGTCATCTTCCGCTTTAAATTTAGACACACCAACCTTACCCTGACTTGACATCTGTGAATGTAACTGAGATATTGATACAAATTATTAACACCCTGAGCCCCTCTCTATATGAACAATCGCGCTGGCCGTTACCATGGGAATTTTGATTTCAATAATGAATATGCTATTAAAACACGTACATTTCAGAAATAAGTTATTCCCAAAAAATTTCGCTTGAAGATGGAACAGAGCTTAGTACTTTAATTCAATTTAATTCAAATAATTATATTGAAGTTTTCGGCTCTTGTTTTGAAACATGAGAACTCTTATGTAGCGTGTTGGAATCATATTTTTATATACATAATTATATTTATGCTCTACTTTTGTATCGAGCACTATTTTTTAAAAATAATAACAAAAATACTAAAAGAACTTTGGATTATTTTACCTAACGGGTTCTTCCTATTTTCTATATATTTTCATATATATATATATATATATATATATATTTATATTTTCATGGGTTTCATGTCTTTTGCGATCGTCAGACAAACTGATTAATTTTTAAATTTTGGATTTATATATGGTTGCGTATATCGTTGTTTATATGATAGTGGGGGAGGGAATGTGAAACTATATATATATATATATATATATATATATATATTTGTTTGAATAAAAGACAGACCACGTTAAGATTCCATGTAATAAGCTATTTCACCATAACCCCTTTAATAGGGTTCTGGATCATCAGACTTTACTTAGACGCTGTCAGTTCGCGTTACTTTAACGTGCATATTTGGGAGGTTAAGGTTTGATAAATATCTAAATTTTAAAACAATCTACGAAGAAATTAATTTGAAATTCGGTGGAATATATATAAAAATTATATACATTTATATTTATATATACACAAATTAATTCAAATTAGAATTTGAATGAAACCTGTCGTGTAATTTATTGGGGTTATTGTAACGTCTTCCTTAATGTAGTCCTTATCGCTCACCCCTTAACCACCTTTATCTAGAGACGAGACGCGTTAGATTTGAGCAACATCCAGCCGACACACTGGGGTTAAAATAGGAAACTAAAATGATACATATGACACACTCATATCCTCTCACCCACCTCACTTCCTCACTTCGTTAACTTTGCGTATACTTGATGAGGTCCGTAAAAAACGTGTGAATTTCTTTTCATTTTTCATTTCAGCTTTTGGAAGTAAGTCTGATGATCCAGAACCCTATTAAAGGGTTATGGTGAAATAACTTATTACATGGAATCTTAACGTGGTCTGTCTTTTATTCAAACATATCTGCTCTGAATTTTACATTGAGCTCTCTGGATATCATCCTCCTCAGGTCTACCCATACGGATTACCCTAAATTTGCATAAACTATATATATATATATATATATATATATATATATATATATATATATATATATATATATATATCAATAAATGATGTTTATAATGCTTCATACTGCAAAATAAACTGATTGAAAAGAAACCTGTAGACGGTCTGTTGTGATTCACATTGAATTATTGCCGAATAAGCCAGAATTTCTCGAGATGAAAACAAAGTAATCTGACTTCAATTACCTGAAAGGATAAGTTATAATAACTTTTGCTTATTAACTAGTATTATAGTTGCCCAATTTTGTCACATTTCTAAATCTAGACTAATTACCAATTCTTGATATGATAAAAATGGCCGTTCTTCTTCCGTTATTAAAGAGTCTAGACAAAAGCTTTCAATTCATTTACTATATAACCTCATCAACAATATTTTTTAAACATAATCAACGTATAAATAATGTCATCTTATTTTCCAGACATTTTTCTATCTGTTTCTCATTCCTTCTTTCTCTTGTTGGATTTAACCTTTTTTTTTTTTTTACTTCTCCCGACATATTTACTTCATGTTTTTTTCTTCTTTTCCTTCCTTTTTTTTATGAGAGATTTTCTTGTCTTTCCTTTTTTTTTCTTCTTCGTTTTCTGTTTTTTAACTTACCCAGCATTCATTGCTTTTGTTATAATTTCCCCCCTCCTCACTCCCGCATATTGCCTTGTTTGTTTCTTTCTTTCTTTCTTTCTTTCTTTCTTTCTTTCTTTCTTTCTTTCTTTCTTTCTTTCTTTATGCTACATTTCTTTCATTTAATTTCTTTCTTTCTTTCTTATTTCTTTTTCTCCCTTCTCATTTCTTTCTTTTTTTCTTTCTTTTTGTTTCTTTTTCTTCCTTTCTTTCTTCCTTTCTTTCCTTTATTTTCTTTCTTTTTCGTTTTTCTTCCTTTTGTCTTTCTTACTTTATTCTTTCTTTCCTTTTTCTTTCTTTTTTCTTCCTTTCTTTCATTTATTGTCTTTCTTCCATCTCTCCTTTTCCTTCCCTCTTTTTCTTCTTCTTTTCTTTCATTTCTTTTCTTTCTTTTTTCTTTCTGTCTTCGTTTTTTCTTTCTGTTTCTTCCTTTCTTTTTTCCTTTTTTCAACATTTTTTCTTCTTTCTTTTACCTTTTCTTTCTTTCTTTTTTTCTTCCTTTCTTTCACTTATTGTCTTTCTTTCTTCTTTCTTTTTTATTTCTTCTTTTCTTTCATTCATTTTCTTTCTTCCTTCTTTCTTTTTTCAGTTCTTTCATTTATTTTATTATTTCCTTTTTCCTCCCTCCCTTCCTTCCCTTCCTTCATTCCTTCCTCTCTTTCTTTCTTTCTTTCTTTCTTTCGTCTTTCTTTCTTTCGTTTATTTTAATTAATCCTTTCTTTCTTTCTTTCTTTCTTTCTTTCTTTCTTTCTTTCTATTTACCTAGTCTTTACATTGTTTCTTTCTTTCATTCTTTCTTTCTTCCTTTCTTTCTTTCTTTCTTTCTTTCTTTCTTTCTTTCTTTCTTTCTGTAGATCGTTTCTCTTTCCTTTTTTCTTCTTTCTGTCTTATTTTTTTTTTTATCTTTCGTTCTTTGCACCCAGTGAATTTTACACGCTTCCTTCAAACCCAAATAGCTAAATCTACCCTGCCCTATATCAAATTTTGCACCTATTATTAAACACTTATGGTTATTATGAATTAGATTTTCAATAGTTAAGCACATTGTCTCTCAACCCTTTTAAGCAACGGCACACCTAAAAGCAAATGAAAATATCATGGCACATTTAGCAAAAATTGTAAATGATATGCATTTAAATGTTATGAAATAAAAACATAGATTAAAAAACGCACAAATATGGACATATTTTATCTCCATATTTCTATTCAACCATTTCTGCAGCTTATTTACTGTGAGACTTGGTGTTTTTTCACGATTTCTTCAATGGTCAAATGTGCAATAAGCAGACCCTCATTTCTTAAGAAGTAGAACATTGCAATATAAACTGATAACGCCTTTTTACCTAATGTGGAATATATCCTTTTGTATTGAAATCCAAAATGTATCAATGGATGATAAGCAGACCCTCATTTCTTCTTCAGTTGAGTGTAGTCTTTCTCGCTTCTTATTTTTAATGTTATTTACGGTTGATAAGCGTAATTCACATAAATAAGAAGTAGAACATTGCAATATAAACCGATAAAGCCTTTTTACCTAATGTGGGATATTCCTTTTGTATTGAAATCCAAAATGTATCGATGGATGATAAGCAGACCCTCATTTCTTCTTCAGTTGAGTGTAGTCTTTCTCGCTTCTTATTTTTAATGTTATTTACGGTTGATAAGCGTAATTCACATAAATAAGAAGTAGAACATTGCAATATAAACCGATAAAGCCTTTTTACCTAATGTGGGATATTCCTTTTGTATTGAAATCCAAAATGTATCGATGGATGATAAGCAGACCCTCATTTCTTCTTCAGTTGAGCGTAGTCTTTCTCATTTCTTATTTTTCATGTTATTTAGGGTTGATAAGCGTAATTCACATAAATAAGAATTAGAAAATTGCAATATAAACTGATAAAGCCTTTTTACCTAATGTGGGAGAATCCTTTTGTATCGAAATCCAAGACACGGTGGCGTAATGGATAGCGACACGTATTGAGGAATTGGAAAGCCGAGTTCGAATTCCAGTCCAATCCGTTACATTCACTTAGGTGCATGTGTATGTGTGCGTGAATTCAATCACTCTGGGAATGTATTAACAAGCCGTGTTTGTGCTGCTTCTACAGATAACTGAATTGGATAAGTCTTGTTCTTATGTACATCGTCTTTGTCATGTTGAATTGATAATGTTAATTATATCTTATGAATATGTCCTGAAGATGGTTTATTAGACCGAAACGTCCGACGTTGACATATTAACATTAAAACAGCATAATTGTATATAAGGTTTGTTTTTTCCGTATATTTTTCTTTCATATATATATATATATATATATATATATATATATATATATATTACCCAGAGAGTAAAAGATTGGTTAAGTATAATTTTCTTATCTATCTGCTTCTGATTATTCCGTTTGGCGAGGCGATGTTCAAATGAATTTCAAAAGAGACTCTTTTGGAGTCTCTCTTGAAAAAGCAAGGTTTTCGAATACATGGTTGCACAAGGCAAGCAATCAATCAAACGTTCATGAATAATTAAGCGTGGCAATTCTGAAGATCATGTAGTAAAGAAACCCTATAGAAAATGACTTGTAAATGATACGAAGCTTGACAGAACGCGATTACCTGCCCCTGAGAGATCAATATTTTTCTTTTCCTTCTTTTTTTTTTTTTCAAAGTACTCTAAGAAGAACGACTTTAACACTCTCGCGTTGCCTTCTTCATATAACAAAAGAAAAAAAAATAATATTCCCAGCGTAGATACATATTCATGAATTTTGAAAAGTCATTAGCGTCCAAGAAATGCAAGAGCAAGCAGAAATTCATTCTTTATTAATAATGTTGTCATGGTAATTTTAAGAATCAGTTTTGTTGCAGCAAATGTTGGAACAACTGAAATGCCGCTGCTTCTTCTTCTTCTTCTTCTTCTTCTTCTTCTTCTTCTTCTTCTTCTTCTTCTTCTATTTTATTTCTCCCACCTTTATCTACTATTTCTTCTTCTTCTTCTTCTTCTTCTTCTTCTTCTATTTTATTTCTCCCACCTTTATCTACTATTTCTTCTTCTTCTTCTTCTTCTTCTTCTTCTTCTTCTTCTTCTTCTTCTTCTTCTTCTATTTTATTTCTCCCACCTTTATCTACTTTTCTTCTTCTTCTTCTTCTTCTTCTTCTTCTTCTTCTTTATTTTTTTTATTTCTCCCTTCTTCTTCTTCTTCTTCTTCTTTTTATTTTCTTCTTCTTCTTCTTCTTCTTCTTCTTTATTTTACCTTTATCTACTATTTCTTCTTCTTCTTCTTCTTCTTCTTCTTCTTCTTCTTCTTCTTCTTCTTCTTCTTCTTCTTCTTCTATTTTATTTCTCCCACCTTTATCTACTATTTCTTCTTCTTCTTCTTCTTCTTCTTCTTCTTCTTCTTCTTCTTCTTCTTCTTCTTCTTCTATTTTATTTCTCCCACCTTTATCTACTATTTCTTCTTCTTCTTCTTCTTCTTCTTCTTCTTCTTCTTCTTCTTCTATTTTATTTCTCCCACCTTTATCTACTATTTCTTCTTCTTCTTCTTCTTCTTCTTCTTCTTCTTCTTCTTCTTCTTCTTCTTCGTCTATTTTATTTCGCCCACCTTTATCTACTATTTCTTCTTCTTCTTCTTCTTCTTCTTCTTCTTCTTCTTCTTCTTCTTCTTCTTCTTCTTCTTCTTCTTCTATTTTATTTCTCCCACCTTTATCTACTATTTCTTCTTCTTCTTCTTCTTCTTCTTCTTCTTCTTCTTCTTCTTCTTCTTCTTCTTCTCTACTATTTCTTCTTCTTCTTCTTCTTCTTCTTCTTCTTCTTCTTCTTCTTCTTCTTCTTCTTCTTCTTCTATTTTATTTCTCCACCTTTATCTACTATTTCTTCTTCTTCTTCTTCTTCTTCTTCTTCTTCTTCTTCTTCTTCTTCTTCTTCTTCTTCTTCTTCTTCTTTATTTTTATCCACCTTTATCTACTATTTCTTCTTCTTTCTTCTTCTTCTTCTTCTTCTATTTTATTTCTCCCACCTTTATCTATTTGTTATTCTTCTTCTTCTTCTTTTTCTTCTTTCTTCTTCTTTTATCTACTATTTTCTTCTTATCTACTTTTCTTCTTCTTCTTCTTCTTCTATTTTATTTCTCCCACCTTTATCTACTATTTCTTCTTCTTCTTCTTCTTCTTCTTCTTCTTCTTCTTCTTCTTCTTCTTCTTCTTTTATTTCTCCTTCTTTTATCTACTATTTCTTCTTCTTTTATTTCTCTTCTTCTTCTTCTTCTTCTTCTTTCTTCTTCTTCTTCTTTATTTATCCCACCTTTATCTACTATTTCATTACATAAATAAAATAATATATAATAATAATAATAATAGTAATATACATTAATATAATATTAAAATAATATTAATGATATTAATTAATTAATAATAATTAATATTAATAATTAATATAATGTCCTTAGGAATCATTATTTTTAATTATAATAATATATATATTAATATAATATTAATAATGATAATATTAATGATATTAATTAATTAATAATAATTAATTAATTAATATTAATATTAATAATTAATAGTTAATATAATTTCGTAATGAATCCAATTGAGATAGCTCTGTCTGTGTGGGGTTCTTGAGTGCAACCCTTTTGTTTCCATTGTGCTGAAGTGCGTGATAAGCCCCACATTTGGGGGATGCCTTTTTGATTCCAAGATTTCTTCTTACAATTAATAAACTTGTTATTGAATTCTGGGAGAAAGCAAGCCATTTTCAAAAGTTCAACGTCGGTACCTGGAATAATGTTCTTTCTTGTAATAGCTTTTTTAGTCCTGGGTATGACGACAAACTCCACCCGGCAGTTATATGAAATTTCTATTTGTGTTTATGTGGACCTGAAAAGCAAGAAACGTTTGAGAAGCATTGCTATGCGGCCTTACCTTATTATAGAGAATTATTTGAAATTATTTCCCTTTAATCCACAATGTACGCTGCTATTACCGTGTAAATACTAAGGTATGTTAATGTAGTTCAAAATTATTCTTTCGTTCTATGACGTTAAACTACATCCAGCAAGGCCTCTGGTCAGGAGATTAGAGGTTTTGAGGAGCGGGTAACCACCTCTTAATTGCAGTTTTTCCTAGGTTCACCATGACGAGGAGTGGTAACCCCTTTTAGAACCCCATCTATAGGCAAATAGTGAATCCTAAAATAAAAAAGAAAACACTATGAAAGAATAAAAATATATTTTTATAGAAAAAATGCAAGCAATACATATTTGCATAGTAAGATTATCAACAATATCTATTTATACTAAAATTACCAACAGCTTTTTTAGTAAAATAATAAGAGATATTTTCATAGAAAAATAAACAACAATACATTTTATCCGTAATTAAACGCATACAATTGCATTAAAAATATATTTAGCTGAAGCCATAAAATTGTGTTTAAAATATTTAGATTTCGGCATTAAATAACCCATAGAGATTTTGATATGCCGCTAAACAAATTCAACCAACTAACAATACTCTTTATAATATATATTTAACTGAAGCGTGTAGTATATTGGTTAGATTCCCAGTGGTCTAACACACAAGTCGGCAAGTGTAGCCAAAGCTAAGACTAACTTGAGTCATTTCATGGAGAAATATATGGGTGAATAAAGACCACTCATGCAAATGTATTGGGCAGGTCCATTCTAGCAAAATGGACCAACCTAATTGGTGTATTAGGCACTCTCCTATAAAATGAGGTAAAATCAGCTGGCTTGCTTTACAATGAAACAGAATGCAGCCATGTTGGCAGGTAAGTCACTTGACTTCTACAAAGCGATAAAATTGTGTTTAAAATATTCACATTTCGGTATTAAATAACTCATAGAGGTGTGGATATGCCGCTAAACAAATTCAACCAACTAATAATACCTATTTATAATATATATTTAGTTAAATCCATAAAATTGTGTTCAGATACTTACATTTTGGCATTAAATAACCCATAGAGGTGTTGATATGTCGCTAAACAAATTCAACCAACTAACAATACCTATTTATAATATATATTTAGTTAAAGCGATAAAATTGTGCTTAAAATATTTACATTGCGACATTAAATAACCCATAGAGGTGTTGATATGCCGCTAAACAAAATCCACAAGCAAAAATGTATATGTGCAAAAGGTAAGTATCATGTACCATGTAATCAAATGTGAAAGCAGACTATCATATATAATATTTTTATTGCTTCAAATCTCACACGAAAATTAAATTTTAGTGTTAAATGACGCATAAGGTGTTGATATGTCGTTAAATAAACGAATCAGTTGATAGTTTTCTTAATTTCCTCATCAGTAGCTTCATTATTGTTTATGTTTGGAGAAATTAGGTTTGGATTCAAATGCTGTAAAAAAAATTATTTCGATCAGAACAACAACAACAATAATAATAATAATGATGATAATAATAATAATAATAATGATGACAATAATAATATTGATCTGGAAGTCCATGCAAGGGATTCCTGGAAGTCCATGCCTCAAGGAGATACAAAAAAATTGTTCTGACAAGTACAGCCCACACTTTACGAAGAGCTTTATCTATGTAATTTTTTTTTTTTTTTGTCAGTGGAAAGTGTCATGATGCCATTTCTAACCTTAGGTCCCTGGGCGGGACCCGGAAAGAAATCTGTAAACGCCAGAAATCAAAGAAAATAATAATAATAATAATAGTTAAGAGACGAGCAGATTTAACAAAAAAATACAGGAAAGAAAAAAAAAGTGTTTGACAATGTTAAACTATATTTCAACAGAATGTTTGTCTTCTTTAAGTTACAAGAAAACAATTTTTTCATGTATATAAATCTACAAAACGTTGTCTTATCATGAAAAATGGCTGCGCTGGTAATAAACACATCGAAACGGATGAAACGCCACGAATGTGAAGGCGTGCAAATGATGCCAAGCTTAATATGATACTGATCTTGTTCATCTTGGAATTTTTCCGTTAGTTGATAAAGAGGAATTAATCAAGCAGCTAAGGATAAATCTTATGGAACTCTCCTGTCGTTTTGTTTCAACTGATAAGAGGAGAGAGCAATTTAAGAAAAGATAAAGAAAAGACACAAGTGTTTGACAGTGTTAACCAATATTTCGACAGAATATCTGTCTTCAAATTATCTTGAAAAGGTTTTTCAACATAATTTGAGAAGAGAATCATACTTTTGAAATTTTGTTTAACATTGTCAAAGACGATGTTTTTTTTTTCTTTTCTTAAATAACGCTCTTCTCTTAACTTTTGAAAAATGTTTTGTTTATTAATTTTATTAATCTTATTAGTAATGTGATTATTAGTATATTATATATTTACTAAAGACATTTTTATGTTTAACGTTCTTTTTTATAGATACAAGTATTTAAGTAAATGCTCTGTTTATAATAAACAGTATTAAATAACATTTACCGGCCTGAATGTCCGAGAAATTTTCATAGAAAATATTTGTCCTTTGACAGGATTCGAACCTGCATCCTATACGGAACCGTCATTTACGCTGACGTGCCTTACCGATCGGCCACAAAGGATCTTTAAAGGTCTTTAATAAATAAATTGTCGGACTTTGTCCATTTCTTAATATATATTATATATATATATATATTATACATATTATAACATATATATATAATATAAAACATATATATATATAATATAATTTATATATAATATATGACATATATTTCCTCTCTATCTTGCTATAGATATATATATAAATATATATTTCCTTTCTATCTTACTTTCACTATATATATGTATATAATATATATGTAATATATAATAATAATATAATAATAATGGGCTCTCCTGTCGGTTTCGACGTATGAGGATCTGCCAGCTTATTGATTCAGTTATGAAAGTTTATGCGATAATCTTAAGTGGCATTTAAGACCCGCTTGTGATATATATATATGTATATATATATATATTGTGTATATTTAGGTAGCAAATTTTTAATTAATGTATGTTTCATTTATAGACAAGTTTTGACTATTTTAAGTAAGTTCCTTTCATATTGTCTGATAAGATTAATGACATTATCATTGAAGAACGAAAGGAAATCACCATATTGATGCATGTTTAAATCGAATCTAAGCTTTCGGCTTGCATAAGCCATTATCAAAGATGACAATTACTTTTCAATATATCAACCAATGCACGGACGAAGCAATAATGGTAGTCATATACGCGAGTTAGTCATTGCCTTGAAATCTTTCATGCAACAAAAACAGACTATCATTATTTTTTCGTCCGTGTACCAAGCTCTGGTCATCTCGAGTTTTGTGGGTGCACCCGTATACCATTGTGCTATCGGCGTATATATTCACAAATGATCGGGGGGGATACTCTTAGGCAGGTTATATATGCAAAGTATGAAGAGGCTTGCAACGAGAAGCACAGCCGTTTTTTTTTTCATTACAAGACAAGCAATGTCTGTACAAAGACTTGTAATTTTTTATAGATTTATATATTTTTATACTTGAAAACATTATTTACATGTAATTTGATAAAGACAGACGTTCTGTTGAAATATTGTTTAACATTGTCAAACAATGTTTTGTTTTTTTTCTTTATCTTTTCTTAAACCACACTTTTCTCTTAACTGTTGTAAAACATTGGAAGAGTTACGTCAATCATTTTGTTTAATAATAATAATAATAATAATAATAATAATAATAATCACTCAAAATAAAAAGACCTTGAAATAGAAATCTCAAAAATGTGGCACATGGGAACATCAACAATCCCTGTTGTAGTTGGAGCCCTAGGAATGGTTAGAGAAGATTCCAGACTAATTGAAGGGATTCCTGGAAGTCCATGCCTCAAAGAGATACAAAAAATTGTTCTGACAAGTAACAGCCCACACTTTACGAAGGGCTTTATCTATGTAATTTTTTTTTTTTTTGTCAGTGGAAAGTGTCATGATGCCATTTCTAACCTTAGGTCCCTGGGCAGGACCCGGAAAGAAATGTGTAAACACCAGAAATCAAAGGAAAAAATAATAATAATAATAATAATAATAATAATAATAAGCTGTCAAAATACAAGGAAATTGAAATCGAAATCTCAAAAATGTGGCACATGGGAACATCAACAATCCCTGTTGTAGTTAGAGCCCTAGGATTGGTTGGAAAAAGATTCCAGTAGACTAATTGAAGGGATTCCTGGAAGTCCATGCCTCAAGGAGATACAAAAAAATGTTCTGACAAGTACAGCCCACACTTTACGAAGGGCTTTATCTATGTAATTTTTTTTTTGTCAGTGGAAAGTGTCATGATGCCATTTCTAACCTTAGGCCCCTGGGCAGGACCCGGAAAGAAATATGTAAACGCCAGAAATCAAAGAAAATAATAATAATAATAATAATAATAATAATAATAATAATAATCTATGATCAGACGCTACAAAAGTGTTCATTGCGATTCGTGAAAGTTCTAGGTTCTATCGACGATGGTGGAATGCCACTAGTTTGGTTTTCGAGGCATTGAATAGAACCCCCCCCCCACACACACACACTGACCCGTTAGATTTCGGTCAGGGGATAGATCAGTTGCTCAGCTCTGGTCATCTAGAGTTTGGGACATGCATCCGTATATCGTTGCATTATCAGCATAGATATTCACAAATGATCTGGGGATACTCTTAGGCAGATCATTTATAAAAAGTAGGAAGAGGCTTGGAACGAGAAGTACAGCCGTTGTTTTTTTTCATTACAAGACAAGCAACTTTTGTACAAAGATGGTACTGCTATGTCAATAAGCATATACTTCCTGAATTTCTTGTCTTTTATGATGTCATCAGGTCTGTTGGTTTTTATTTGCCTGTCAGTTTGAATTGGCATGTCCCAGAGGATAGTTACATCGTTATTTTGGGTAACTGTGTCTAGTTGGTGCTCAAACCATCTCTCATTGGTTTCGATTTTGTGCTTCTTGCATATCTTCCAGTGCACACTACCTTGTTATGTCTCTGGGTATATTCATTTTTTGCATGTTCCAAACATCCTGAGATAATATGGTCGACAGTTGAATCATATTTTCCGCAGATCTTGCATTTCGGTTTAGTTCAATACTTGATTACGTGACAGCGATAGGATCTGGTTGCGAGGTTTTGGTCCTAAGCTGCAATAATTAGGCCTTCTGTCTCAGCTTTCAGACGGTTCTCGTCAGCCATTGATGTGTGTTTTCTGTTTGTCCGAAACTGCTTCTTTTGTTCTTTTTAGTTATTTCCCATACTTAGCCTTATCATCCCAGATCTTTCATTTTTTTTTTTTTTTTTTTTTTTTTTTTTTTTGTAAATTTATTTGGCCAAGTTGTTTTGCTTTCTATTTTACGCGTTTGGCGTAGATGGCATTCGCTTCGTTTTTTTTTGTTTTTTTTTTTTTGTTAGAAGGATTTCATGTACATTAAGCTGTTTCTTGAAGAGTGCAGCTTCTTTGTTGATGGAGTGATTTAGGTGTTTTTCCTATTTGTAGGAGAGGGTCTTTGGTTTTTGTGACATATGCTTCCAATCCAATTTATAGTTTTTAGAGTTAGATCAATTTGGATTAACTCCTGGTACTTGCAGCCATCAACATCTCATTTCGAGGTGTACATCCTCATTGGGGTAAGCGTTTTTCTGATCTTAGTGTCCAAAGTATTTTTATGTACCATCTTGGTCTAGTTCCTTAATCTTTTTATTAATATCAAATCTAAATATGTAATATTGGTTAGTTTACATATTTGGCATATTTATCGATTCCTAACTTCATCCTAATGTCTTCGTTGAAGGTTTTGAGTTGGGTTCTCTGCTGGTTGCCATCCTTAACAAACGGTTTAAGATCATCAATATAGAAGAGGTGATTCAGTTTGCCATTCTGTGACTACACTTGTTCAGTAGGCAGCTGAGTGGTGTTAATGCAAAGCAGATGAGTAGTGGTGACAATGAATCTCCTTAGAAAATCCCGCTTTTGATTTTGACTCGTTTCGATGTTAATGACCTGTTAGGTATAGTGTAGTCTTCCAGTTTTTCATGCTCTCCGTTATGAATTTGACCGTTGTGAGGCATACTCTGTATATTTTTAGGCTCTTCTCTTATCCATAAGTGTAGTACACTGTGGAACGCCTTTTTGTAGTCGATCCATGCTATCGATAATTTTCTTTTCCTTGTCCCCCCCCCCACTTCCAATATTGTTCCGTTGATAATTACTTGGTTCTTGTAACTTCCTCTTTTACATCCCTTCTGTTCTGCGGGGAGTAAATTGTTTTTTCTCAAGGAAGTTGTATGTCCTCTCGCTTATGATAGTAGTGAGGATTTTGTATATTGTCGGTAGGCAAGTAATGGGCCTATAGTTCTTCGGGTTCTGAGTCTCTTCTATTTTTTGGGTGTAGCAATGTGACTCTCAACGTGAGCCAGTTGAGGCATTTTTCTGGGTTTATGATTATATCACTTATGCCCGTGCGAGGTCGTGGGGGTGCTAAATAGGTTTTCTCATCCAAAAATTGGCTATAGGGTCTATCACTGGTGCTTTCCAGTTTTTGGATTTTGCTAGTATCAGCGGTTGTTTCTCTAATTTTGATATCAGTCCATTTTGGCACGATATATGTGTGTGTTGTTCCTGTTGTTGCTTGATCCATGTAGCTTTTTTTAATGTGCAGTTTTCCGATATCTTACACCAGAACTTAGTGTGCATTTTGCAGTTTTCCGACATCTTACAGCAGAACACCTTCCCGTCATTTATACCTATTTTATGTTTTATATATATTTTAGGTAGGTGAGTGGTGCTAATGCGAGGCAGAAGTGTAGTGGTGACAACTAATCTCCTTGGAAGATCCCGCTTTTGATTTTATTTGTTCTCGATGTTAATGACCTGTTAGGTTTAGTGTAGTCTTCCAGTTCTTATTGTTCTCCGTTATGAATTTGACAATTGTAGGACATTCTCTGTATATGTTTAGACTCTTCTCTTTATCCTTGAGTGTAGTACACTGTAGAACGCCTTTTTGTAGTCGATCGATGCTATCGATAAGTTTCTTTTCCTTGTTTTCCCCCCACTTCCAATATTATTCCGTTGATAATTAGTTGGTCCTTGTAACTTCGTCTTTTACATCCCTTCTGTTCTGCTGGGAGTAAATTGTTTTTCTCAAGGAAGTTGTATGTCCTTTCGCTTATGATAGTAGTGAGGCTCTTTTATATTGTCGGTAGGCAAGTAATGGGTCTATAGTTCTTCGCGTTCAGCGTCTCTTCTGTTTTGGGGAGTAGGTATGTTACTCCCCGCGTGAGTTATTTGAGGCATTTTTCTGAGTTTATGATTATATCAATGTATGCCCGTGCGTGGTCTTCTTGGGTGCTAGATAGTTTTTTTTTTATCCAAAAATTGGCTATTCGGTCTATTCCTGGTGCTTTCCAAATATGAACGGTTGATTCAGTCATATTGATATCCGTTCACTTTTGGCATTCTACATGTGTGTTTGGTTCCTGTTGTTGCTTGATCCATGTATCTCTTTTATGGCGCGTTTTGCAATTATCCCAGATCTTACACCAGATCTTCTCGACTTACTGGATATTAGCTGGGTCATTTATCACTATTTTATTTTTTCCCAGTTCTCAGTATAGTTCTTTGTCATCATCTTTGAAGATCTTGTTTTGCCAGAGCAATCTATTTCTTTTATTAGAACGCCTAATTCTCTGTGTCTTCTCTTGGATTCTTGTTTCAGCTTCTCTTTAATTTTTGGTACGTCAGTCTTATTCTTTATGCCATGGCTTCGTTTTAATTTCTGTACTTTTTCTTTTTTTCATTTTGGAGCCCTTGTCTACTTCACTTAGAACTGGCAATTGTGCTCGTAGTCTGTTAATTTCGATTACCATTTTTTCGCAAACTGGAATTTTTCTTTTTCTTGAACGTTGTGTTTTTACTTTCTCACCTATTATTTCTGCGATCCTTACCGAGGCCGCGAATATAAGATGATTAATTTCTGTCACATTCCTTAGGTCTTTTCAGTTCTTCATATATTTTTTTCATTCCTTCGCTAGCGAAGTTGATGGTTTCCTTCACATGGTTTTTTCTTACTTTTGGAATTGTTGACCTTTCTTGAAAAGACATTTCTTTAAAATTCTCCTGTTTATATCGGATATTATTTGTCATCTCTATTTATCTCTCATATTCGCCATTATCTTCCTCTCTTTGCTTTTGTACCACAGGGGAATTATTACAACTGATTTCTATTTGTTCCTCCCTATGGGTCTCTTCTGTGTGGGTGACATTTAGCCCCTCAATGTCAACGTTTAATCTATTTTTGATGTTTTCTCGGGTGCTTTCAAGTTCTATGTCAGGTATTCTTTTTTCCTGATGATGTCACGCCTGACACTGACTAGTTTTGTTGGCATCTTCTGTTTGAAGGATGTTTTTATCGCCAAATACTATAGGCGCCTTTATTCGTCGGATTTATCGTAGCAGCGTAAAATGCTATTGCTACTTCAATAAACTCTTCCCTAGATCATTTATTTATTGTTCTTTTTGTTGTGTTTTCTCTAAATGAATATAGAGAGTCTCTTTGAGGGTCCTCCTCTCCGTAGTTTTCCTCTAGTCACAGTCTGATTTCTCATTGGGGATCGCTGTCCTTATTGACCTGCGTGATTATTATTATTATTATTATTATTATTATTATTATAGAGTAATGTTGTAGACATTCTTTATATGCGTAGGGGAACTAAACGTTAGTATAAAAGTCTACAAAAATTGAAAATACGTTTGATAAACTGAACACTTACCCATAACTACTTAAATGTTTATGTCCACATCAGGTTGAAACACCGGTTTTCGTACAATCCACGAAGTTAAGCAAAGTCGATCCTGGTCAGTGCCGAGATGGGGGGCAGCATGGGAATATCAGCTGCTACGTGTGCGCGAATGGTGTAATGGATAATGGCTCGGAATTTTTAATCGGACAAACCGTGTTCCAATTCCGGTTGAGTTCGTTATATTCACTTATGCGCAAATATAACTGGGAAAGGCATGAATCCACTTCTTCCCCCCAGCTATGTGTTAATTAGATTTATTTGCATTCTCTGGAATATAAATAATTAGAAACTACATTGGCCACAAAGTGAGTGATCAGTTTGTATATATATATATATATATTGATTTTGAAATAGAATTGATCCCCCACTTTATATCCCTATTTTAATTTCCTGATTGTTTAACTGATTTGGTATGAATCCACCCTTCCCCCACTACCTATGAGTTAACTAGAATTATTTCAATTCTCTAGAATATAAATGATTAGAAACTCCATTGGCCACAAATTGAGGGATCAGTTTATATATTAATTCTGAAACAGAATTTATCCCCCACTTTATATTCATATTTTAATTTCTTGTTTGTTTGACTGATTAGGAATGAATCCTCGTCTCCAGCTGTTAATTAGTAAGACTAAACTATTATTTACACTATTTACACTATTTACAATATTCGGACTATTGTCCTCATCTTAGTCGCCATATTTATTGCAAGGTTTCGGCCGTTGTACGCTCCGGCCTTCTTCAGGTGGTTGGAATGTCAAACTGAACCCTTTATTTCGCTCATTAGTTCTAGTTCCACGTGCCATGTCTAATGCCTTTCAGATATCTACTGTTAATTCCCCTCTCCAAGTTCTCCACCGCCTCTGGGACTTATAAACAGAAACCATTTTTTACCAGTGCTCATAGTGCAATTTTTGCTGTTATCATTTGATTTTTTTACCAGAGCTCATATTGCAATTCTTGTTGTTTTTATCGCTTTTCTCTGGCACTCCTTATTTCTATGCTTGGTCGGCTCAAGAGATTTTTGTGGACAAGCATACGTGCTGATTCCACCACCTTAACCAGGTATTGAACTTACAGTCTTTGGGCCCCGTCACTGGATCTAACCAACGCCTTGAGTCCTTGAGGACATCTGTGCATGATCTCAAACTGATCCCACAGAGGGCGCTGATCTCCCTTTTCTCTCCATATGTGGTCAGCCACGCCTGATTTTTCCACTTCCCCTCGTGTTACAGCTTTCCGGTGTTCTTGAAGCCTTAATTAAGAGGGGCGGCCTGTTTCCCCTTTATATTTCTTTCCGCAGCTGCACGGGATTGCGTACACACAGTTCTCCTCTATGGCGGAGGTCTTACACGGGCGAGATATCTGCGAAGTGTCGTTCATCTATTAAACTAATATTATCACAAAAAAATTTTATAATCTCAAAATATTTTCAGGATTAAAATAACATTCAGAGGGTTGATAAGCTGTAAAAAACAAATCAATCGATCAATCAATTAACTTCTTAAAGGGAATCAAACTTTATACGAAAGTAAAAAATATAAAAATTCCAAAGAAAACTATGTACAACCTTTAATATACGGTCATCGACGAAAGTATTCGTACATCCATCAATTTTGAATATTTTTATCCATTTCTCAGAATCTAATGTTCGTATGATGCCAGTTTTTTATCTGTTAATAAGCACTCTTTTTTTCTGTTTCTCTTGCCCAATGCATCCTCTTCATCTGTGAGGAAGTTGTCCAGCATTCACTGCCATTTAGGAGGATTGATATTACATAGCAGTTCAGCACTCTTTTCTTTGTTTCTCTTGCTTTAAGTCTCCTCTTCATCTGTGAGGAAATTGTCCAGCATTCACTGCCATATAGGATGATTGATATTACATCGCAGTTCAGTACTCTTTTCTTTGTTTCTCTTGCTTCAAGTCTCCTCTTCACTGTGAGGAAATTGTCCAGCATTCACTGCCATATAGGAGGATTGATATTACATAGCAGTTCAGCACTCTTTTCTTTGTTTCTCTTGCTTCAAGTCTCTTTTGTCTGTGTGAAATTGCCCATCATTCACTGCCATATAGGAGGATTGATATTACATAGCAGTTCAGCACACTTTTCTTTGTTTCTCTTGCTTCAAGTCTCTTTATCTGTGAGGAAATTGCCCATCATTCACTGCCATATAGGAGGATTGATATTACATAGCAGTTCAGCACTCTTTTCTTTATTTCTCTTGCTTCAAGTCTCCTCTTCATCTGTGAGGAAATTGTCCAGCATTCACTGCCATATAGGAGGATTGATATTACATATCAGTTCAGCACTCTTTTCTTTGTTTCTCTTGCTTCAAGTCTCCTTTTCATCTGTGAGGAAATTGTCCAGCATTCACTGCCATATAGGAGGATTGATATTACATAGCAGTTCAGCACTCTTTTTGTTTGTTTCTCTTGCTTCATGTCTCCTCTTCATCTCTGAGAAAATTGTCCAGCATTCACTGCCCTATAGGAGGATTGATATTACATAGCAGTTCAGCACTCTTTTCTTTGTTTCTTTTGCTTCAAGTCTCCTCTTCATCTGTGAGAAAATTGTCCAGTATTCACTGCCATTTAGGAGGATTGATATTACATAGCACTCCGGCAATCTTTTCTTTGTTTCTCTTGCTTTAATCTATTCTTCATCTCCGAGGAAATTGTCTAGCGTTTACTGTAATGTAGGAGAATTGATATTACATAGCCGTTCTGCACTCATTTTTTATGTTTCTCTTGCCTAAAATCTCCTCCTCTTCTTTGAGAGAATTCACTGTCATATAGGAGCATTGATATTGCGTAGAATTATTTTCTTTGAGTCTAACGAAATTTTCCTGTTTCTTAATTTTTCGAAGGCATTTTACACCATTTCAGTGCTCCCTGTTAACTGTTGAATTAAATGGGTGTAAAAAAACAAACATTTATTTGACAAACCCTGTCGTTATTTTGCATTAGCACTGAAGTTAATCAAATGCATCAGATGCAAAGTTACCTCTTCTTTTCACACTCTTCATCAATTGAATATTTTTAAAGCTTCAAGATGTCGACTACAAAGACACGAGGCAAGCTTCTATCTAATTATCATGAAAGTTAATTTTAGTTTTCGCTGACAGTCAAGAAAGCGTTTGTTTTTCCTCAAACGTTATATTGTTTGTTCTCCATAAACGGTAATAATGAGATTAGCCTTTTCCAAACAAGAAAAATATTTTGCGTTTTTTGAACGAAGAGATGATGTCACTGTTTCTTCTTAGAAAGTTCTCTAAGAAAACAGGTTTCTTAAGTCCTGTAGCTGTTATTTTTCTTTCTAGTACTAATAGCAGTTTCATCTTGTGAGCATATCACGTTCAAACACTGGTTTTTGTGCGATAACCAAAGTTATGGAACTTCGAGCCTGATCATGGCTTCTATGGGTGACCAAGCGGACACCCATAGAATCAGTGGTCGCCTGGAAATACAAGATGATTTAAGCTTGGATGTGCAGACGAACTCGACCGGAATTCGAACTCCACCGTACCTCCCGTGAACTAGTATCGGTGAATTATTATCATCTTCTAAAATTCTTACAATATAAAATATTTTCTGGCTCTAAATATCCTACAATGTTTTGATAAGCCGTAAAAAACAAATCAATCGATCAATAATAGGAGTTTCATTATTATATCAAGTTATATATTCTATTCATTTTAGTGCAGGAAAATATGTTTTTCAAGTCTGGTAGCTGTTATTGTTCTTTTCACTGTTGATAGGAATTTCCTTCCTAACCATTTGTTCTAAGTAGTGTGGAAAGTCTATATCTTGATTATAACATTAATTTCTCTCTGAATAGCATGAGCAATCCATTTTAGTTGCTACTGGAAGTTTTCAAGTGGTGTTGTTTTTGCTATTTTGTAAAGTTCATTGTTTGTGATTATGTAGCGTCACCCATGAAATCTAATCTAGTCTTCTTTAAGATCTGCAAGATTCATTCACTTTTAATGCACTTCATAATCATTTATCTGAGAAAACGGTTGTATATTGTATAGGCATTTCTTATAGTATATTTCTGAAACTATTTCTGAAAGTATAGGCATTTCTGATAATATAGGCATTTCTGATAGCATATTTCTGAAACTATTTCTGATAGTATAGACATTTCTGATTATATAGACATTTCTGATAGTATAGGCATTTCTGATAATATAGGAATTTCTGATAGCATATTTTTGAAACTATTTCTGATAGTATAGGCATTTCTGATTATATAGGCATTTCTGATAGTATAGGCACTTCTGATAATATAGGAATTTCTGATAGCATATTTTTGAAACTATTTCTGATAGTATAGGCATTTCTGATGATATACGAATTTCTGATAGTATATTTCTGAAACTATTTCTGATAGTATAGGCATTTCTGATAATATACGAATTTCTGATAGTATATTTCTGAAACTATTTCTGATAGTATAGACATTTCTGATTATGTAGGCATTTCTGTTAATATAGGCATTTCTGATAAAAAAGGTATGATAGCATATTTCTGAAACTATTTCTGATCCTCTACGCATTTCTGATTATGTAGGCATTTCTGATAATATAGGCATTTCTGATAGCATATTTCTGAAACTATTTCTGATAGTATAGGCATTTCTGATTATGTAGGCATTTCTGATTATGTGTGGCATTTCTGATAGCATAGGTATTTGATAATATAGGCATTTATGAAAGCATATTTCTGAAACTATTTCTGATCCTCTACGCATTTCTGATTATGTAGGCATTTCTGATAATATAGGCATTTCTGATAGCATATTTCTGAAACTATTTCTGATAGTATAGGCATTTCTGATTATGTAGGCATTTCTGATTATGTAGGCATTTCTGATAGCATAGGCATTTCTGATAATATAGGCATTTATGAAAGCATATTTCTGAAACTATTTCTGATCCTCTACGCATTTCTGATTATGTAGGCCTTTCTGATAATATAGGCATTTCTGATAGTATATTTCTGAAACTATTTCCGATCTTCTACGCAATTCTGATTATGTAGGCTTTAATGGTAGCATGTTTCTGAAACTATTTCTGATAGCATAGGCATTTATGAAAGCATATTTCTGAATCTATTCCTGATAGTATAGACATTTCTGATTATATCGGCATTTTATGCTTCGACCTTCTTCAGTTCATTGGAATTTCGAACTGAACCTTTTATTTCGTCCACTGGGATGCATTGTTTTTAATATGTCGTCAAGGACAGATGGCCTAGTGGATAAAAGTTTTGGCTGCATGCAGTGACTTGCCCCCAAAGAATTGTGACTTCAATACCTGGCTACTGCAGTGGTGAACAACAACTTGAGTAGTTGAGTTAAAGGGAGATAACTGAGACATCCGGAAGAGGCATGGCACATGGAACTAGAACAATCTACCTCAGTGGACGAAATGAAGGGTTCAGTTCGAAATTCCAATCTCCTGAAGAAGGACGGAGCCTACAGCAGCCGAAACATCGTGAATACCGCAACAAATATGAGGACAACATCCCGACCAATGAATAGTGTAAATAATTACAATACCTATTCCCCGATATATAGACAGATCCTGAAGAAGGCCGGATCTTACAACGACCGAAACGTCGTGAATTTGGCAATAAAGATGAAGACAACAGTCCGAACAATGTGAAGAGTGTAAATAATGATTCATGCTCTAAGGTTAATATTTTAGATTTGTAACAATTTATATTATAACTGATCGATACATCGAAGTAATTTAATTTGTTTAGAATTTATTAATTCTAAATTATTTTTATGATAAATTCTGAGTATGCGCCATCACTGCTTTCATTGAAGGTTTATGCTAAGTCGTATTTATAAGTCCTATTTATGAAGTCATATTTATGAAAAGTCATATTTATAGTAGGACCTATTTATGTTGTGTCGTATTTCTGGTAAGTCCTATTTATGGTATGTCGTATTCAGGGTAAGTCGTATTTGTGTGAAGTCGTATTTATGGTAACTCCCGCTTATGGTAAGTCGTATTTATTGTAATCCTATTTATGATAAGTCCTAGTTATTGTATGTTGCATTTATGATATGTCGTATTTGTAGTAGGCCATATTCGTGATATGTCTTATTTGTGGTAAGTCGTATTTATGGTGTGTCGTATTTATGATATGTCGTATTTATGGTACGTCGTATTTGTGGTAAGTCGTATTTTTAATAAGTTGTATTTGTGGTAAGTCGTATTTATGGTGTGTCGTATTTATGATATGTCGTATTTGTGGTGTGTCGTATTCATGGTAAGTCCTATTTATGGTAAGTCGTATTTGTCGTAAGTCGTATTTATGGTGTGTCGTATTTATGATATGTCGTATTTATTTTATATCGTATTTGTGGTAAGTCGGATTTGTAATAAGTCATATTTGTGGTAAGTTGTATTTATGGTAAGTCGTATTTATGGTGTGTCGTATTTATGATATGTCGTATTTGTGGTGTGTCGTATTCATGGTAAGTCCTATTTATGGTAAGTCGTATTTATGGTGTGTCGTATTTATGATATGTCGTATTTATTTTATATCGTATTTGTGGTAAGTCGGATTTGTAATAAGTCGTATTTGTGGTAAGTCGTATTTATGATGTGTCGTATTTATGGTAAGTTCGATTTATGATATGTCGTATTTATGGTACATCGTATTATGGTAAGTTATATTTATGGTAAGTCGTATTTATGAGAACATATATCTGTGACGGATATGTTGATCATTTCTTTCTTTGTTAAAATTTATTCTTGAACTTATGTCTTCTTTCTCTTTGCAGTGTTGTATCGGAAGCAGACAAGCAAAAAGTTTTTCCAGATTTGACCGGAAGTCATAAATTGGCTATTATACAGTTCGACCGTGCTGGTATCGAAACACTACCTACAGATCTTTGCCAAAAGGTGCCCACCCTCCAATCACTGTAAGTATAAAGATTTTTTTTTTTTATTCAGGAGAGTATGTGTTGTAAACGTGAACTTAGGAAACGGAAGTACCTTGTCGGCCATATTGTCTATGAATAAAATGCAGGAGTATTGCTTCTGCAGACAAAAGTCATCAGACTAAACTGCGTTGTCATTGTTATTACCTAACCGTTTACCTAGTTACGACAATTTTTTTTAAATTTTTTATCTAGTCGTTTTCGAAATTCCACGGAAATTGCTCGGAGGAAAGACATTCCCTAGTTCCGCCGAGACAAACCTTCACAGTATGTCACTTACATAGTAGCAAAACATTCACATTCCATCTGTGGAACCGACTCCCTACTAGGTGTTTACCTGATCATTACAATCTTAAAGTGTTCAAGGTTACGTTTAACCGTTATCTTCGACTCTTATGCACAGAAATAGACCCCAAACGTGACCCTCTACATCCGGCGGCCCCCGGGCTTTGTAAAGAGCAATCCTTAATATGAAAAGAAAAAAAAATTCTTTGGCTAACAAAAAAAAACGTTTAAAGAGAATAGGAACTATAAAGAAACTACTGCTAACATTTAGAAAGAGGCAGTTGGTATTATGATGAAATTAAACGAGGAAAGAAGGATTGGAGATGTTAACACTCACATTGCATATGCAAGTCAACAAAAGCAAGGAAAAACAACGAGTAAGGTACTAGACAAGTTTGTTTGGTTTGATTTGTTTTACGGCATATCAACCTCAATGGGTTATTTAATGCCGACAAGATTTTTATTGCTGATAATATTTTTTTCTTCAAGAATATATTACTGGAAATTATATAATGCTGGTAATAATTATTTACAAAAATGTATTTCTGATAATATTTTTTTCCTCAAAAATGTACTGCTGGTAATATTTACACTATTTACATCATTCGGACTATTGTCCTCATCTTTGTCGCCATATTTATTACAACGTTTCGGCCGTTGTACGCTCCGGCCTTCTTCAAGTGGTTGGAATGTCGAACTGAACTCTTTATTTCGCTCACTGGGGTAGACTGTTCTCGTCCCACGTACCATGTTTAATAGATGTCAGTTATCTCCTGTTAATCCCCCTTTGAAAGTTCTCCACTGCCTTAACCGGGTATTGAACTCCCACGCTTTGGGTCCTGTCACTTGATCTAACTAACGCCTTTATCCATTGTGCCATCAGTGACAGGACCCTAAAGTGTGAGTTCAATACCCGGTTAAGGCAGCGGAGAACTTGGAGAGGGGAATTAACAGGAGATAACTGACAACTGACATCCATTAAACATGGCACGTGGAACTACCCCAGTGAGCGGAATAAAGGTTTCATTTCGACATTCCAACCACCTGAAGAAGGCCGGAACGTATAACGGCCGAAAGTTTATAATAAATATAGCGACAAAGATGAGGACTATAGTCCGAATAATGTAAATAGTGTACAAAATACCTCATCTAAGAAATATAGACAGATACTGGTAATATTTACTTTCTTCAAAAATGTATTGGTGGTAATAATTTTCCTCAAAAAATTTATTGCTATTTTTACACTTTCATATTGTTTTGACCACGGTTTGGGAGGTAACTAATTGCCCATAGCTGGGACCCTAACAAGTGCTACCACCTCGGGTCAGGATGGACCTGGGAACACCAGCAATTAATAGATGGTTGCACACTCCTTAAAATCTCCTGATCAGATGCTTTGCTGTCGGATGTATTTTATCGTCTTACCCAGGACACGGACGTAGTTTATCATCTTACTCACAACACAGACGTAGTTTATCGTCTTACTCAGGACACGGCCGTAGTTTATCGTCTTACCCAGGACACGGCCGTAGTTTATCGTCTTACCCGGGACACGAACGTAGTTTATCGTCTTACCCAGGACACGGCCGTAGATTATCGTCTTACCCAGGACACGGACGTAGTTTATCGTCTTACTCAGGACACGGCCGTAGTTTATCGTCTTACCCAGGACACGGACGTAGTTTATTGTCTTACCCAGGATACGGACGTAGTTTATCGTCTTACTCAGGACACGGACTTAGTTTATCGTCTTGCCCAGGGCACGAACGTAGTTTATCGTCTTACTCAGGACACGGACTTAGTTTATCGTCTTACCCAGGGCACGAACGTAGTTTATCGTCTTACCCAGGACACGAACGTAGTTTATCGTCTTACCCAGGACACGGACGTAGTTTATCGTCTTACCCAGGACACGGCCGTAGTTTATCGTCTTACTCAGGACACGGCCGTAGTTTATCGTCTTACCCAGGACACGGCCGTAGTTTATCGTCTTACTCAGGACGTGCTAGTAGACAAGTTTGAGTAAATGAAATACCGGAGTAAGAACTTCAAAGACAGACTGCAACTATCAAATGCCTTTAGAAGAGCGAGCCGTAGGTCAACCTGATGCGTTTGCAGCACACTGTAACCTTATTGGTCCTGACCTGGCATCTCGGCTTCAGTCACTTTCCTACCGCCGTAACGTAGCTTCCCTCTTCCTTTTCCTATAAACACTTTCATGGTAAGTATTTTGATGGAACTCCCTTTATAGTACCTAGAATGTGAATATAAGCGCAGTACTACTTTGGCAGTTATGTCTCATCATTTTACAGTTGAAATGGCTAGATGTAATCATAAGTTTCCTATCTCTCGCACTTCTCGCTTGTGGAACTCTCTTCCGGTTTCTTTCTTTCCAATTAGCCTTGATCTTCAATACTTTAAATGCAATGTCCGTCGTTATCTTCTGTCTTCTTAATTCTTCTTATATTCTCCGCTCTCTCTATAATAATGCGATTTATATTCTATCACAATCAGTAATCCCTTGCGTCTTAGTGCAAAAAAAAGGCTAAAAATAATGGAAGCCTTCCATTATTTTTAGCCTTTTTTTGGCATGTAGATGATGCTATTATATTAGTGTTGTCAACAAGTATGTTACGAATAGTGTCCGGTATGTTTCCATGAATATTTAAATGAGATCTAATTGAGCTATAGTCAGAAAGGCGTAGAGTGAGTCTGCGTGTCAAACATGTTGTAGTGTGGCCTATATAATTATTTACGAATTTTGATTGATCAGGAATACAATTTATTAGATCGCATGAGAAATTGTATAAAAAATAAATAAAAGCACCTTGTCTCTAGTATTCAATGAAATGCATATATATATATATATATATATATATATATATATAATAATCGACTCTCCAGTCGAGATTCGACGTATGAGGGTCAAGCAGATCAGTTTTCCAGGAAACCGACAGTCCGACACCGGCACATGAGATTTGATTATAGTAGGTGAAGGCCTCGTGCAGGACCATCCACACTTTTGAAGGACGAATACAGAGACCTGGTGCACCGAATGCCAAAGGTTCCCAAAACGACCCTCCGCAGGTTTTGAATTCAGAGTTGTCCTTCTCCTAGACCCGTTGCCATCCAAGTCTATAGAACCCAGTCTGTCCTGCTATTTTACCCATAGCTGGAGGGAGAAAGAGATTCATGCCTTTCCCAAGGGTATTAGCACGTAAGGAATGTAATGATTCTGACTGAAATTCGAACTCGGCTCTGCAATTCCTCAATCCAAGCCGCTACCCATTACTATATATATATATATATATATATATATATATATATATATATATATCGAAAATTCATATATATATATATATGAATTTTCGAACATTTTCGTTTTCAACGATGCGAGGAATAAACAAAGTGGAATTTACTCTTCCGAGGAATGTTATTTAGGAATGAAATTATACTGAGTAAACCTAAATCCCTGTTCAATCCCTCAAAGTTTGAATTTATGTTTATTCTTCAAATTTTATTAACCGACACCATTAAATCTATATAAGACGCACACTTTGACCACCTTACATTTGAATTATATATATATATATATATATATATATATATATATATATATATGTGTGTGTGTGTGTGTGTGTGTGTGTGTGTGTGTGTTGTAAATATTGTCATACCTACGTTTGATGTGCGACTCTCAGTTTCGTTGGTTACCCAATTCATCGATCACAAAGATATGGCTGTATCTTGTGTCCGATGAATTCAGCAACCATCGAAACTCAAGTCTACATCAAACGTCATTATGTGTGTATTTATTAAAATATTCTTAGCTCTGTCTAATCATTGGGCATTATTATGTCTACAACTCTTGGCTACACTTGGTAATTATCTATTTGCTTACCAGAGTATGCACGCCAGCACACGCGCATATGGTCCCTAATATCTGATTATCCCATTTTAACCTATATATATATATATATATATATATATATATATATATATATATATATATATATATGTCTGGTACATCCACGAAACAGCATTAACAGCCATAAAAATAGATATCCTAAAATTTACACTGCACTTTTTTCTTTTGTCTGGGCAAAGGGATTTTATTTCTAAAAAATACTTTCGATCTGAAGAGATGAATATTTAAATATATTCATGAGATAAATTCTAACCGAAATGGATTCTTAAGTATTGTCTTTACTTATTATTGTATTGCTCTGTTACTTACATTGAGCTTTCTTTGGATTAATGTCCTCCTTCAAATTATCCCTACCAATTACCGATTGGTATTATATATTATTAATACTGCTCAGAGTTTCCACAAGATAAAAGTACAAAAGAAAATGATGTTGGCATAGAACCTCCGGTTACATATAGTCATTTCAGTTGTAAAATGATGAGACCTTACTGCCAATCTAGTACTGCACTTAAATTTATGAGTCTCGTTACCAAAGAAGAAAGCAATACTTATTTGGTAAAAATGTGGCACAAGGCCAAAAGGGTGAGGAGGGCTATCTTTTTTTGTCTTACAATTAAACTTAACTAGCTACAATCATTGACCCAAACATACCACAATATCCCTTACACCAAAACATTCTTACTACATCCACCACAATACCCTCAAAATATCTATGAAGTCCTAACTAGCCACCCCTACCCCCAGCATGTGTAAATTTTTGTCTGTGTGTGTTGTGGTGTCTTCCCTCTAAAGAGAACTATATTAGACTGTTCAGCCTACTATAAGATTAGTGGGAGAGAAAGCCTTGGAATATTCGACCAGATTGTTCAACTCTCGAACTCTCTGTCTTGAGTAGGACGGGTTCTATAGCCGTGGATGGCAACTAGTCTACCGCAGAAAGAAATGGCAACCTACTGCGGGAAAATGTTTGGCTCCTCGTCAGTCATGTATCGAAAGATACATGATCGCCTAAGCGTGTATCACGCATGATACTGATTGACTGAATATATATATATATATATAAGTTAATTCTAAGGAGCCAGGCAAACCGACCTAGGTTTCTCCGAAACGGATCGTCAGGGTAAAGCCGGCTTTACTCTGACAATCCGTTTAGATGATACCTAGGTAGGTTTGCCTGGCTCCTTAGGTTTATCTTAGCTTTTGCTCTACTTCGTGTACTGAGCACTTTACGTAGTTGTCTTTTTACTCATTTTGTTTTTTTTCTTTGGACTTGGAACTTGAACACTGGACGATTGTTTTCGACTTGGTTTAATGTTCTTGGTTCTTTCTTTTTTTTATTCCTCATTTTTCCTTGGGTACCGATTTGTTCTACTGCAAGTTGAGCTATCCGAGTTTTTTTCCAAGAGAGTGCCACTATTTATATATATATATATATATATATATATATATATATATATATATATATATATATAAGCACCATCATGAGTGTGTTCATATATTTTATCAATGTAAAAACTAATTTCCTTTCTATCTGTCTATCTTTCTATCTTAATCTTTTCATTCATTATATCTCTAAATCTCGCATTATCTTTCTCTCTTGTATATCTCTCTCTCATATATATATATATATATATAAAAACACCATCATGAGTGTGTTCATATATTTTAATTTTTATGTCTATCATTTTATCTGTCCCTATTAGATTTTTTCCCTAGCTATCTAACAAACACAAAATACGATAGATAGATAGATAGATAGATAGATAGATAGATAGGATTGAGAAAAGTAGGCGTTCAATACTTAAGAACAATTAGATTAAGCAAACGATTAAGATAATATTAATTATATAATGCACGTCGATGTTCTATAAGTGATTACGTTTTATCTCTCCTGGCAAAACAAATGTGCTTTTATATGTTCGTATATAAGTCGACTCCTGTAAAGTGCAACCCTAAAAATATTTGCATGAATTTTAAACGCTCCAGAAAAAAAATTACCTGTGTATAGAGCAACTGGGCATCGAAAATGTATGATTTTTTTTATATATATATATATATATATATATATATATATATATATATATATATATATATATATATATATATATATGACTTTTAAAAGACAGAAATAACACCAGACTGAATCAAATTCAACGCCCAACGAAGAAGTAGTAGGAAGAGAATAACAATTAAAATATAGAATTACACAAAAATAAAAACATGAAAAATATCTACAATCGGAATCAGACAGAGGAATTCCATCCTTATAACCGTTTCTTAACGTGAAACTATAAGTCCATGGAAACGGGATGGTCTACAGCCAAATTATCAATCTTTCACAAAAATCATTATTATACGTAAAAATAGATATACTAAGCAAAGGATTAAAATTTACCCCTCCACCCCCAAAACCAAATCCAACAGAAATTAAAAATTATGTTTCAGACATCTCTTCAGAAGACTAAGGATATCAGAACCATTCTTTGGAAAAGAAGATAATAATAAATCATTGGTTAAAAACGAGAAAAGAATATTAACCCCCAAAAGGCAGAAATACAACACTTGATGAATTCTAGGATTACATCTCGTATTTCCCATTTAGCAAACTGGAAATGCTTCAAACGATGTCCAACTTCACCGGACAACAATGAAATCAACTAAACGATCTAAAATTGGATAGAAATATCGTTATAAAAGAAGCTGACAAAGAACATCATTGGAAAATTCGTAAACTTAAAGAATCAGCACATATGCTAGGCCACAAAAATCTCCTGAGCCGACCAGGCATAGAAATGAATACAATATGCCAAAGAAAAAGCAATAACAACACCGAAAATTGCAATATGAACTCTGGTAAAAAAAAACATGCAATGATAACAGCAATATGAGCACTGGTAAAAAAAAATGTTGCTGAAGACATTAGGTTTATAGTACCTAGAAATTCATGCACAGATGTCGTCAAGGACACATAGCACAGTGGATAAAGTCGTTGGCTAAATTCAGTGACCGGATCAAAATAGTGTGTGTTCAATACCCGTTTAAGGCAGTGGATATCTTGGAGACGTGAATTAACACGAGATAAATTATAACTGACATGCATTAGACGTAGAACTAGACCAGTCTCTCCCAGTGATCGAAATAAGAGGTTCAGTTCAACCACCCGAAGAAGGCCTTATTCTTTTTGTTTAGCCTTTACACGCTGCATCCTTAATATTACTTCCTTGTACACTGCATTCTTTTTTAAGGCCTCTCAATTGCAATATCCTTACTGATAATTTCACTCAAAGTCGTTTTCTGTTGCCATAGCAGGATATGACAGCACAACTGTGAAATTCAAATACTCAGGTATCAGAGTCACATTAAGTGGCAGGATAAACATTTTGTACGGCAAATGAAGTCACATACAGACAAAGATAAACCTGTTCAAAACTAGGGTTATCTTCCCGCCTATCCGCATAAGCTACTACTTACTGTAACCCTCTACCTCGAGTGGCTCCCGGGGTTTGTATAGTGTGAACCTCACTATAAAAAAAAAGGCAGAAAAATTCTTCCGAGCTGAATGTTTTCGAATTAGTTCCTACTCAAAACAATTTCGAAGAATTCGCTTGGCTTGATGATGAAATAAGTGGAAAGTGTGCGCTAATCGATGGAAGAAGGAAATGGAGGTGATATTGAAAACAATTTAGGTGGATTCTCATGTTTTTTACTTCTTTTTTTTTTCCTTAAAAGCAAATGAGTTTTGATACACACAAACGAAGACAATTACCTTGCTTGATTTCACAACATTTTCATTCTTCTGTGTGTGTGTTTGCCCACACAAGAATTTTCTGCACTGATAAGATTTTCACTTCATTGATGATATAAACGTTTTATTTTATCCCTATTGAATGTTGATGTTACCTCTTGTTTTGATGTCTCTGCTATGTATTAATCGACACTTGATAAAATCTAAAGATGAATCAGCAATGTTATTGGTTCTGACCTGTCATCTCGGCTTCTGTTAATTACATACCGCCATAACGTAGTTTCTCAGAGACTTTTCTGTAAATACTTTCATGTAAATATTTCCAGTGAACTTTACATTTTGGGGGGTGGAGGAGGTTCATTTTAATTTTTTTTTTTTTAATTCACCACCAACAGAGAAATTGTACATATGGGTAACTACTTACAACTTTATAGAGACTTTTCGGGTATTACTAGACCACTTGTGACCCATTGTGACGCGTGGGGCGTTGGTGGATATCACGCAGTTAAAGATTCATTGTACAATTCACTTGACTGACTTGTAGCAGTTGACTACTTCTTCTACGCACCGCTGGCGAATCTTATATGTGTTGGTTTAGTTTATTTTGTTTTACGGCATATCGACTTCAATGGGTTATTTAATGCCGACAATATTTTTAGGATAGATTCGTATGAATAGAATATGTATTCTTTCGTTTAGATTAGTTTAGTTTATTTTGTTTTACGGAATATCAACCTCAATTGATTATTTAATGCCGACAACATTTTAGGATAGATTCGTATGAATAGAATAGGTATTCTTTGGTTTAGATATGTTTGGTTTATTTAATTTTACGGCATATCAACCTCAATGGGTTATTTAATGCCAACAACATTTTTATGATACATTCGTATGAATAGAATATGTATTCTTTGGTTTAGATATGTTTGGTTTATTTTGTTTTACGGCATATCAACCTCAATGGGTTATTTAATGCCGACAACATTTTAGGATAGATTCGTATGAATAGAGTATGTATTCTTTGGTTTAGATTGGTTTGGTTTATTTTGTTTTACGGAATATCAACCTCAATGGGTTATTTAATGCCCACAAGATTTTTAGGATAGGTTTGTATGAATAGAATGTGTATTCTTTTGTTTAGATTTGTTTGGTTTATTTTTTTTTTACGGCATATCAGCTTCAATGGGTTATTTAATGCGGACAACATTTTTTATTGCTGGTAATATTTTTTTTTATCAAAAATCTTTTTCTGGTAATTTTTTTCCTTCAAAATTGTATTGGTGGTAATAGTTTATTCAAAAAGGTATTGCGAGTAATAGTTAACTATTTACCCATAGCTTGGACCCTAACAGGTGCTACCACCCCGGGTCAGGGTGGACCTGGGGACACCAGCAATTAAGAGGTGGTTCCACGCTCCTCAAAACCTCCTGATCAGAGATATTGCTGCTCGGCGGAGTTTATCTTCTTACCCAGGACTATGGGTCAATCTTGTTGTGTTTACTGTTTACATTTAGTTTCATGAAGAGTTTGTGAATGTAGAGATATTTTTAAAAATATATTTATTTTCAGTTATTGAAGTTGCTTTCCAAATTAAAAAAAAGTGTCTGAAGAAAGTTGAACATTATGAGTTTGGAATGTCAATATTCGAAGTGTTAGGATTCTATTCAGTAACATAAAATATTGCTGCGCGTAATTCGGCCGTTTAGAATAATCAAACGATTTTCAACGAAAGAATAAAATTCAGTAGAAAAGACAACGTAATTTCAACAAATGACCATTAATTTAATATAACGACAAGAATATAAGCAATTGATTCATAGATTGTCTTTTAGTTCCGGTTAAGAAATTCTGAAATAAAATATAAATTCTCTTTGTGAAAGTATGTGAAAAACAGTGAAATGTTGTTATATGTGTGTTTGTGTGAAAAAATTCAACACGTGAGTGCGTGGTTCGTAGTAAAGTGGATACAAGAGATAGAATTTGTTTCTTACTGTGGACGGTCTTTTCGTAGTCTGAAACAGTCTCTTTGAAGTTTGTCAGCGCTGTCGCTTTTAGCACGAGGTGACGAACTTCACAAGCGAGAGTGGCATGGACCTTGGTGACAACTATGCGTATCCTGTTTGGGGCCAGATTTCGTGTGTTTTAAACCCTTTCTCGTAAGAAAATCGGCTCCATCCCCCACTTCCTACACGATGATAAAGTTAAATCTTTCTTTTCCCAACTCTCTATATATGACTTCTGTCAAACACACAAGCCGTCCTGGGTATGACCATAAACTACATCCGCGTCCTGGGTAAGACGATAAACTACGTCCAACAGCAAGGCCTCAGATCAGGAGGTTTTGAGGAGCGTGGAACCACCTCTTAATTGCTGGTGTTCCCAGGTCCACCCTGACCCGGGGTGGTAGCACCTGTTAGGGTCCCAGCTATGGGCAAATAGTTAAACCCCAATACCAGAAATACTTTTTGTAAAAAAAATTACTGTCAGTAATACATTTTTGAAGAAGTGGATTTATGTAGGAAAAAAACATTACCAGTAAAAAAATTTTGTCGGCATTAAATACAATTTTTTTATACAGTAAGTATTTTCATTTCATTAAGGTTGATATACCGTAAAACAAAACAAAGCAAACCAAACAAACAAAATACAAAGTTCACAGAGTTTTACATAGTAATAAGAATAAGATGGCGGTTGTAATAAGAATTGTAAGTAAGAATGTGTGTTATTGGTGTAAAAATACTGTATATATTTTGGGACAGTAATTGTGGCTAAATTTAATATAAGGAAGATTTACATAGTAATAAGAATAAGATGGCGGCTGTAATAAGAAGAAATTGGTTTAATATAAATTTACATATAAGAAGAATATTACATATGTATTGGTGTAAGAAATACTATGTTATATGTTTGGGACAGTAATTGTGGCTAAATTTAATATAAAACCAGATTTACATAGTAATAAGAATAAGATGGCGGCTGTAATAAGAATTGTAAGTAAGAATGTGTGTATTGGTGTAAGAAATACTGTTATATGTTTGGGACAGTAATTGTGGCTAAATTTAATATAAGGAAAGATTTACATAGTAATAAGAATAAGATGGCGGCTGTAATAAGAATTGTAAGTAAGAATGTGTGTATTGGTGAAATACTGTTATATGTTTTGGGACAGTAATTGTGGCTAAATTTAATATAAGGCAGATTTACATAGTAATAAGAATAAGATGGCGGCTGTAATAAAATTGTAAGTAAGAATATGTGTATTGGTGTAAGAAATACTGTTATATGTTTGGACAGTAATTGTGGCTAAATTTAATATAAGGCAGATTTACATAGTAATAAGAATAAGATGGCGGCTGTAATAAAATTGTAAGTAAGAATGTGTGTATTGGTGTAAGAAATACTGTTATATGTTTGGGACAGTAATTGTGGCTAAATTTAATATAAGGAAGATTTACATAGTAATAAGAATAAGATGGCAGCTGTAATAAGAATTGTATAAGAATGTGTGTATTGTAAGAAATACTGTTATATTTTGGGACAGTAATTGTGGCTAAATTTAATATAAGAAGATTTACATAGTAAGAATAAGATGGCGGCTGTAATAAAGTCAAGAATATGTGTATTGGTAAATACTTATATTTGGGACAGTAATTGTATTAAAATTTAATATAAAGGAAGATTTACATAGTAATAAGAATAAGATGGCGGCTGTAATAAAATTGTAAGTAAGAATATGTGTATTAATGTAAGAAATACTGTTATATATTTGGGACAGTAATTGTGGCTAAATTTAATATAAAAGGCAGATTTACATAGTAATAAGAATAAGATGGCGGCTGTAATAAAATTGTAAGAAGTAAGAATATGTGTATTGGTGTAAGAAATACTGTTATATGTTTGGGACAGTAATTGTGGCTAAATTTAATATAAAGGAAGATTTACATAGTAATAAGAATAAGATGGCGGCTGTAATAAGAATTATGGAATATGTAAAGAAATACTGTTATGTTTGGGACAGTTGGCTGTAATAAATACTGTTATATGTATGGGTCATTGTATTGTGTTTAGGACTAAATTTAATATAAGGCAGATTTACACAGTAATAAGAATAAGATGGCTGTAATAAAATTGTAAGTAAGAATATGTGTATTAACAAGAAATACTGTTATATGTTTAGGACAGTAATTGTGGCTAAATTTAATATAAGGCAGATTTACATAGTAATAAGAATAAGATGGCGCATGTAATAAAATTGTAAGTAAGAATGTGTGTATTGGTGTAAGAAATACTGTTATATGTTTGGGACAAGAATAATTGTGGCTAAATTTAATATAAGGCAACTGATTTACATAGTAATAAGCTGTAATAAGAATTGTAAATAAGAATATGTGTATTAGTTAAAGAAATACTGTTATATATTTGGGACAGTAATTGTGGCTAAATTTAATATAAAGGCAGATTTACAGTAATAAAGAATAAGATGGCGGCTGTAATAAGAATTATAAGTAAGAATGTGTGAATTGGTTTGGGACACAGTAAGAAAATACTGTTATATGTTTGGGACAGTAATTGTGGCTAAATTTAATATAAGGAAGATTTACATAGTAATAAGAATAAGATGGCGGCTGTAATAAAATTGTAAGTAAGAATGTGTGTATTAGTGTAAAAATACTGTTATATGTTTGGGTCAGTAATTGTGGCTAAATTTAATATAAGGCAGATTTACATAGTAATAAGAATAAGATGGCGGCTGTAATAAGAATTGTAAGTAAGAATATGTGTATTGGTGTAAGAAATACTGTTATATGTTTGGGACAGTAATTGTGGCTAAATTTAATATAAGGAAGATTTACATAGTAATAAGAATAAGATGGCGGTTGTAATAAGAATTGTAAGTAAGAATGTGTGTATTGGTGTAAGAAATACTATTATATGTTTGGGACAGTAATTGTATTAAATTTAATATAAGGCAGATTTACAGTAACTAAGAATAAGATGGCGGTTGTAATAAGAATTGTAAGAAGAATGTGTGTATTGGTGTAAGAAATACTGTTATATGTTTACAGTAATTGGGCTAAATTTAATATAAAACAAGGCAATAAGAATAAGATGGCGGTTGTAATAAAATTGTAAGTAAGAATGTGTGTATTGGTGTAAGAAATACTGTTATATGTTTGGGACAGTAATTGTGGCTAAATTTAATATAAGGCAGATTTACATAGTAATAAGAATAAGATGGCGGTTGTAATAAGAATTGTAAGTAAGAATGTGTGTATTGGTGTAAGAAATACTGTTATATGTTTGGGACAGTAATTGTGGCTAAATTTAATATAAAGGCAGATTTACATAGTAATAAGAATAAGATGGCGGCTGTAATAAGAATTGTAAAAGTAAGAATGTGTGTATTGGTGTAAGAAATACTGTTATATGTTTGGGACAGTAATTGTGGCTAAATTTAATATAAGGAGATTTACATAGTAATAAGAATAAGATGGCGGCTGTAATAAAATTGTAAGTAAGAATGTGTGTATTGGTGTAAGAAATACTGTTATATGTTTGGGACAGTAATTGTAATAAATTTAATATAAGGCAGATTTACATAGTAATAAGAATAAGATGGCAGTTGTAATAAAATTGTAAGTAAGAATGTGTGTATTGAATGTAAGAAATACTGTTATATGTTGGGACAGTAATTGTGGCTAAATTTAATATAAGGCAGATTTACATAGTAACAATAAGAATAAGATGGCGGTTGTAATAAGAATTGTAAGTAAGAATGTGTGTATTGGTGTAAGAAAATACTGTTATATGTTTAGGACAAATTGTGGCTAAATTTAATATATAGATTTACATAGTAATAAGAATAAGATGGCAGTTGTAATAAAATTGTAAGTAAGAATATGTTGTATTATAAGAAATACTGTTATATGTTTGGGACAGTAATTGTGGCTAAATTTAATATAAGGCAGATTGTAATAAGAATAAGATTGTAATAAAATTACATAAGCAGCTGTAATAAATTGTAAAATATAAAATGTGTGTATTGGTGTAAGAAATACTGTTATATGTTTGGGACAATATTGTGGCTAAATTTAATATAAAACAGATTTACATAGTAATAAGAATAAAGATGGCAGTTGTAATAAAATTGTAAGTAAGAATGTGTGTGTATTGGTGTAAGAAATACTGTTATATGTTTGGGACAATAATTGTGGCTAAATTTAATATAAAACAGATTTACATAGTAATAAGAATAAGATGGCAGTTGTAATAAAATTGTAAAGTAAGAATGTGTGTATGTGGTGTAAGAAATACTGTTATATGTTTGGGACAGTAATTGTGTGCTAAATTTAATATAAGGCAGATTTACATAGTAATAAGAATAAGATGGCAGCTGTAATAAGAATTGTAAGTAAGAATGTGTGTATTGGTGTAAGAAATACTGTTATATGTTTGGGACAGTAATTGTGGCTAAATTTAATATAAGAAGACTTACATAGTAATAAGAATAAGATGGCGGTTGTAATAAGAATTGTAAAGTAAGAATGTGTGTATTGGTGTAAAAATACTGTTATATGTTTGGGTCAGTAATTGTGGCTAAATTTAATATAAAGGCAGATTTACATAGTAATAAGAATAAGATGGCGGCTGTAATAAGAATTGTAAGTAAGAATGTGTGTATTGGTGTAAGAAATACTGTTATATTTTGGGACAGTAATTGTGGCTAAATTTAATATAAGGCAGATTTACATAGTAATAAGAATAAGATGGCTGTAATAAGAATTGTAAAGTAAGAATGTGTATATTGGTGTAAAAATACTGTTATATGTTTGGGACAGTAATTGTGGCTAAATTTAATATAAGGCAGATTTACATAGTAATAAGAATAAGATGGCGGCTGTAATAAGAATTGTAGTAAGAATGTGTGTTTGGTGTAAAAAAATACTGTTATATGTTTGGGACAGTAATTGTGGCTAAATTTAATATAAGGCAGATTTACATAATAAGAATAAGAATAAGAATGGAATAAGTATTGTGTAAAAAATGCTGAATTGTTTAGGAAGTAAGAATGTGTGTATTGTAATAAGAATAAATACTGTTATATGTTTGGGACAGTAATTGTGTAAGAAATTTAATATTTGGGCAGATTTACATAGTAATAAAGAATAAGATGGCTTGTAATAAGAATTGTAAGTAAGAATGTGTGTGTTGGTGTAAGAAATACTGTTATATGTTTGGGACAGTAATTGTGGCTAAATTTAATATAAAACAGATTTACATAGTAATAAGAATAAGATGGCAGTTGTAATAAGAATTGTAAGTAAGAATATGTGTATTGGTGTAAGAAATACTGTTATATGTTTGGGACAGTAATTGTGGCTAAATTTAATATAAGGCAGATTTACATAGTAATAAGAATAAGATGGCGGTTGTAATAAGAATTGTAAGTAAGAATATGTGTATTGGTGTAAGAAATACTGTTATATGTTTGGGACAGTAATTGTGGCTAAATTTAATATAAGGCAGATTTACATAGTAATAAGAATAAGATGGCGGCTGTAATAAGAATTGTAAAAGTAAGAATGTGTATTGGTGTAAAAATACTGTTATATGTTTGGGACAGTAATTGTGGCTAAATTTAATATAAGGCAGATTTACATAGTAATAAGAATAAGATGGCGGCTGTAATAAGAATTGTAAGTAAGAATGTGTGTATTGTGTAAAAAATACTGTTATATGTTTGGGACAGTAATTGTGGCTAAATTTAATATAAACAGATTTACATAATAATAAGAATAAGATGGCAGCTGTAATAAGAATTGTAAGTAAGAATGTGTGTTTGGTGTAAGAAATACTGTTATATGTTTTTGGGACAGTAATTGTGGCTAAATTTAATATAAGGCAGATTTACATAGTAATAAGAATAAGATGGCGGCTGTAATAAGAATTGTAAGTAAGAATGTGTGTATTGGTGTAAGAAATACTGTTATATGTTTGGGTCAGTAATTGTGGCTAAATTTAATATAAGGCAGATTTACATAGTAATAAGAATAAGATGGCGGTTGTAATAAGAATTGTAAAAACAAGAATGTGTGTATTGTGTAAGAAATACTGTTATATATTTGGGACAGTAATTGTGGCTAAATTTAATATAAGGCAGATTTACATAGTAATAAGAATAAGATGGCGGTTGTAATAAGAATTGTTTTGGGACAAGAATTGTGTGTATTGGTGTAATAAATACTGTTATATGTTTGGGACAGTAATTGTGGCTAAATTTAATATAAGGCAGATTTACATAGTAATAAGAATAAGATGGCGGCTGTAATAAGAATTGTAAGTAAGAATGTGTGTATTGTAAAAAATACTGTTATATATTTGGGACAGTAATTGTGGCTAAATTTAATATAAAACAGATTTACATAGTAATAAGAATAAGATGGCGGCTGTAATAAGAATTGTAAAATAAGAATGTGTGTATTGGTGTAAGAAATACTGTTATATGTTTGGGTCAGTAATTGTGGCTAAAATTTAATATAAGGCAGATTTACATAGTAATAAGAATAAGATGGCGGCTGTAATAAGAATTGTAAGTAAGAATGTGTGTATTAGTGTAAGAAATACTGTTATATGTTTGGGACAGTAATTTGGCTAAATTTAATATAAAAGATTTACATAAGATAATAAGAATAAGATGGCTGTTATATGTTTGGGACAGTAATAAGAATATGTTTAATAGTAAGAATATATTGTGTATTGTGTGTAAAAAATACTGTTATATGTTTGGGACAGTAATTGTAGCTAAATTTAATATAAAGGCAGATTTACATAGTAATAAAGATAAGATGGCGGCTGTAATAAGATTTATAAGTAAGAATGTGTGTATTGGTGTAAAAATACTATTTATATATTTGGGTCAATTGTGGCTAAATTTAATATAAAGCAGATTTACATAGTAATAAGAATAAGATGGCGGCTGTAATAAAATTGTAAGTAAGAATGTGTGTATTGGTGTAAGAAATACTGTTATATGTTTGGGACAGTAATTGTGGCTAAATTTAATATAAAACAGATTTACATAGTAATAAGAATAAGATGGCTATGTAATAAAATTGTAAGCAAGAATGTGTATTGGTGTAAGAAATACTGTTATATGTTTGGGACAGTAATTGTGGCTAAATTTAATATAAGGCAGATTTACATAGTAATAAGAATAAGATGGCGGCTGTAATAAGAATTGTAAAAGTAAGAATGTGTGTATTGGTGTAAGAAATGTTATATGTTTGGGTCAGTAATTGTGGCTAAATTTAATATAAGGCAGATTTACATAGTAATAAGAATAAGATGGCGGCTGTAATAAGAATTAAGAATAAATATGTATTGGTGTAAATACTGTAATATGTTTAGGACAAATAATTGTGGCTAAATTTAAAAAGGCAGATTTAATAGTAATAGAATAAGATGGCAAATAAATGTAAGTAAAGAATGTGTATTGGTGTAAAAATACTGTTATATGTTTGGGACAGTAATTGTGGCTAAATTTAATATAAGGCAGATTTACATAGTAATAAGAATAAGATGGCGGCTGTAATAAGAATTGTAAGTAAGAATGTGTGTATTGGTGTAAAATACTGTTATATATTTGGGACAGTAATTGTGGCTAAATTTAATATAAGGCAGATTTACATAGTAATAAGAATAAGATGGCGGCTGTAATAAAATTGTAAGTAAGAATATATTGTATTGTATGTAAAAATACTGTTATATGTTTGGGTCAGTAATTGTGGCTAAATTTAATATAAGGCAGATTTACATAGTAATAAGAATAAGATGGCAGCTGTAATAAAATTGTAAGTAAGAATGTGTGTATTGGTGTAAAAATACTGTTATATGTTTGGGGTCAGTAATTGTGGCTAAATTTAATATAAGGCAGATTTACATAGTAATAAGAATAAGATGGCGGCTGTAATAAGAATTGTAAGTAAGAATATGTGTATTGGTGTAAAAAATACTATAATATGTTTGGGACAGTAATTGTGGCTAAATTTAATATAAACGCAGATTTACATAGTAATAAGAATAAGATGGCGGCTGTAATAAGAATTGTAAGCAAGAATGTGTGTATTGGTGTAAGAAATACTGTTATATGTTTGGGTCAATGGTGGCTACAAATTTAATATAAAAGGCAGATTTACATAGTAATAAGAATAAGATGGCGGCTGTAATAAGAATTGTAAGTAAGAATGTGTGTATTGGTGTAAGAAATACTGTTATATGTTTGGGACAGTAATTTAATATAAAAGAAAATTTAATAAGAATAAGATGGCAGATTTGCTGTACATAATGTGTGTAATAAGAATAAGATGTTTGGGACAGGCTGTAATAAATTTAATTGTAAGATTTAGTAAGAATGATGTGTATTGGTGTAAGAAAATACTGTTATATGTTTGGGTCAGTAATTGTGGCTAAATTTAATATAAAGACAGATTTACATAGTAATAAGAATAAGATGGCAGCTGTAATAAGAATTGTAAGTAAGAATGTGTGTATTGTAAGAAATACTGTTATATGTTTGGGACAGTAATTGTGGCTAAATTTAATATAAGGACATTTACATAGTAATAAGAATAAGATGGCGGCTGTAATAAGAATTGTAAGTAAGAATGTGTGTATTGGTGTAAGAAATACTGTTATATGTTTGGGACAGTAATTGTGGCTAAATTTAATATAAGGCAGATTTACATAGTAATAAGAATAAGATGGCGGCTGTAATAAGAATTGTAAGTAAGAATGTGTGTATTGGTGTAAGAAATACTGTTATATGTATGGGTCAGTAATTGTGGCTAAATTTAATATAAGGAAGATTTACATAGTAATAAGAATAAGATGGCGGCTGTAATAAGAATTGTAAGTAAGAATGTGTGTATTGGTGTAAGAAATACTGTTATATGTTTGGGTCAGTAATTGTGGCTAAATTTAATATAAGGCAGATTTACATAGTAATAAGAATAAGATGGCGGCTGTAATAAAATTGTAAAGTAAGAATGTGTGTATTGGTTGTAATTGAAATACTGTTATATGTTTGGGACAGTAATTGTGGCTAAATTTAATATAAAACCAGATTTACATAGTAATAAGAATAAAGATGGCGGCTGTAATAAAATTATAAAGTAAGAATATGTGTATTGAATTAAAAAATACTGTAATATATTTGGGACAATGGTTGTAGCTAAATTTAATATAAGCAGATTTACAGTAATAATAATAAGATGGCGGCCAATAAGAATTGTAAGTAAGAATGTGTGTATTGGTGTAAAAAATACTGTTATATTTTGGGACAGTAATTGAAGCTAAATTTAATATAAAAACAGTTACATAGTAATAAGAATAAGATGTGTATAATAAGAATTGTAAAGAATGTGTGTATTGTTAGAAATATGTTATGGGACAATAATTGTGGCTAAATTTAATATAAAGGCAGATTTACATAGTAATAAGAATAAGATGGCGGCTGTAATAAAATTATAAGTAAGAATATGTGTGTATTGGTGTAAAAATACTGTTATATGTTTGGGACAGTAATTGTGGCTAAATTAATATAAGGCAGATTACATAGTAATAAGAATAAGATGGCAGCTGTAATAAAATTGTAAGAATGTGTGTATTAGTGTAAAAAAATACTGTTATATGTTTGGGACAGTAATTGTGGCTAAATTTAATATAAGATTTACATAGTAATAAGAATAAGATGGCGGCTGTAATAAGAATTAATAAGTAAGAATATGTTGTATTAGTAAATTTAATATAAGTAAAAATACTGTTATATGTTTTGGGACAGTAATTGTGGCTAAAATTTAATATAAGGCAGATTTACATAGTAATAAGAATAAGATGGCGGCTGTAATAAAATTATAAAGTAAGAATATGTGTATTAGTGTAAAAAATACTGTTATATGTTTGGGACAGTAATTGTGGCTAAATTTAATATAAGGCAGATTTACATAGTAATAAGAATAAGATGGCAGCTGTAATAAAATTGTAAGTAAGAATGTGTGTATTGGTGTAAAAATACTATTTATATGTTTGGGTCAGTAATTGTGGCTAAATTTAATATAAAGGCAGATTTACATAGTAATAAGAATAAGATGGCGGCTGTAATAAATTGGTAAGAATGTGTGTATTGGTTATAAGAAATACTGTTATATGTTTGGGACAGTAATTTAATATAAGGCAGATTTAAATTTAATAATAAGATGGTGGCTTTAATAAGAATTAATAAGAAAGATTTAAAAATAGTAATAAGAATTTAAGATAAAGGCAAGCTGTAAAAGATGGCATTGTAAAAGTAAGAATGTGTGTATTGGTGTAAAAATACTGTTATATGTTTGGGACAGTAATTGTATAAATTTAATATAAACAGATTTACATAGTAATAAAATAAGATAGCGGCTGTAATAAATTATAGTAAGAATATGTGTGTATTGGTGTAAGAAATACTGTTATATGTTTGGGTCAGTAATTGTGGCTAAATTTAATATAAAGGAAGGTTTACATAGTAATAAGAATAAGATGCTTGGCTGTAATAAAATTGTAAATAAGAATGTGTGTATTGGTGTAAGAAAATACTGTTATATGTTTTGGGACAGTAATTGTGGCTAAATTTAATATAAGGCAGATTACATAGTAATAAGAATAAGATGGCTAATAAAATGTAATAAATATATGTAAAGAAAAATACTGTAATATTTTGGGACAGTAATTGTAGAAATACTGTTATATGTTTGGGACAGTAATTGTGTGCTAAATTTAATATAAGGCAAGATTTACATAGTAATAAGAATAAGATGGCGGCTATAATAAGAATTGTAAGTAAGAATACTGTGTATTAGTGTAAAAAATTTAATATAATATGTTTGGGACAGTAATTGATGGCTAAATTTAATATAAGGAAGATTTACATAGTAATAAGAATAAGATGGCAGCTTTACATCGTAATAAGAACAAGATAGCGGCTGTAAAATTGTAAATATTATGTATTGGTGTAAAAATACTGTTATATGTTTGGGACAGTAATTGTGGCTAAATTTAATATAAGGCAGATTTACATAGTAATAAGAATAAGATGGCGGCTGTAATAAGAATTGTAAGTAAGAATGTGTGTATTGGGTGTAAAAAACTGTTATATGTTTGGGACAGTAATTGTGGCTAAATTTAATATAAGGGAAGATTTACATAGTAATAAGAATAAGATGGCGGCTGTAATAAAATTGTAAGTAAGAATGTGTGTATTGGTGTAAAAAATACTGTTATATGTTTGGGTCAGTAATTGTAGCTAAATTTAATATAAAGGAAGATTTACATAGTAATAAAGAATAAGATGGCGGCTGTAATAAAAATTGTAAGTAAGAATAATGTGTATTGTGTAAAAAATACTATTATATGTTTGGGACAGTAATTGTGGCTAAATTTAATATAAAAAAGATTTACATAGTAATAAGAATAAGATGGCGGCTGTAATAAGAATTGTAAGTAAGAATGTGTGTATTGGTGTAAAAATACTGTTATATGTTTGGGTCAAATTTAATATAAAAAAGATAATAGTAATAAGTAAGATGCTAAATTTAATATAAGGCAGATTACATAGTAATAAGAATAAGATGGCGGCTGTAATAAAATTGTAAGTAAGAATGTGTGTTGGTGTAAAAAAATGCTGTTATATGTTTGGGACAGTAATTGTGGCTAAATTTAATATAAGGCAGATTTTACATAGTAATAAGAATAAGATGGCGGCTGTAATAAGAATTGTAAGAATGAATGTGTGTATTGTAAGAAATACTGTTATATGTTTGGGTCAGTAATTGTGGCTAAATTTAATATAAGGCAGATTTACATAGTAATAAGAATAAGATGGCGGCTGTAATAAGAATTGTAAGTAAGAATGTGTGTGTATTGGTGTAAGAAATACTGTTATATGTTTGGGTCAGTAATTGTGGCTAAATTTAATATAAGGCAGATTTACATAGTAATAAGAATAAGATGGCAGCTGTAATAAAATTGTAAGTAAGAATGTGTGTATTAAGAATAAGATGAAAAATACTGTTATATGTTTGGGTCAGTAATTGTGGCTAAATTTAATATAAAGGCAGATTTACATAGTAATAAGAATAAGATGGCAGCTAATAAAATTGTAAGCAATTGTAAAGGTGTAAGAATGTATATGTTTGGTGTAAGAAATACTAAATATATGTTTGGGACATTTAATTGTAATAGAATTTAATATAAGAATTGTAAGTAAGAATTGTGTATAGTAATAAGAATAATGTTTGGCAGCTGTAATTAATATAAAGATTGTATAAATAAGAATAAGATGGCGTGTATTGGTGTAAGAAATACTGTTATATGTTTGGGACAGTAATTGTGGCTAAATTTAATATAAGGCAGATTTACATAGTAATAAGAATAAGATGGCGGCTTGTAATAAGAATTGTAAAAGTAAGAATGTGTGTATTGGTGTAAAAAATACTGTTATATGTTGGGACAGTAATTGTGGCTAAATTTAATATAAGGAAGATTTACATAGTAATAAGAATAAGATGGCGGCTGTAATAAAATTGTAAGTAAGAATGTGTATTGGTGTAAAAAAATACTGTTATATGTTTGGGACAGTAATTGTGGCTAAATTTAATATAAGGAAAATTTACAAATAAGTAGTAATAAGAATAAGATGGCGGCTGTAATAAAATTGTAAAGTAAGAATGTGTGTATTGGTGTAAAAATACTGTTATATGTTTAGGTCAATAATTGTGGCTAAATTTAATATAAGGCAGATTTACATAGTAATAAGAATAAGATGGCGGCTGTAATAAGAATTTTAAGTAAGAATGTGTGTATTAGTGTAAGAAATACTGTTATATATTTGGGACAATAATTGTGGCTAAATTTAATATGGCAGGCATAGTAATAAGAATAAGATGGCAGCTGTAATATGAATTGTAAGTAAGAATGTGTGTATTTTGTAAGAAATACTGTTATATGTTTGGGACAGTAATTGTGGCTAAATTTAATATAAGGAAGATTTACATAGTAATAAGAATAAGATGGCGGCTGTAATAAGAATTGTAAGTAAGAATGTGTGTATTGGTGTAAGAAATACTGTTATATGTTTGGGACAGTAATTGTGGCTAAATTTAATATAAGGCAGATTTACATAGTAATAAGAATAAGATGGCGGCTGTAATAAGAATTGTAAGTAAGAATGTGTGTATTGGTGTATGAGAAATACTGTTATATGTTTGGGTCAGTAATTGTGGCTAAATTTAAATTTACATAGTAATAAGAATAAGATTTGTAATAAGAGTAATAAGAATAAGATGGTGTAAAGAAATGCTGTAATAAATTTAATATAAAAAGAATAAGAATGGCGGATAGCAATAATAATTGTGTGTAAGAATGTGTGTTGTAAGAAATACTGTTATATGTTTGGGACAGTAATTGTGGCTAAATTTAATATAAGGCAGATTTACATAGTAATAAGAATAAGATGGCGGCTGTAATAAAATTGTAAGTAAGAATGTGTGTATTGGTGTAAGAAATACTGTTATATGTTTTGGGACAGTAATTGTATAAAATTTAATATAAGGCAGATTTACATAGTAATAAGAATAAGATGGCGGCTGTAATAAGAATTGTAAGTAAGAATGTGTGTATTGTTGTAAGAAATACTGTTATATGTTTGGGTCAGTAATTGTGCTAAATTTAATATAAGGCAGATTTACATAGTAATAAGAATAAGATGGCGGCTGTAATAAGAATTGTAAGTAAGAATGTGTGTATTGGTGTAAAAATACTGTTATATGTTTGGGACAAATTTAATTGTGGCTAAATTTAATATAAAGAATAAGATTTACATAAGAATGCAATAAGAATAAGATGGCAGCTGTAATAAAATTGTAAAGTAAGAATGTGTGTATTAAGTGTAAGAAATACTGTTATATGTTTGGGTCAGTAATTGTGGCTAAATTTAATATAAGGCAGATTTAATAGTAATAAGAATAAGATTTACAATTGTAAGTAATGTGTAAAATAAGATATTTCAGCTTGTAAAATTTAATATAAAACAGATTACATAGTAATAAGAATAAGATGGCAGCTGTAATAAAATGTAAAAGTAAGAATGTATGTATTGTAAGAAATACTGTTATATGTTTGGGTCAGTAATTGTGGCTAAATTTAATATAAGGCAGATTTACATAGTAATAAGAATAAGATGGCGGCTGTAATAAAAATTGTAAGTAAGAATGTGTGTATTGGTGTAAGAAATACTGTTATATGTTTGGGTCAATGGTTGTGGCTAAATTTAATATAAGGCAGATTTATAGTAATAAGAATAAGATGGCAGCTGTAATAAGAATTGTAAGTAAGAATGTGTGTATTGGTGTAAGAAATACTGTTATATGTTTGGGTCAGTAATTGTGGCTAAATTTAATATAAAACCAGATTTACATAGTAATAAGAATAAGATGGCGGCTGTAATAAAATTGTAAGTAAGAATGTGTGTATTGGTGTAAGAAATACTGTTATATGTTTGGGTCAGTAATTGTGGTAAATTTAATATAAGGCAGATTTACATAGTAATAAGAATAAGATGTGGCTGTAATAAGAATTGTAAATTGTAAGAATGTGTGTGTTGAATGTGTAAAAATACTGTTATATATTTGGGTCAGTAATTGTGGCTAAATTTAATATAAGGCAGATTTACATAGTAATAAGAATAAGATGGCGGCTGTAATAAGAATTGTAAGTAAGAATGTGTGTATTGGTGTAAGAAATACTGTTATATGTTTGGGTCAAGTAATTGTGGCTAAATTTAATATAAAAGGAAGATTTACATAGTAATAAGAATAAGATGGCAGCTGTAATAAAATTGTAAAAGTAAGAATGTGTGTATTGGTGTAAAAATACTGTTATATGTTTGGGTCAGTAATTGTGGCTAAATTTAATATAAAACAGATTTACATAGTAATAAGAATAAGATGGCAGCTGTAATAAAATTGTGTAAGTAAGAATGTGTGTATTGGTGTAAGAAATACTGTTATATGTTTGGGTCAGTAATTGTGGCTAAATTTAATATAAGGAAGAGAATTTACATAGTAATAAGAATAAGATTTGGCAATGGCTGTTTAATAAGAATTGTAATAAGAATAAGATGCAGCTGTAATAAGTGTATGTGTGTAAGAAATACTGTTATATGTTTGGGTCAGTAATTGTGGCTAAATTTAATATAAAACAGATTTACATAGTAATAAGAATAAGATGGCGGCTGTAATAAAATTGTAAGTAAGAATGTGTGTATTGGTGTAAGAAATACTGTTATATGTTTGGGTCAGTAATTGTGGCTAAATTTAATATAAGGAAGATTTACATAGTAATAAGAATAAGATGGCGGCTGTAATAAAATTGTAAGTAAGAAGAATGTGTATTGGTGTAAGAAATACTGTTATATGTTTGGGGACAGTAATTGTGGCTAAATTTAATATAAGGAGATTTACATTTACATAATAATAAGAATAATAAGATGGCGGCTGTAATAAAATTGTAAAGTAAGAATGTGTGTATTACATGTAAGAAATACTGTTATATGTTTGGGTCAGTAATTGTGGCTAAATTTAATATAAGGCAAGATTTACATAGTAATAAGAATAAGATGGCGGCTGTAATAAGAATTGTAAGTAAGAATGTGTGTTTGTATTGGTTAATAAGAAATACTAGTTATATGTTTGGGACAGTAATTGTGGCTAAATTTAATATAAGGAAGATTTACATAGTAATAAAGAATAAGATGGCAGCTGTAATAAAATTGTAAAAGTAAGAATGTGTGTATTAATGTAAGAAATACTGTTATATGTTTGGGTCAGTAATTGTGGCTAAATTTAATATAAGGAAGATTTACATAGTAATAAGAATAAGATGGCAGCTGTAATAAAAATTGTAAGTAAGAATGTGTGTATTGGTGTAAGAAATACTGTTATATGTATGGGTCAGTAATTGTGGCTAAATTTAATATAAGGAAGATTTACATAGTAATAAGAATAAGATGGCGGCTGTAATAAGAATTGTAAGTAAGAATGTGTGTATTGGTGTAAAATACTGTTATGTTTGGGTCAGTAATTGTGGCTAAATTTAATATAAGGAAAGATTTACATAGTAATAAAATAAGATGGCGGCTGTAATAAAATTGTAAGTAAGAATGTGTGTATTGGTGTAAGAAATACTGTTATATGTTTGGGTCAGTAATTGTGGCTAAATTTAATATAAGGAAGATTTACATAGTAATAAGAATAAGATGGCGGCTGTAATAAGAATTGTAAGTAAGAATGTGTGTATTGGTGTAAGAAATACTGTTATATGTATGGGTCAGTAATTGTGGCTAAATTTAATATAAGGCAGATTTACATAGTAATAAGAATAAGATGGCGGCTGTAATAAGAATTGTAAGTAAGAATGTGTGTATTGGTGTAAAAAATACTGTTATATGTTTGGGTCAGTAATTGTGGCTAAATTTAATATAAGGCAGATTTACATAGTAATAAGAATAAGATGGCGGTTGTAATAAGAATTGTAAAAGTAAGAATGTGTATTGTGTAAGAAATACTGTTATATGTGTTGGGTCAATGTATGGCTAAATTTAATATAAGGAAGATTTACATAGTAATAAGAATAAGATGGGCTGTAATAAATTGTAAGTAAGAATATTATTATTGTGGAAATACTGTTATTTGTTTGGGTCATTTAAATTTATATAAGGGATTTACATAGTAATAAGAATAAGATTTTAATAAGAATGTGTATTGGTATAAATACTGAATAAGATGGCTAAATTTAATAAGAAATTGTGTAATAAGTAAGAATGTGTGTATTAAGTAAGAATGTAAAAAATACTGTTATATGTTTGGGTCAGTAATTGTGGCTAAATTTAATATAAGGAAGATTTACATAGTAATAAGAATAAGATGGCGGCTGTAATAAAATTGTAAGTAAGAATGTGTGTATTGGTGTAAGAAATACTGTTATATGTTTGGGTCAGTAATTGTGGCTAAATTTAATATAAGGCAGATTTACATAGTAATAAGAATAAGATGGCGGCTGTAATAAGAATTAAAAGTAAGAATGTGTGTATTGGTGTAAGAAATACTGTTATATGTTTGGGTCAGTAATTGTGGCTAAATTTAATATAAGGAAGATTTACATAGTAATAAGAATAAGATGGCAGCTGTAATAAAATTGTAAAATAAGAATGTGTGTTTATTGGTGTAAGAAAAGACTGTTATATGTATGGGTCAGTAATTGTGGCTAAATTTAATATAAAACAGATTTACATAGTAATAAGAATAAGATGGCGGCTGTAATAAGAATTGTAAGTAAGAATGTGTGTATTGGTTATAAGAAATACTGTTATATGTTTGGGACAGTAATTGTGGCTAAATTTAATATAAGGAAGATTTATATAGTAATAAGAATAAGATGGCAGCTGTAATAAAATTGTAAGTAAGAATGTGTGTATTGGTGTAAGAAATACTGTTATATGTTTGGGTCAGTAATTGTGGCTAAATTTAATATAAGGCAGATTTACATAGTAATAAGAATAAGATGGCGGCTGTAATAAGAATTGTAAGTAAGAATATGTGTATTGGTGTAAAAAATACTGTAATATGTTTGGGACAGTAATTGTGGCTAAATTTAATATAAGGCAGATTTACATAGTAATAAGAATAAGATGGCGGCTGTAATAAGAATTGTAAGTAAGAATGTGTGTATTGGTGTAAGAAATACTGTTATATGTTTGGGTCAGTAATTGTGGCTAAATTTAATATAAGGCAGATTTACATAGTAATAAGAATAAGATGGCGGCTGTAATAAGAATTGTAAGTAAGAATGTGTGTATTGGTGTAAGAAATACTGTTATATGTTTGGGTCAGTAATTGTGGCTAAATTTAATATAAGGCAGATTTACATAGTAATAAGAATAAGATGGCGGCTGTAATAAGAATTGTAAAGTAAGAATGTGTGTATTGGTGTAAAAATACTGTTATATGTTTGGGACAGTAATTGTGGCTAAATTTAATATAAGGAAGATTTACATAGTAATAAGAATAAGATGGCGGCTGTAATAAAATTGTAAGTAAGAATATGTGTATTGGTGTAAGAAATACTGTTATATGTTTGGGTCAATAATTGTGGCTAAATTTAATATAAGGAAATTGTGGCTAATTTACATAGTAATAAGAATAAGATGGCGGCTGTAATAAAATTGTAAAGTAAGAATGTGTGTATTGGTGTAAGAAATACTGTTATATGTTTGGGACAGTAATTGTGGCTAAATTTAATATAAGGCAGATTTACATAGTAATAAGAATAAGATGGCGGCTGTAATAAGAATTGTAAGTAAGAATGTGTGTATTGGTGTAAGAAATACTGTTATATGTTTGGGACAGTAATTGTGGCTAAATTTAATATAAGGCAGATTTACATAGTAATAAGAATAAGATGGCAGCTGTAATAAGAATTGTAAGTAAGAATGTGTGTATTGGTGTAAGAAATACTGTTATATGTTTGGGACAGTAATTGTAAAATTTAATATAAAGAAGATTTACATAGTAATAAGAATAAGATGGCAGCTGTAATAAAATTGTAAGTAAGAATGTGTGTATTGGTGTAAGAAATAACTGTTATATGTTTGGGTCAGTAATTGTGGCTAAATTTAATATAAGGAAGATTTACATAGTAATAAGAATAAGATGGCGGCTGTAATAAAATTGTGAAAAGAATGTGTGTATTGGTGTAAGAAATACTGTTATATGTTTGGGACAGTAATTGTGGCTAAATTTAATATAAGGCAGATTTACATAGTAATAAGAATAAGATGGCGGCTGTAATAAAAAATTGTAAGAAAGAATGTGTTGTATTTAATGTAAAAGATACTGTTATATGTTTTGGTCAGTAATTGTTGGCTAAATTTAATATAAGGCAGATTTACATAGTAATAAGAATAAGATGGCGGCTGTAATAAAATTGTAAATGTGTGTATTAGTAAATACTGTTATATATTTGGGTCAATGTAAATTTAATATAAGCGTAAGAAATAAGATGGCGGCTGTAATAAAATTATTAAGTAAGAAATGTGTACTGTTATATGTTATGGGTCAGTAATTGTGGCTAAATTTAATATAAGGCAGATTTACATAGTAATAAGAATAAGATGGCAGCTGTAATAAAAATTGTAAGTAAGAATGTTTGTAAGAAATACTATATGTTTGGGTCAATAAAAATTTAATATAAAAAGATTTATATAGTAATAAGAATAAGATGGCTGTAATAAAATTATAAAAGTAAGAATGTGTGTATTGGCTAAAATTTGTTATATGTTTGGGTCAAATTGTGCAGAAATTTAATATAAAAAAGTTTTACATAGTAATAAGAATAAGATGGCGGCTGTAATAAGAATTGTAAGTAAGAATGTGTGTATTGAATGTAAAAATACTGTTATATGTTTGGGTCAGTAATTGTGGCTAAATTTAATATAAGGCAGATTTACATAGTAATAAGAATAAGATGGCAGCTGTAATAAAATTGTAAAAGTAAGAATATGTGTATTGGTGTAAGAAATACTGTTATATATTTGGGACAGTAATTGTGGCTAAATTTAATATAAGGCAGATTTACATAGTAATAAGAATAAGATGGCTGCTGTAATAAGAATTGTAAGTAAGAATGTGTGTATTGGTGTAAGAAATACTGTTATATGTTTGGGTCAGTAATTGTGGCTAAATTTAATATAAGGCAGATTTATAGTAATAAGAATAAGATAGCGCTGTAATAAAATTGTAAGTAAGAATGTGTATTAATTTAATATAAGTAAGAAATACTGTTATATGTTTGGGTCAGTAATTGTGGCTAAATTTAATATAAGGCAGATTTACATAGTAATAAGAATAAGATGGCGGCTGTAATAAGAATTGTAAGTAAGAATGTGTGTATTGGTGTAAGAAATACTGTTATATGTTTGGGTCAGTAATTGTGGCTAAATTTAATATAAGGCAGATTTACATAGTAATAAGAATAAGATGGCAGCTGTAATAAGAATTGTAAGTAAGAATGTGTGTATTGGTGTAAGAAATACTGTTATATGTTTGGGATAGTAATTGTGGCTAAATTTAATATAAAGGCAGATTTACATAGTAATAAGAATAAGATGGCGACTGTAATAAAATTGTAAGTAAGAATGTGTGTATTAGTGTAAAAATACTGTTATATGTTTGGGACAGTAATTGTGGCTAAATTTAATATAAAACAGATTTACATAGTAATAAGAATAAGATGGCGGCTGTAATAAGAATTGTAAGTAAGAATGTGTGTATTGGTGTAAAAAATACTGTTATATGTTTGGGTCATTTAATTAAGGCAGATTTACATAAATAAGAATAAGATTAATATAAATTGCAGATTTACATAGTAATAAGAATAAGATGGCGGCATGTAATAAGAATTGATAAAGTAATAATGTGTATTGGTGTAAGAAATACTGTTATATGTTTGGGTCAGTAATTGTGGCTAAATTTAATATAAGGCAGATTTACATAGTAATAAGAATAAGATGGCGGCTGTAATAAAATTGTAAAAGTAAGAATGTGTGTATTAGTGTAAGAAATACTATTATATATTTGGGTCAAATTGTGGCTAAATTTAATATAAAACTGTAATAAGAATAAGATGGCGGCTGTAATAAAATTGTAAGTAAGAATGTGTGTAATGTAAAAAATACTGTTATATGTTTGGGTCAGTAATTGTGGCTAAATTTAATATAAGGCAGATTTACAGTAATTTAATAAGATGGCAGTAATAAGAATAAGATGGCGGCTGTAATAATTGTAAAAAATGCTGTTATATGTTTGGGACAGAATGTGTATTATTGGCAGATTTACATAGTAATAAGAAATAAGATGGCTGTTAAGAATATGAATTTGGGTCAGAAACTAATATGTTTGGGACAGTAAAATTTAATATAAGGCAGATTTACATAGTAATAAGAATAAGATGGCGGCTGTAATAAAATTGTAAATAAGAATGTGTGTATTGGTAAGAAATACTGTTATATATTTGGGAAATACTGTTAAATTTTTAAGGAAAGATTTAATAAGAATAAGATGGCTAATATTTAATATAAAAATACTGGCAGAAATTGTTATATAGTAAAATAAGAATAATATGGAATAAGATGGCAGCTTTAATAAAATTGTAAAGTAAGAATGTGTGTATTGCGTAAGAAATACTGTTATATGTTTGGGACAGTAATTGTGGCTAAATTTAATATAAGGCAGATTTACATAGTAATAAGAATAAGATGGCGGCTGTAATAAGAATTGTAAGTAAGAATGTGTGTATTGGTGTAAGAAATACTGTTATATGTTTGGGACAGTAATTGTGGCTAAATTTAATATAAGGCAGATTTACATAGTAATAAGAATAAGATGGCGGCTGTAATAAGAATTGTAAGTAAGAATGTGTGTATTGGTGTAAGAAATACTGTTATATGTTTGGGACAGTAATTGTGGCTAAATTTAATATAAGGAAGATTTACATAGTAATAAGAATAAGATGGCGGCTGTAATAAGAATTGTAAAGAATAAGAATGTGTGTATTGGTGTAAGAAATACTGTTATATGTTTGGGACAGTAATTGTGGCTAAATTTAATATAAAGCAGATTTACATAGTAATAAGAATAAGATGGCGGCTGTAATAAGAATTGTAAGTAAGAATGTGTGTATTGGTTTGTCAAATTGAAATTTAATATAACTGTTATATGTTTGGGACAGTAATTGTGTATTAGTAAATACTTTAATATAAGTAATTGTGGCTAATTTAATATAGTAATAAGAATAAGATGGCGGCTGTAATAAGAATTGTAAGTAAGAATGTGTGTATTGGTGTAAGAAATACTGTTATATGTTTGGGACAGTAATTGTGGCTAAATTTAATATAAGGCAGATTTACATAGTAATAAGAATAAGATGGCAGCTGTAATAAAATTGTAAAAATAAGAATGTGTGTATTGGTGTAAAAATACTGTTATATGTTTGGGTCAGTAATTGTGGCTAAATTTAATATAAAAGCAGATTTACATAGTAATAAGAATAAGATGGCGGCTGTAATAAAATTGTAAGTAAGAATGTGTGTATTGGTGTAAGAAATACTGTTATATGTTTGGGACAGTAATTGTGGCTAAATTTAATATAAAGGCAGATTTACATAGTAATAAGAATAAGATGGCGGCTGTAATAAAATTGTAAGTAAGAATGTGTGTATTGGTGTAAGAAATACTGTTATATGTTTGGGACAGTAATTGTGGCTAAATTTAATATAAGGCAGATTTACATAGTAATAAGAATAAGATGGCGGCTGTAATAAAATTGTAAAGTAAGAATGTGTGTATTGGTGTAAGAAATACTGTTATATGTTTGGGTCAGTAATTGTGGCTAAATTTAATATAAAACAGATTACATAGTAATAAGAATAAGATGGCATAAATTGTAAGTAAGTATTGGTGTAATATACTGATATGTTTGGGACAGTAATTGTGGCTAAATTTAATATAAGAGATTTACATAGTAATAAGAATAAGATGGCGGCTGTAATAAAATTGTAAATAAGAAAGTATTGATGTGTAAGAAATACTGTTATATGTTTGGGACAGTAATTGTGGCTAAATTTAATATAAGGCAGATTTACATAGTAATAAGAATAAGATGGCGGTTGTAATAAAATTGTAAGTAAGAATGTTGTATTGGTGTAAGAAATACTGTTATATGTTTGGGTCAGTAATTGTGGCTAAATTTAATATAAGGCAGATTTACATAGTAATAAGAATAAGATGGCGGCTGTAATAAGAATTGTAAGTAAGAATGTGTGTATTGGTGTAAGAAATACTGTTATATGTTTGGGACAGTAATTGTGGCTAAATTTAATATAAAGGAAGATTTACATAGTAATAAGAATAAGATGGCAGTTACAATAAGAATTGTGGCGTATAAGAATGTGTGTATTGGTGTAAGAAATACTGTTATATGTTTGGGACAGTAAATTGTGGCTAAATTTAATATAAAACAGATTTACATAGTAATAAGAATAAGATGGCGGTTGTAATAAGAATTGTAAGTAAGAATGTGTGTATTGGTGTAAGAAATACTGTTATATGTTTGGGACAGTAATTGTGGCTAAATTTAATATAAGGCAGATTTACATAGTAATAAGAATAAGATGGCGGCTGTAATAAGAATTGTAAGTAAGAATGTGTGTATTGGTGTAAGAAATACTGTTATATGTTTGGGTCAGTAATTGTAATTTAATATAAGGCAGATTTACATAGTAATAAGAATAAGATGGCTTGTAATAAAATTATGAAAAGAATGTGTATTAGTGTAAAATACTGTTATATGTTTGGGACAGTAATTGTGGCTAAATTTAATATAAAGGCAGATTTACATAGTAATAAGAATAAGATGGCGGCTGTAATAAGAATTGTAAAGTAAGAATGTGTGTATTGGTGTAAGAAATACTGTTATATGTTTGGGACAGTAATTGTATTAAATTTAATATAAAAGGCAGATTTACATAGTAATAAGAATAAGATGGCGGCTGTAATAAAATTGTAAGTAAGAATGTGTGTATTGGTGTAAGAAATACTGTTATATTTTGGGACCAGTAATTGTAGCTAAATTTAATATAAGGCAGATTACATAGTAATAAGAATAATTTGTAATAAGAATAAGTAAGAATTTGTATTAGTGTAAGAAATACTGTTATATGTTTGGGACAGTAATTGGCTAAATTTAATATAAAGACAGAATAAGAAGAATAAAGATGGCGGTTGTAATAAGAATTGTAAATAAATATGTGTATTAGAATGTTATATGTTTAGGACAGTAATTGTTTAAGTAATAAGAATAAGATGGCTGTGTAATAAAATTGTAAGTAAGAATTTGGGGAAATACTGTTATATGTTTAAGTAATGTGGCTAAATTTAATATAAAGCAGATTTACATAGTAATAAGAATAAGATAGCGGCTGTAATAAAATTGTAAGTAAGAATGTGTGTATTTTTGGTGTAAGAAATACTGTTATATATTTGGGACAGTAATTGGGTCATTTATATGGGACGATGTGGCTAAATTTAATATAAGGAAGATTTACATAGTAATAAGAATAAGATGGCGGTTGTAATAAAATTGTAAAGTAAGAATGTGTGTATTGGTGTAAAAATACTGTTATATGTTTTTAATTATAAGGACAGTAATTGTGGCTAAATTTAATATAAAAGGCAGATTTACATAGTAATAAGAATAAGATGGCGGCTGTAATAAGAACTGTAAGTGTAAGAAAATGTGTTATATATTTGGGTAAGTAATTGTGTTAAATTTAATATAAAGGGACATAGTAATTAAGATGGCAGCTGTAAAAAATTTAATATAATTGGTGTAAATTTACATATTTGGGATAAGAATAAGATAAATAAGGCATAGTAATAAATAAGATGGCGGTTGTAAGTTGTAAGAATGTGTGTATTGGTGTAAGAAATACTATATGTTTTGGGACAGTAATTGTGGCTAAATTTAATATAAAGGCAGATTTACATAGTAATAAGAATAAGATGGCGGTTGTAATAAGAATTGTAAGTAAGAATGTGTGTATTGGTGTAAGAAATACTGTTATATGTTTGGGACAGTAATTGTGGCTAAATTTAATATAAGGCAGATTTACATAGTAATAAGAATAAGATGGCAGTTGTAATAAAATTGTAAGTAAGAATACTGTGTATTTTTAGGACAGTAATTATGGCTAAAATATAAAAGAGCTAGTTATATATTTGGGACAGTAATTGTGTATTGCTACTGTTATATGTTTGGGACAGTAATTGTGGCTAAATTTAATATAAAACAGATTTACATAGTAATAAAATTACATAAGAATTATAAGAATAAGTGTATTGGCGGAAATACTGTTAATGTTTGGGACAGTAATTGTGAAAAAATTTAATATAAAGTAGATTTACATAGTAATAAGAATAAGATTATAATAAAATTGTAAGTAAGAATGTGTGTATTGGTGTAAGAAATACTGTTATATGTTTGGGTCAGTAATTGTGGCTAAATTTAATATAAATAGATTTACATAGTAATAAGAATAAGATGGCGGTTGTAATAAGAATTGTAAGTAAGAATGTGTATTGGTGTAAAATACTGTTATATATTTGGGTCAGTAATTGTGGCTAAATTTAATATAAGAAGATTTACATAGTAATAAGAATAAGATGGCGGTTGTAATAAGAATTGTAAGTAAGAATGTGTGTGTATTGGTAAATTTAAGAAATTTACTGTTAAGATATGTTTGGGACAGTAATTAAGATTTAGTGGCTGGCTAAATTTAATATAAAACGGATTTACATAGTAATAAGAATAAGATGGCGGTTGTAATAAAATTGTAAATAAGAATATGTGTATTGGTGTAAGAAATACTGTTATATGTTTGGGACAGTAATTGTAATAAATTTAATATAAGGAAGATTTACATAGTAATAAGAATAAGATGGCGTATTGTAATAAAATTGTAAATAAGAATGTGTGTATTAGTGTAAGAAATACTGTTATATGTTTGGGACAGTAATTGTGGCTAAATTTAATATAAAGGAAGATTTACATAGTAATAAGAATAAGATGGCGGCTGTAATAAGAATTGTAAGTAAGAATGTGTGTATTGGTGTAAGAAATACTGTTATATATTTGGGACAGTAATTGTGGCTAAATTTAATATAAAAGAAGATTTACATAAGAATAATAAGAATAAGATGGCTAGGCTGTAATAAACAATTATAAATTAAGAATGTGTGTATTGGTGTAAGAAATACTGTTATATGTTTGGGACAGAAATACAGTAATTGTGGCTAAATTTAATATAAGGCAGATTTACATAGTAATAAAAAGAATAAGATGGCGGCTATAATAAGAATTGTAAAATGTAAGAATGTGTGTATTGGTGTAAAAGAAATACTGTTATATGTTTAAGGACAGTAATTGTGGCTAAATTTAATATAAGGCACATAGTAATTAAGATGGCAGCTATTTGTGTGTATAGTAATAAGAATAAGATGGCGGCTGTAATAAAATGAATTGTAAGTAAGAATGTGTGTATTAGTTAAGAAATACCTTATATGTTTGGGACAGTAATTGTGGCTAAATTTAATATAAAACAGATTTACATAGTAATAAGAATAAGATGGCAGCTGTAATAAAATTGTAAGTAAGAATGTGTGTATTGGTGTAAGAAATACTGTTATATGTTTGGGACAGTAATTGTGGCTAAAAGATTTAATATAATAAGAATAAGATTTACATAAGTAATAAGAATAAGATGGCGGCTTAATAAGAATTATAAAGTAAGAATGTGTAAGATGGCTATAATAAATTGTAAGAAAATATGTTATATATTTGGGACAGTAATTGTGGCTAAATTTAATATAAGGAAGATTTACATAGTAATAAGAATAAGATGGCGGCTGTAATAAAAATTGTAAGTAAAGAATATGTGTATTAGTGTGAAAATACTGTTATATGTTTGGGACAGTAATTGTGGCTAAATTTAATATAAGGCCAGATTTACATAGTAATAAAGAATAAGATGGCGGTAATAAGAATTGTAAGTAAGAATGTGTGTATTGGTGTAAGAAATACTGTTAAAACAGTAATTAGTTAAATTTAATATAAAGGGACAGTAATTGTGTAATAATTTAATATAAAATGTGAATTTAAAAATGCTGTTATAATAAGAATAAGATGGCTAGAATTTAATAAGAATTGTAAGTAATAAGAATAAGATGAATGTGTGTATTAATTGTAAATACTGTTATATATTTGGGACAGTAATTGTATTAACCAATATAAAGCAGATTACATAGTAATAAGAATAAGATGGCGGCTGTATTAAAATTGTAAGTAAGAATGTGTATATTAGTGTAAGAAATACTATGTATGTTTGGGACAGTAATTGTGGCTAAATTTAATATAAGGCAGATTTACATAGTAATAAGAATAAGATGGCGGTTGTAATAAGAATTGTAAGTAAGAATGTGTGTATTGTGTAAGAAATACTGTTATATGTTTGGGACAGTAATTGTATTAAATTTAATATAAAACAGATTTACATAGTAATAAAAGAATAAGATGGCAGCTATAATAAAAATATGAAATAATGTATATGTATTGTGTAAAAGAAATACTGTTATATGTTTGGGGACAGTAATTGTGGCTAAATTTAATATAAGGCAGATTTACATAGTAATAAAGAATAAGATGGCGGCTATAATAAAATTACTTAAGTAAGAATGTGTGTATTGGTGTAAAAATACTGTTATATGTTTGGGACAGTAATTGTGGCTAAATTTAATATAAATAAGAATTTTACATAAGTAATAATAATAAGATACCAGCAGCTGTAATAAAATTGTAATAGTAAGAATAAGTGTGTATGGTGTAAGTAAGAATACTGTTATATGTTTGGGATGATGGTTGTGGCTAAATTTAATATAAGGCAGATTTACATAGTAATAAGAATAAGATGGCAGCTATAATGTACAAGAACTGTAAAATGTGTGTATTGGTAAAAAATACTGATATGTTTTAGGTGTTGTGGCTAAATTTAATATAAGGTAACATTTACAATTAATAAGAATAAGATGGCTGTATAAGAATTGTAAGTAAGAATGTGTGTATTGCGTAAGAACACTGCTTTTACATATTTTAAGACAGTAATTGTGGCTAAATTTAATATAAAGGCAGATTTACATGATAATAAACATAAGATGGCGGTTATAATAAGAATTGTAAATAAGAATATAATATTTAGTAAGAAATACTGTTTATGTTTAGGACAGTAATTGTAGAAATTTAATACAAGGCAGATTTAATATGAATAAGATGGCGGCTGTAATAAGAATTGTAAGTGAATATGTGTATTGTAAGAAATACTGTTATATGTTTGGGACAGTAATTGTACTAAATTTAATATAAGGCAGATTTACATAGTAATAAGAATAAGATGGCGGCTGTAATAAGAATTGAAAAAGAATGTGTGTATTAAGCAAGAAATACTGTTATATGTTTGGGACAGTAATTGTGGCTAAATTTAATATAAAGGAAGATTTACATAGTAATAAGAATAAGATGGCGGCTGTAATAAGAATTGTAAAGTAAGAATGTGTGTATTGGTTGTAAGAAAATACTGTTATATGTTTGGGACAGTAATTGTGGCTAAATTTAATAATAAGGCGATTTTTACAAGAATTGTAAGTAAGAATAAAGAACACTGGTTTGGGACTATAATAAAAATTGTATAGAATAAGAATGTGTGTAAGAATTGGTGTAAGAAATACTGTTATATGTTTGGGACAGTAATTGTATTAAATCTAAATAATATAAAACAGATTTACATAGTAATAAGAATAAGATGGCGGCTGTAATAAAATTGTAGTAAGAATGTGTGTATTGGTGTAAGAAATACTGTTATATGTTTGGGGACAGTAATTGCATGTTAAATTTATAAGGCAATTTGTATATAGTGCAAAGAATAAGATGGCGGCTGTAATAAAATTGTAAGCAAGAATGTGTGTATTGGTGTGAGAAACACTGTATATGTTTGGGACAGTAATTGTGGCTAAATTTAATATAAGGAAGATTTACATAGTAATAAGAATAAGATGGCGGCTGTAATAAGATTGTAGGGAAGAATGTGTGTATTGGTAAGAAATACTGTTATATGTTTGGGACAGTAATTGTGGCTAAATTTAATATAAGGAAGATTTATAGTACAAGAATAAGATGGCGGCTGTAATAAGAATTATAAGTAAGAATATTATTAGATTGTAAGAAAATACATTATATGTTTAAATAGTAATTGTGGCTAAATTTAATATAAGGCAGATTTACATAAGTAATAAGAATAAGATGGCGGCATAATAAGAATGTGTATTGCGTAGGTTATATGTTTGTGACAGAATTGTATGTTATTGACATTATGAAATGCTAATAAGTTTTGGGACGATATTGGTGTAAGAAATGTTATATTTAATATTGTAAAAATTAAGGGAGGCAGATTTACATAGTAATAAGAATAAGATGGCGGCTGTAATAAGAATTGTAAGTAAGAATGTATTATTGGTGTAAGAAATACTGTTATATGTTTGGGACAAGTAATTGTGGCTAAATTTAATATGAGGCAGATTTTTATAAGTAATAAGAATAAGATGGCGGCTGTAATAAGAATTGTAAGTAAGAATGTGTATTGGTGTAAGAAATACTGTTATATGTTTGGGACAGTAATTGTGGCTAAATTTAATAAAAAAGATTTACATAGCAATAGAATGAAAGATGAAGGCTGTAATTAAAAATTGTAAGTAAGAATGTGTGTATTGGTGTAAAGAAATACTGTTATATGTTGGGACAGTAATTGTGCTAAATTTAATATAAACGAGATTTATATAGTAATAAGAATAAGATGGCGGCTATAAGCAGAATTGTAAGCAAGAATGTGTGTATTGTGTAAGAAATACTGTTATATGTTTGGGACAGTAATTGTGGCTAAATTTAATATAAAACGCTGTAATAACTGATTTATTGCATATTAATAAGAATAAGATGGCAGCTGTAATAAAATTGTAAGTAAGAATGTGCATTGCTAAGAAATACTATTATATGTTGGGACAATTGTGGCCTAAATTTAATATAAGGAAGATTTACATAGTAATAAGAATAAGATGGCGCTGTAATAAAAATGTAAGTAAAGAATGTGTATTGGTGTAAGAAATACTGTTATTATGGGACAGTAATTGTATTAAATTTATTTTAGGTAATAAGAATAAGATGTGGCTGTAAAGAATTTAATAAGAATGTATTGGTGTAAGAAAAATACTGTTATATGTTTGGGACAGTAATTGTGGCTAAATTTAATATAATTACGCAAGATAAGATGGCGGCTGTAATAATTGTAAGTAAGAATTGTGTATTAGTGTAAGAAATATATTATTATATGTTTGGGACGATAATTGTGGCTAAATTTAATATAAGGCAGATTTACATAGTAATAAAGAATAAGATGGTTGCTGCAATAAGAATTATAAGTAAGAATGTGTGTATTGGTGTAAGAACACTGTTATATGTTTTGGGACAGTAATTGGCAAATAAATTTAATATAAGGCAGATTTACACTTAAGTAATAAAGAATAAGATGGCAGCTGTAATAAAGAATTAAGAATGTGTGTATTAGTATAAGAAATACTGTTATATGTTTGGGACAGTAATTGTGGCTAAATTTAATATAAAAGACAGATTTACATAGTAATGAAGAATAAATGGCAGCTGTAAATAACTTGTAAGTAAGAATGTGTGTATTGGTGTAAGAAATACTGTTACAATGTTATATGTTTAATATAAAGACAGTAATTAAGATAATGGCTATAATTTAATAATATAGTATTAATTGTAAGATTTTATATGTTTGGGACAATAATTGTAAAATTTAATGAGAATAAGATGAATAAGATGGCTGTAATAAAAATTGTAAGTAAGAATGTATATTGTAAATGCTGTTAATGAAATACTGTGGCTAAATTTAATATAAGGCAGATTACATGGTAATTGTAAAAATAAAGATTTAATAAAATTATGAAGGCAGATTTATAAGAAATAGTTATATAAGAATAATTGATGGCTCAAAACTGTAATAAGAATAAGATGGCTGTAAAAAATTGTAAGTATTGTGTGTTAATTGTAGAAATACTGTTATATATTTGGGACAGCAATTGTGGCTAAATTTAATATAAGGCAGATTTACATAGTAATAAGAATAAGATGTGGCTGTAATAAGAATTATGAAGCAAGAATGTGTGTATTAGTGTAAGAAAACTGTTACTGTTTATATGTTTGGACAGTAATTGATGGCGGCTGTAAATTTAATAATGAGGCAGATTTTAATGAGCATAGTAATAAGAATAAGATGGCGGCTGTAATAAGAATTATAAGCAAGAATGTGTATTGGTGCAAGAAATACTGTTTATATGTTTGGACAGTAATTGTACAAATTTAATATAAAGCAGATTTACATAGTAATAAGAATAAGATGGCGGCTTTGCCAAGAATTATAAGAAAGAATGTATATTGGTGTAAGAAATACTGTTTATATAATTTAGGACAGTAATTGGCTAAATTTAATATAGGAGATTACATAGTAATAAGAATAAGATGGCAGCTGTAATAAGAATTGTAAGTAAGAATGTGTATTGGTGTAAAAAAATACTATTGTTTTGGGGACAGTAAATTGTGGCTAAATTATACTATGCTGAGCAGTTACATAGTAATAAGAATAAGATGGCGGCTGCACAAGAATTGTAAGTAAGAATGCATTGCCCATATAATCGTGCCAAATTATGAGGCAGATTTACAGTAACAGAATAAGATGGTACAAGAACGTAAGTAAGAATGTGTATTGGGTGTAAGAAAATACTGTTATATGTTCAATAGTAATCAGGCTAAATTTAATATGAGGCAGATTTCCATACAGAATAAGAATAAGATGGCGGCCGTAATAAGAATTAAGTAAGTAATGTGTATTGCGTAAAGAAATACTCACATATGCCTGGGGACAGTAATTGTGGCCAAATTAATATAAGGAAGATTTACATAGTAATAAGAATAAGATGCAGGTTGTAATAAGAATTGCAAGTGTTAGTGTATTGGTGTGGCAAATACTGTTATATGTCAGACAGTAATTGTGGCTAAATTTAATATAAGGAAGATTTATATAGTAACAAGAATAAGATGGCGCTGTAATAAGAATCAGGCAGAATGCACAGTAAGAAATACTGCGTTTGGGACAGTAATTGTGGCTAAATTTAATATAAGGCAGATTTACATAGTAATAAGAATAAGATGGCGGCTGTAATAAAATTGTAAGTAAGAATGTGTGTATATTGGTGTAAGAAATACTGTTATATGTTTGGGACAGTAATTGTGGCTAAATTTAATATAAGGCAGATTTACATAGTAATAAGAATAAGATGGCGGCTGTAATAAGAATTGTAAAAGTAAGAATATGTGTATTGGTGTAAGAAATACTGTTATATGTTTGGGACAGTAATTGTGGCTAAATTTAATATAAGGCAGATTTACATAGTAATAAGAATAAGATGGCGGCTGTAATAAGAATTGTAAGTAAGAATGTGTGTATTGGTGTAAGAAATACTGTTATATGTTTGGGACAGTAATTGTGGCTAAATTTAATATAAGGAAGATTTACATAGTAATAAGAATAAGATGGCGGTTGTAATAAGAATTGTAAGTAAGAATATGTGTATTGGTGTAAGAAATACTGTTATATGTTTGGGACAGTAATTGTGGCTAAATTTAATATAAAAGCAGATTTACATAGTAATAAGAATAAGATGGCGGCTGTAATAAGAATTGTAAGTAAGAATATGTGTATTGGTGTAAGAAATACTGTTATATGTTTGGGACAGTAATTGTGGCTAAATTTAATATAAGGCAGATTTACATAAGAATAATAAGAATAAAGAAATACTGATGGCGGCTGTAATAAAGATTGAATAAGATAAGAACTGTAATAAGAATGTGTGTATATTAAAAATAAATACTATTATATGTTTGGGACAGTAATTGTGGCTAAATTAATATAAAGGCAGATTTACATAGTAATAAGAATAAGATGGCGGCTGTAATAAGAATTGTAAGTAAGAATGTGTGTATTGGTGTAAGAAATACTGTTATATGTTTGGGACAGTAATTGTGGCTAAATTTAATATAAGGCAGATTTACATAGTAATAAGAATAAGATGGCGGCTGTAATAAGAATTGTAAGTAAGAATGTGTGTATTGGTGTAAGAAATACTGTTATATGTTTGGGACAGTAATTGTGGCTAAATTTAATATAAAAGGGAAGATTTACATAGTAATAAGAATAAGATGGCGGCTGTAATAAGAATTGTAAGTAAGAATGTGTGTATTGTAAGAAATACTGTTATATGTTTGGGACAGTAATTGTGGCTAAATTTAATATAAGGCAGATTTACATAGTAATAAGAATAAGATGGCGGCTGTAATAAGAATTGTAAGTAAGAATGTGTGTATTGGTGTAAAATACTGTTATATGTTTGGGACAGTAATTGTGGCTAAATTTAATATAAGGCAGATTTACATAGTAATAAGAATAAGATGGCGGCTGTAATAAGAATTGTAAGTAAGAATGTGTGTATTGGTGTAAAAATACTGTTATATGTTTGGGACAGTAATTGTGCTAAATTTAATATAAGGCAGATTTATATAGGTGAATAAGATGGCGGCTGTAATAAGAATTGTAAGTAGAATGTTTATTGGTAAGAAATACCGTTATATGCTGGACAGTAATTCGTGGCTAAACTTAATATACAGCGATTTAAGGTAATAAGAATAAGATGGCGGCTGTAATAAGAATTGTAAGTAAGAATATGTGTATTGTAAGAAATACTGTTATATGTTTGGTCAGTAACTGTGGCTAAATTTAATATAAGGAAGATTTACATAGTAATAAGAATAAGACGGCGGCTGTAATAAGAATTGTAAGTAAGAATGTGTAATTGTGTAAATTTAAGAAATTTACAGTAATAAGAATAAGATGTATTGGGAAATCAGGGGTAATTGTGGCGTAAGAAATACTGCTATATGTCAGACAGTAATTGTGGGAAGATTTACAAGATTTACATAAATAAGAATAAGATGAAGGCTGTAATAAGAATTGTAAGCAAGAATGTGTATTGGTGTAAGAAATACTGTTATACAAGGGTCAGAATTGTGGCTTAACTTAATAAGGCAGATTTACATAGTAATAAGAATAAGATGGCGGTCGTAATAAGAATTAGGCAGAAGTAAGAATATGTAAGAAATAAGAAATGTTATTGTGCTAAAGTTATTATAAACTTAATATACAAGATTTACATAGTAACAAGAATAAGATGGCGGCTGTAATAAGAACTGGGCAAGAATATGTGTATTGGTGTAAGAAATACTGTTATATGTTTGGGACAGTAATTGTGGCTAAATTATAAGGAAGATTTACATAGTAATAAGAATAAGATGGCGGCTGTAAGAATAAGAAGAATGTGTAAGTAAGAAATATGTTATATGTATTGCGTAAGAAATACATGTAATAAATAACAAGATGTTTGGGACAGTAATTAAGTGTAAGAAAATAAATTTAATAATTGTACAAGGAAGATTTACATAGTAATAAGAACAAGATGGCGTCGTAATAAGAATTGTAAGCAAGAATGTGTGTATTGGTGTAAGAAATACTGTTACATGTTTGGGACATTAATTGTACAAATTTAATATAAGGCAGATTTACATAGTAATAAGAATAAGATGGCGGCTGTATAAGAATTGCAAGTAAGAATATGTGTATTGCGTAAGAAATATTGTTATATGTTTGGGACAGTAATCAGGCTAAATTTAATATAAGAAGATTTACATAGTAATAAGTAATCAAGATGGCGGCAAGAATAATAAGAATTGTTATATGTTTGGGAAGAATGTGTTTAATATATGAAGATTTAATAGTAAGAACAAGATGGCGGCTGTTATATAAGAATATGTGTATTGGAAACAGTAATTGTGGCTACCCATTATAAGGCTGATTTACATAGTAGCAATAAGAATAAGATGGCGGCCGTAATAAGAATTGTGTAAGAATGTGTGTATTGGTGTAAGAAACACTGTTATATGTTTGGACAGTAATTGTGGCTAAATTTAATATAAGGAAGATTTATATAGTAATAAGAATAAGATATGGCTGCATAAGAATTGCAAGTAAGAATATGTGTATTGCGTAAGAAAATACTGTTATATATGTATGGGTCAGTACTGTGGCTAAATAATATAAGGAAGATTTACATAGTAATAAGAATAAGATGGCGGTAATGTTCATAAGAATTGTATTGGTAAGAAATGTGTGTATTGCGTAAGAAATACTGTTATATGTATAAGGGTCAGAATTGCAAGAATGTGTGTATTGGTGTAGTAAAACATCAACTGTAATAAATAAGGCAGATTTACATAGTAATAAGAATAAGATGGCGTACGTAATAAGAATTGTAAGTAAGAATGTGTGTATTGATGTAAGAAATACTGTTATATGTTTGGGTCAGTAATTGTATTAAATTTAATATAAGGCAGATTTACATAGTAATAAGAATAAGATGGCGGCTAATAAGAATTGTAAGTAAGAATGTGTATTGGTAAGAAATACTGTTATATGTTTGGGGACAGTAATTGGTCAGTTACATAGTAATAGAATAAATGGCGGCCGTAATAAAATTGTAAGGAATAATGTGTATTTAAGAAATACTGTTATATGTTTGGGACAGAAATTTAAGATGGCGGCATAGTAATAAGAATAAGATTGTAATAGTTGTAAGAAGAATGTGTGTATTGGTAAGAAATACTGTTATATGTTTGGGACAGTAATTGTGGCTAAATTTAATATAAGGCAGATTTACATAGTAATAAGAATAAGATGGCGGCTAAAATTATAAGAATTGTAAGTAAGAATGTTTATTGGCTGTAAGAAATTTACTGTTATATGTAAGTAAGAATGTGTGTAAAATACTGTTATATGTTTGGGACAGTAATTGCATAAATTTAATATATAAGGCAGATTTATATAGTAATAAGAATAAGATGGCGGCTGTAATAAGAATTGTAGGCAAGAATGTATTGGGTGTAAGAAATACTGTTATATGTTAAAATTGTGGCTAAATTAATATAAGGGAAGATTTACATAGTAATAAGAATAAGATGGCGGTTGTAATAAGAATTGTAAGTAAGAATGTATTGGTGTAAGAAATACTGGGTTATAAAGCGTTTGGGACAGTAAATTGTACAACTTAATATAAGGCAGATTTACATAGTAACAAGAATAAGATGGCGGCTGTAATAAGAATTGTAAGTAAGAATGTGTGTATTGGTGTAAGAAATACTGTTATATTTGGGACAGTAATTGTGGCTAAATTTAATATAAGGGGGTAGATTTACATAGTAATAAGAATAAGATGGCGGTTGCAATAAAATTAAAGTAAGAATGTGTATTGGTGTAAGAACTGTTATATGTTTAATAGTAATTGTTAAATTTTATAAAGGAAGATTTATATAGTAATAAGAATAAGATGGCTAATGTAGAATTGTAAGTAAGAATATGTATTGCGTAAGAAATTGTTATATGTTTAGGACAGTAATTGTGGCTAAATTTAATATAAAGGAAGATTTACATAGTAATAAGAAATAAGATGGCGGTTAATAAGAATTGTAAGTAAAATATGTGTATTAGGTGTAAGAAATACTGTTATATGTTGGGACAGTAATTGTGGCTAAATTTAATATAAGGCAGATTTATATAGTAATAAGAATAAGATGGCGGCTGTAATAAGAATTGTAAGTAAGAATGTGTGTATTGGTGTAAGAAATACTGTTATATGTTTGGGACAGTAATTGTGGCTAAATTTAATATAAGGAAGATTTACATAGTAATAAGAATAAGATGGCGGTTGTAATAAGAATTGTAAAGTAAGAATGTGTATTGGTGTAAGAAATACTGTTATATGTTTGGGACAGTAATTGTGGCTAAATTTAATATAAAGGCAGATTTACATAGTAATAAGAATAAGATGGCGGCTGTAATAAGAATTGTAAGTAAGAATGTGTGTATTGGTGTAAGAAATACTGTTATATGTTTGGGTCAGTAATTGGCTAAATTTAATATAAAACAGATTTACATAGTAATAAAAACAAGATGAAGTATGTAATAAGAATTGTAAATAAGAATGTGTGTATTGGTGTAAGAAACACTGTTATATGTGGGACAGTAATTGTATTTTATATATTTACATAGTAATAAGAATAAGATGGCAGTAATTTGTAAGTAAGAATGTATTGGTAAGAAATGTTATATGTATGGGACAATAAATAAATTTAATATAAAGATTTACATAGTAATAAGAATAAGATGTAATAAGAATTGTAAAGAATTGTATTGCGTAAGAAATAATATGAATGTGTGTATTGGAAGACTTAACAAGAATAAGATGGTACTGTTATATGTTTGGGTCAGTAATTGTGGCTAAATTTAATATAAGGCAGATTTACATAGTAATAAGAATAAGATGGCGGCATAATAAGAATTGTAAGTAAGAATGTGTTGTATTGGTGTAAGAAACTGTTATATGTTTGGGATATGTATAACAATTGTGTAATAAAATAAGATGGTAATATAAGGCAGATTTTACATAGCAATAAGAATAAGATGGCGGCATAGTAATAAGAATAAGATGTGTAAGTAAGAAGAATGTGTATTGGTGTAAGAAATACACTGTTATATGTTTGGGCAGTAATTGTATTAAATTTAATATAAGGCAGATTTACATAGTAATAAGAATAAGATGGCGGCTGTTATAAGAATTGTAAGTAAGAATGTATTGGGTAAGAAATACTGTTATATGTATGGGCTGCAATTGTAATAAATTTAATATAAGGAAGATTTACATAGTAATAAGAATAAGATGGCGGCTGTAATAAGAATTGTAAGTAAGAATGTGTATTGGTGTAAGAAATACTGTTATATGTATGGGACAGTAATTGTGGCTAAACTTAATATAAGGCAGATTTACATAGTAATAAGAATAAGATGGCGGCCAATAAGAATTGTAAGCAAGAATGTGTATTGGTAAGAAAATACTGTTATATGTTTGGGTCAGTAATTGTGGCTAAATCAATATGAGGCAGATTTACATAGTAATAAGAATAAGATGGCGGTGTAATAAGAATTGGCAAGAAGAATGTGTGTATTGGTGTAAGAACACTGTTATATGTATGTAACAGTAATTGTGGCAAATTTAATATAAGGCAGATTTACATAGTAATAAGAATAAGATGGCGGCTGTTATAAGAATTGTAAGTAAGAATGTGTGTATTGGTGTAAGAAATACTGTTATATGTATGGGTCAGTAATGTGGCTAACTTAATATAAGGAAGATTTACATAGTAACAAGAATAAGATGGCGGCTGTAATAAGAATTGTAAGTAAGAATGTGTATTGGTAAAAAAATACTGTTGTATGTATGGGGACAGTAAATTGGCTAAATTTAATATATGATTACAGTAAAAGAATTTACATAATTGTAAGTAAGAATAAGATGGCGGCCGTTTAAGTAACAGAATTGGTAAGTAAGAAGAATGTGTTGGGTGTAAGAAAACTGTTATATGTATGGGTAGTAATTGTGGCTAAACTTAATATAAGGAAGATTTCCATACAGAATAAGAATAAGATGGCGGCCGTAATAAGAATTGTAAGTAAGAATGTGTATTGCGTAAAGAAATAACATATGCCTGGGGACAGTAATTGTGGCCAAATTAATATAAGGAAGTTTACATAGTAATAAGAATAAGGCTAAAAGAATTAATATAAGGCAGATTTACATATGTAATAAGAAATTTAATATAAGGAAGATTTGACAAGTTATAAGAATAAGATGGCAAGAATAAGAATTGGTGTAAGAAACACTGTTAGAAATACTGGTATAACAGTAATTGTGGCTAAATTTAATATAAGGAAGATTTACATAGTAATAAGAATAAGATGGCGGCTGTAACAAGAATTGTAAGTAAGAATGTGTGTATTGGTAAGAAAATACTGTTATATGTATGGGCCGTAATTGTGGCTAAATTTAATATAAGGGCAGATTTACATAGTAATAAGAATAAGATGGCGGCTGTAATAAGAATTGTAAGTAAGAATGTGTATTGGTGTAAGAAATAATTGTTATATGTAAGGGTCAGTAATTGTGGCTAACTTATTATAAGAAGATTTACAGGCAATAAGAATAAGATGGCGGCAATAAGAATTGTAAGTAAGAATGTGTGTATTGCGTAAGAAAATATTGTTATATGTATGGGACAGTAATTGTGGCTAAATTTAATAGTAAGGAAGAATAAGATGAGTAATAAGAATAAGATGGCGGCTGTAATAAGAATTGTAAAATTTAATATAAGGAAGACTGTGAATATTGGCGGGTGTAAAATACTGTTATACTTGGGGACAGTAATTGTGGCTAAATTTAATATAAGGCAGATTTACATAGTAATAAGAATAAGATGGCGGCTGTAATAAGAATTGTAAGTAAGAATGTGTGTATTGCGTAAAACACTGTTATATGTTTGGGTCAGTAATTGTAATAAATTTAATATACAAAGATTTACATAGTAATAAGAATAAGATGGCGGTTGTAATAAGAATTATGAAATGTGTATTGGTGTAAGAAATACTGTTATATGTATGGATCAGTAATTGTGGCTAAATTCAATATGTTGGGATTTACATAGTAATAAGAATAAGATGGCTAAGAATTGTAAAAGAATGGCATTAAGAAATACATAATAATAATTGAATAAATTTAATATAAGAAGATTTACATAGTAATAAGAATAAGATATGTAATAAGAATTGTAAGTAAGAATGTGTATTGGTGTAAGAAATACTGTTATATGTTAGGGTCAAGTAATTGTGCTAAATTTAATATAAGGCAGATTTATATAGTAATAAGAATAAGATGGCAGCTGTAATAAGAATTGTAAGTAAGAATGTGTGGTATTGGTGTAAGAAATACTGTTATATGTTTGGGTCAGTAATTGTGGCTAAATTTAATATAAGGCAGATTTACATAGTAATAAGAATAAGATGGCGGCTGTAATAAGAATTGTAAGTAAGAATGTTTGTATTTAATGTAAGAAAAGAATAAAGATGGCTACTTATATGTTTGGTCAGTAATTGTGGCTAAATTTAATATAAGGTGATTTACATTTACATAGTAATAAGAATAAGATGGCGGCTTGTAATAAGAATTGTAAGAATAAGAATGTGTAAATGTATTGGTGTAAGAAATACTGTTATATGTTTGGGACAGTAATTGTGGCTAAATTTAATATAAGGCAGATTTACATAGTAATAAGAATAAGATGGCGGTTGTAATAAGAGAATTGTATTGGTGTAAGCAAGAATGTGTAGTAATTGTGGCTAAATTTAATATAAAACGTATTGATGTGTAAGAAATACTGTTATATGTTTGGGACAGTAATTGTGGGCTAAATTTAATATAAGGAAGATTTACATAGTAATAAGAATAAGATGGCGGCTGTAATAAGAATTGTAAGTAAGAATGTGTATTGGTGCAAGAAACATCGTTATATGTATGGGACAGTAATTGTATAAATTTAATATAAGGAAGATTTACAGTAATAAGAATAAGATGGCGGTAATATGAATTGTAAGTAAGAATGTGTGTATTGTGTAAGAAATACTGTTATATGTTTGGGACAGTAATTGTGGCTAAATTTAATATAAGGCAGATTTACATAGTAATAAGAATAAGATGGCGGCTGTAATAAGAATTGTAAGCAAGAATGTGTATTGGTGTAAGAAATACTGTTATATGTTTGGGGACAGAATTGTGGCTAAATTTAATATAAGGAAGATTTACATAGTAATAAGAATAAGATGGCGGCTGTAAGAATTGTAAGTAAGAATATGTGTATTGGTGTAAGAAATACTATATGAATGTGTGTATATACAAGATTTACATAGTAATAAGAATAAGATGGCGGCTGTAAAAGAACTGGGTAAGAATATGTGTATTGGGGTAAGAAATACTGTTATATGTTTGGGACAGTAATTGGGCTAAATTTAATATAAGGCAGATTTACATAGTAATAAGAATAAGATGGCGGCTGCAATAAGAATTGTAAGTAAGAATGTGTATTGCGTAAGAAATACTGTTATATGTTTGGGACAGTAATTGTATAAATTTAATATAAGGAAGATTTGTTATAGTAACAAGAACAAGATGGCTGTAATAAGAATTGTAAGTAAGAATGTGTATTGGTGTAAGAAATACTGTTACATGTTTGGGACAGTAATTGTACAAATTTAATATAAGGAAGATTTATATAGTAATAAGAATAAGATGGCGGCTGTAATAAGAATTGTAAGTAAGAATGTGTGTATTGCGTAAGAAAATACCGTTATATGTTTGGGACAGTAATTGTGGCTAGTTCTAATATAAGGCAGATTTACATAGTAATAAGAATAAGATGGCGGCTGTAATAAGAATTGTAAGAAGAATGTATTGGTGTAAGAAATACTGTATATATGTTTAAACAGTAATTGTGGCTAAATTTAATATAAGAAGATTTACATAGTAATAAGAATAAGATGGCGGCTGTAATAAGAATTGTAAGTAAGAATGTGTATTGGTAAGAAACACTGTTATATGTTTGGGACACAGTAATTGTGGCTAAATTAATATACAGCAGATTTACATAGTAATAAGAATAAGATGGCGGCTGTAATAAGAATTGTAGGCAAGAATGTGTGTATTGGGTGTAAGAAAATACTGTTATATGTTTGGGGACAGTAATTGTGGCTAAATTTAATATAAGGAAGATTTACATAGTAATAAGAATAAGATGGTGGCCGTAATAAGAATGTAAGTAAGAATGTGTGTATTGGTGTAAAAATACTGTTATATGTTTGGGTCAGTAATTGTGGCTAAATTAATATAAGGAAGATTTACATAGTAATAAGAATAAGATGGCGGCCAATAAGAATTGTAAATAAGAATGTGTGTATTGGTGTAAGAAATACTGTTATATGTTGGGACAGTAATTGTGGCTAAATTTAATATAAAGGCAGATTTACATAGTAATAAGAATAAGATGGCGGCTGTAATAAGAATTGTAAGTAAGAATGTGTGTATTGGTGTAAGAAATACTGTTATATGTTTGGGACAGTAATTGTGGCTAAATTTAATATAAGGAAGATTTACATAGTAATAAGAATAAGATGGCGGCTGTAATAAGAATTGTAAGTAAGAATGTGTGTATTGGTGTAAGAAATACTGTTATATGTATGGGTCAGTAATTGTGGCTAAATTTAATATAAGGAAGATTTACATAGTAAGTAAGAATAAAAAACACCGATGGCGGCTGTAATAATATAAGGCAGATTTACATATAGTAAGAAATGTGTGTATAAGAATTGTAAGAAATACCGTTATATATTTGAAATCAGTAATGTGTGGCTAAATTTAATATAAGGAAGATTTACATAGTAATAAGAATAAGATGGCGGCTGTAATAAGAATTGTAAGTAAGAATGTGTGTATTAATGTAAGAAATACTGTTATATGTTGCCTGGGGACAGTAATTTTAATATAAATTTAATATAATAAGAATAAGATTTGTAAGAATAAAAGAATATTAAGAATAAGATATATGGCATAAATTTAATAAGAATTGTAAATAGAATAAGATGGCGGCTGTAATAAGAATTGTGTAAGAAATACTGTTATATGTTTGGGACAGTAATTGTGGCTAAAATTTAATATAAGAAGATTTATATAGTAATAAGAATAAGATGGCGGCTGTAATAAGAATTGTAAGTAAGAATAATGCATTGCGTAAGAAATACTACTATATGTTTGGGTCAGTAATTGTGGCTAAATTTAATAAAAGGAAGATTTACATAGTAATAAGAATAAGATGGGCTGTAATAAGAATTGTAAGGTAAGAATGTGTATTGGTAAGAAATACATGTTATATGAATTGGGACAGTAATTGTGTATTAAATTTAATATAAGGCAGATTTACATAGTAATAAGAATAAGATGGCGGCTGTAATAAGAATTGTAAGTAAGAATGTGTGTATTGCGTAAGAAATACTGTTATATGTTTGGGTCAGTAATTGTGGCTAAATTTAATATAAAAAAAGATTTACATAGTAATAAGAATAAGATGGCGGCTGTAATAAGAATTGTAAGTAAGAATGTGTGTATTGGTGTAAAAATACTGTTATATGTTTGGGACAGTAATTGTATAAATTTAATATAAGGAAGAATTAGATAGTAATAAGAATAAGATGGTGTATTGCGTAATAAGAATTGTAAGTAAGAATGTGTGTAAATTTAATGTTTAAGAAATACTGTTATATGTTTGGGTATTGCAGTATATTGTAACGGCTAAATTTAATATAAGGCAGATTTACATAGTAATAAGAATAAGATGGCGATTGTAATAAGAATTGTAAGTAAGAATGTGTGTATTGGTGTAAGAAATACTGTTATATGTATGGGTCAGTAATTGTATAACTTAATATAAGGCAGATTTACATAGTAATAAGAATAAGATGGTGGTTGTAATAAGAATTGTAAGCAAGAATGTGTATTGTGTAAGAAATACTGTTATATGTATGGGTCAGTAATGTACAAATTTAATATAAGGCAGATTTACATAGTAATAAGAATAAGATGGCGGCTGTAATAAGAATCAAGCAAGAATGTGTGGATAAGTGTAAGAAATACTGTTATATGTATGGCCAGTAATTGAAGCAAATTTAATATAAGGGCAGATTTACATAGTAATAAGAATAAGATGGCTGCACAAGAATTGTGGGCAAGAATGTGTGTATTGTAAGAAATACTGTTATATGTATGGGGTCAGTAATTGTGGCTAAATTAATATAAGGAAGATTACATAGTAACAAGAATAAGATGGCGGTTGTAATAAGAATTGTAAGTAAGAATGTGTATTGGTGTAAGAAATATTGTTATATGTATGGGTCAGTAATTGTGGCTAAATTTAATATAAGGCAGATTTACATAGTAATAAGAATAAGATGGCGGTTGTAATAAGAATTGTAAGCAAGAATGTGTATTGGTGTAAGAAATACTGTTACATGTTTGGGTCAGTAATTGTGGCTAAATTTAATATAAGGCAGATTTACATAGTAATAAGAATAAGATGGCGGCTGTAACAAGAATTGTGGGCAAGAATGTGTGTATTGGTGTAAGAAACACTGTTATATGTATGGGCCAGTAATTGTACTAAATTTAATATAAGGCAGATTTACATAGTAACAAGAATAAGATGGCGGCTGTAATAAGAATTGTAAGCAAGAATGTGTGTATTGCGTAAGAAATACTGTTACATGTATAATCAGTAATTGTGGCTAAATTTAATATAAGGCAGATTTACATAGTAATAAGAATAAAAGATGGCGGTTGCAATAAGAATTGTAAGTAAGAATGTGTGTATTGGTGTAAGCAAAATACATATGTATAGTATGTTTGGGTTTACATAGTAATAAGAATAAGATGGCGGCTAAAAGAGAATTGTAAGTATAAATGTGTGTATTGGCAAGAAATTTTATATGTATGGCCGCAATTGTAACTTAAGAACAAGAATGGCGAATAAGATTAAGAATTTAAGAATTGTATGTGTGTATTGGTGTAAAAATACTGTTATATGTAAGGGTCAGTAATTGTGGCTAAATTCTATTATAAGGCAGATTTACATAGTAACAAGAATAAGATGGCGCATGTAATAAGAATTGTAAGTAAGAATGTGTGTATTGGTGTAAGAAATACTGTTACATGTTTGGGAAAGAATTGTGGCTAAATTTAATATACAAGATTTACATAGTAATAAGAATAAGATGGCGGCTGTAATAAGAATTGTAAGTAAGAATGTGTATTGGTGTAAGAAATACTTACATGTTTTGGGACAGTAATTGTGGCTAAATTTAATATAAGGAAGATTTACATAGTAAATAAGAATAAGATGGCGGCTGTAATAAGAATTGTAAGTAAGAATATGTGTATTGGTGTAAGAAACACTGTTATATGTTTGGGACAGTAATTGTGGCTAAATTTAATATAAGGCAGATTTATATAGTAATAAGAATAAGATGGCGCTGTAATAAGAATTGTAAGGCAATATGTGTATTGTGTAAGAAATACTGTTATATGTTTGGGACAGTAATTGGCTAAATTAATATAAAAAAGATTTACATAGTAATAAGAATAAGATGGCGGCTGTAATAAGAATTGTAAGTAAGAATATGTGTGTATTGGTGTAAGAAATACTGTTATATGTTTGGGACAGTAATTGTATAAATTTAATATAAGGAAGATTTACATAGTAATAAGAATAAGATGGCAGTTGTAATAAGAATTGTAAGTAAGAATGTGTGTATTGGTGTAAGAAATACTGTTATATGTTTGGGACAGCAATTGTGGCTAAATTTAATATAAGGCAGATTTACATAGTAATAAGAATAAGATGGCGGTTGTAATAAGAATTGTAAGGCAAGAATGTGTGTATTGGTGTAAGAAATACTGTTATATGTTGGGACAGCAATTGTACTAAACTTTATTACAAGGCAGATTACATAGTAATAAGAATAAGATGGCGGCCAATGTAATAAGAAATAATTGGTAAGAATGTGTTTGTAATTGTATAAATTTAATATGTAAGAAATACTGTTATATGAATTTGTATTGGTGGGGAAATTAATTGTGGCTAAATTTAATATAAGGAAGATTTACATAGTAATAAGAATAAGATGGCTTGTAATAAGAATTGTAAGTAAGAATGTGTGTATTGGTGTAAGAAATACTGTTATATGTTGGGGACAGTAATTGTGGCTAAATTTAATATAAGGAAGATTTTACATAGTAATAAGAATAAGATGGCGGCTGTAATAAGAATTGTAAGTAAAGAATGTGTGTATTGGTGTAAAAATACTGTTATATGTATGGGTCAGTAATTGTGGCTAAATTTAATATAAGGAAGATTTACATAGTAATAAGAATAAGATGGCAGTTGTAATAAGAATTGTAAGTAAGAATGTGTATGTGTATAAGAAATACAGTTATATGTAATGAATAAGGACAGTAATTGTGGCTAAAATTAATATAAAAAACAGATTTACATAGTAATAAGAATAAAGATGGGTTAGTAATAAGAATTGTAAGTAAGAATGTATTGGTGTAAGAAATACTGTTATACTGTATGGTCAGTAATTGTGGCTAAATTTAATATAAGGCAGATTTACATAGTAATAAGAATAAGATGGCGGCTGTAATAAGAATTGTAAGTAAGAATGTGTGTATTGGTGTAAGAAATACTGTTACATGTATGGACAGTAATTGTATAAATTTAATATAAAGCAGACCATATAGTAATAAGAATAAATAAGATGAAGGCTGCATAAGAATTGTAAGTAAGAATGTGTATTGCAAGAAATAATTGTTATATGTATGGGTCAGTAATTGTACAAATTTAATATAAGGAAGATTTACATAGTAATAAGAATAAGATGGCGGCTTGTAATAAGAATTGTAAGTAAGAATGTGTGTATGGTGTAAAAATATTGTTATATGTTTGGGTCAGTAATTGTATAAATGTAATATAATGAAGATTTACATAGTAATAAGAATAAGATGGCGGTTGTAATAAGAATTGTAAGTAAGAATGTGTGTATTGGTGCAAGAAATACTGTTATAAGGTATGGGTCAGTAATTTGGCCAAATTTAATATAAGGAAGATTTACAAGACGGCGGTCAGTAAGAATTGCAGCAAGAAAAGTGCATTGCGTAAGATGTATGGGTCAAAGAATTGTACAAATTTAATAAGAATTTACATAGGTCAAGAATAAGATTAAGGGCTGTAATGAATTGTAAGTGCATGGCATTATGTAAGAAATACTGTTATATGTATGGGTCAGTAATTGTGGCTAAATTTAATATAAGAAGATTTACATAGTAATAAGAATAAGATGGCGGCTGTAATAAGAATTGTGTATTGCGTGTTAAGAATGTGTGTAAATTTAATATATGAAGATTTACATAGTAAAAAATAAGATGGCGGCTGTTAAGAATTGTATGTTTGGGAACAGTAATTTGTGGCTAAATTTAATATATAAGGGAAGATTTATATAGTAATAAGAATAAGATGGCGGCTGCATAAGAATTGTAAAAAAGAATGTGTATTGGTGTAAGAAATACTGTTATGTTTGGGTCAGTAATTTGTGGCTAAATTTCTATAAGGAAGAGTAAAAATAAGAATAAGATGGCGCTGTAATAAGAATTGTAAGTAAGAATGTGTGCATTGGTGCAAAATACTGTTATATGTTTGGGTCAGTAATTGTATTAAATTTAATATAATGCAGATTTACATAGTAATAAGAATAAGATGGCGGTTGTACAAGAATTGTAAGTAATGCGTAAAGAAAATACTGTTATATGTAAGGAATAGTAATTGTGCTAAATTTAATATAAGGAAGATTTACATATAGTAATAAGAATAAGATGGCGGCTGTAATAAGAATCAGGCAAGAATGTGGTTGGTAAGAAATACTGTTATATGTATGGGCTGGGGCAATTGTGGCTAAATTTAATATAAAGGGCAGATTTACATATAATAAGAATAAGATGGCGGTTGTAATAAGAATTGCGCGCAGAATGTGTGTATTGGTGTAAAAAATACTGTTATATGTTAATTGTGGCTAAATTTAATATATAAGGATTTACAGTAATAAGAATAAGATGGCGGCTAAAAGAATTTAATAAGAATAAAGAAATATTATATGCAGAAATTTAATATAAGGCATTTAGTAATAAGAATAAGATGGCGGCTGTAATAAGAATTGTATAAGAATGTGTGTATTGGTGTAAGAAATGTATATGTAAGAATAAAGCAAATTCTATTATAAGGAAGATTTACATAGTAACAAGAATAAGATGGCGGCTGTTATATGAATTTATTGGTGTAAGAAATACATATGTAATAATTGTGGCTAAATTTAATATAAAAGATTTAGATAATAAGAATAAGATGGCGGCTGTAGAATTGTAAGTAAGAATAAGTTATGGGGTCGGCTAAATTTAATATAAGGCAATTTACATAGTAAGAATAAGTGGCTGTATTGAATTGCGCAAGAAATTGGTAAGAAATACTGTTATATGTATGGGTCAGTAATTGTGGCTAAATTTAATATAAGGCAGATTTTAGTAATAAGAATAAGATGGCGGCTGTAATAAGAATAAGATGTGTATTGCAAGAAACACTGTTATATGTAATAAGAAAATTTAATATGGGCAGACTACAGTAAGAATAAGATGGCGGCTGTAATAAGAATTGGTAAGTAAGAAAAAAAGAAACAATTGTTATATGTTTAAATGTTAATTGTGGCTAAATTTAATATAAGGAAAGATTTACATAGTAATAAGAATAAGATGGCGGCTGTAATAAGAAATTGTAAGTGAATTGCAAAAGAAATACCGTTATAATGGGTCAGTGTAAAATTTAATACTGTTATATGAATAAGGGACAGTAATTGTATAAGAAATGTTAATATATATGGGGTCAAGAAATTTGCTAAGGAATTTAAGAATAAGATGGCGGTTGTAATAAGAATTGTAAGTAAGAATGTGTGTATTGCGTAAGAAATACTGTTATATGTTTGGGTCAGTAATTGTAAAGCTAAATTTAATAATGCAGATTTACAGTAAGAATAAGATGGCGGTTGTAATAAGAATTGTAAGTAAGAATGTGTGTATTGGGTGTAAGAAATACTGTTATATGTTTGGGTCAATTGTACAAATTTAATATAAGGCAGATTTATAGTAACAAGAATAAGATGGCGGCTGTAATAAGAATTGTAAGTAAGAATGTGTATTGGTGTAAAAATACTGTTATATGTGTTGGGTCAGTAATTGTGGCTAAATTTAATATAAGGCAGATTTACATAGTAATAAGAATAAGATGATGAATTGTAAGGAATTGTAATAAGAATCAGTAATTGTACAAATGTAAAAGAATTGTGTGTGTATTGTTAAGAAATACTGTTATATGTATGGGTCAGTAATCAGGCTAAATTTAATATAAGGGGAAGATTTACATAGTAATAAGAATAAGATGGCGGTAATAAGAATTGTAAAGAATTGTGTATTGGTAAGAAATACCGTTATATGTTTGGGACAAAAAATTTAATATAAGGAAGATTTGCAGACATAGTAATAAGAATAAGATGGCGGTTGTAATAAGAATTGTAAGTAAGAATGTGTTAGTATTGGTGTAAGAAATACTGTTATATGTTTGGGGTCAGTAATTGTATTAAATTTAATATAAAGAAGATTTACATAGTAATAAGAATACATGGCGGTTGTAATAAGAATTGTAAGTAAGAATGTGTATTGGTGTAAAAATACTGTTATATGTTTGGGACAGTAATTGTGGCTAAATTTAATATAAGGAAGATTTACATAGTAACAAGAAATAAGATGGCGGCTGTAATAAGAATTGTAAGTAAGAATGTGTGTATTGCGTAAGAAATACTGTTATATGTTTATTAAATTTAATATAAGGCAGATTTACATAGTAATAAGAATAAGTGGCTGTAATAAGAATTGTAAGTAAGAATGTGTGTATTGGTATTATATGTTTGGGACAGCAATTGTGGCTAAATTTAATATAAGGAAGATTTTACATAGTAACAAGAATAAGATGGCGGCTGTAATAAAATTGTAAGAAAGAATATGTGTATTGGTGTAAGAAATACTGTTATATGTTTGGGGACAGTAATGTGGCTAAATTTAATATAAGGCAGATTTACATAGTAATAAGAATAAGATGGCGGCTTGTAATAAGAATTGTAAGTAAGAATGTGTGTATTGGTGTAAGAAATACTATTATATGTATGGGTCAGTATCAGGCTAAATTTATTAATATAAGGGCTGTAAAAGAATTTACATAAGAAATTGGCAAGAATAAGATGGCGGCTATTTAATAAGAATTAATAAGAATAAGATAAGAATTGTGTGAATATTGGTGTAAGAAATACTGTTATATGTTTGGGTCAGTAACTGTGGCTAAATTTAATATAAAGGAAGATTTACATAGTAATAAGAACAAGATGGCGGCTGTAATAAGAATTGTAAAGTAAGAATGTGTGTATTGCGTAAGAAATACTGTTATATGTTTGGGACAGTAATTGTATAAATTTAATATAAGGAAGATTTACATAGTAATAAGAATAAGATGGCGGCTGTAATAAGAATTGTAAAGTAAGAATGTGTGTATTATGTAAGAAATACTATTATATTTGGGACAGTAATTGTGGCTAAATTAATATAAGGCAGATTTACATAGTAAGAATAAGATGGCGGCTGTAATAAGAATAAGAATTGTAAGAAATACTGTTATTGGGTGTAAAAATTTAATATAAGGCTGTTATATGTTTGGGACAGTAAAGAATTGTGTATTGCTAAATGTATAACAGTAATTGTGCAAATTTAATATACAAGATTTACATAGTAATAAGAATAAGATGGCGGCTGTAATAAGAATTGTAAGTAAGAATGTGTGTTATTGGTGTAAGAAATACTGTTATATGTATGGACAGTAATTGTGGCTAAATTTAATATAAGGCAGATTTACATAGTAATAAGAATAAGATGGCGGCTGTAATAAGAATTGTAAGTAAGAATGTGTGTATTATGTAAGAAATACCGTTATATGTATGGGTCAGTAATTGTGGCTAAATTTAATATAAGGCAGATTTACATAGTAATAAGAATAAGATGGCGGCTGTAATAAGAATTGTAAGTAAGAATGTGTGTATTGGTGTAAGAAACACTATATGTATGGGTCAGTAATTGTATAAATTTAATATGAGGCAGATTTACATAGTAATAAGAATAAGATGGCGGTTGTGGCTGAATTGTAAGTAAGAATGTGTGTATTGGTGTAAGAAATACTGTTATATGTATGGGTCAGTAATTGTGGCTAAATTTAATATAAGGAAGATTTACATAGTAACAAGAATAAGATGGCGGTTGTAATAAGAATTGGTAAGTAAGAATGTGTGTATTGGTGTAAGAAATACTGTTATATGTATGGGTCAGTAATTGTGGCTAAATTTTAATATAAGGGGAAGATTTACATAGTAATAAGAATAAGATGGCGGTTGTAACAAGAATTGTAAGTAAGAATGTGTGTATTGTAAGAAATATTGTTATATGTATGGGTCAGTACTGTGGCTAAATTTTAATATAAGGAAGAAGATAGTAATAAGAATAAGATGGCGGCTGTAATAAGAATTGTAAGATGTGTATTGGCTGTTATATAAGAATTGTGGCTAAATTTACTAAGGAAGATTTACATAGAATAAGAATAAGATGTATTGCGTAAGAAAGTAAGAATGTGTGTATTGGTGTAAGAAATACTGTTATATGTATAATATAATTGGGCAAATTTACATAGTTTACATAATAAGAATAAGATGGCGGTTGTAATAAGAATTGTAAGCAGAATGTGTATTGGTGTAAAAATACTGTTATATGTTTGGGTCAGTAATTGTATAAATTTAATATAATGAAGATTTACATAGTAATAAGAATAAGATGGCGGTTGTAATAAGAATTGTAAGAATGTGTATGTGTGTTATATGTATGGGTCAGTAATTGAAATTTAATAAGGAAGTTATATAGTAATAAGAATGGGGCAGAATAATTGTGTGCTAAATTGTTATATAAGGCAGATTTACATAGGCAGATTTAAGTAAGAATAAGATGGCGGCTGTAATAAGAATTGTAAGTAAGAATGTGTGTATTGGTGTAAGAAATACTGTTATATGTTTGGGTCAGTACGGGCTAAATTTAATATAAGGCAGATTTATAGTAATAAGAATAAGATGGCGGTTGTAATAAGAATTGTAAGTAAGAATGTGTGTATTGGTGTAAAAAATACTGTTATATGTTTGGGACAGTAATTGTATAGCTAAATTTTAATATAAGGAATAAGATTTACATAGTAATAAGAATAAGATGGCGGCTGTAATAAGAATTGGTGGCTGTAAGAATTGTATTGGTGTAAGAAATACTGTTATATGTTTGGGTCAGTATGTTGCTAAATTTAATATAAGGAAGATTTACATAGTAATAAGAATAAGATGGCGGTTGTAATAAGAATTGCAAGTAAGAATGTGTGTATTGGCGTAAGAAAATACTGTTATATGTTTGGCCAGTAATTGTGGCTAAATTTATATACAAAGATTTACATAGTAATAAGAATAAGATGGCGGTTGTAATAAGAATTGTAAGAATGTGTGTATTGGTGTAAGAAATACTGTTATATGTTTGGGTCAGTAATTGTGGCTAAATTTAATATAAGGAAGATTTACATAGTAATAAGAATAAGATGGCGGCTGTAATAAGAATTGTAAGTAAGAATGTGTGTATTGGTGTAAGAAATACTGTTATATGTATGGGTCAGTAATTGTAATAAATTTAATATAAGGCAGATTTACATAGTAATAAGAATAAGATGGCGGTTGTAAGAATTGTCAAGAATTGTTATATGTAAGAATTGTGTGTATTGGTAGTAAGAAATAAGATGGCTGTTATAAGGTTGGGGACAGAAATACTGTTATATGTATGGCTAAATTTAATATAAGGCAGATTTACATAGTAATAAGAATAAGATGGCGGCTGTAATAAGAATTGTAAGTAAGAATGTGTGTATTGGTGTAAGAAATACTGTTATATGTTTGGGACAGTAATTGTATTAAATTTAATATAAGGAAGATTTTACATAGTAATAAGAATAAGATGGGTGGTTGTAATGTAAGAATTGTAAGGAAGATTTAAGAATATGTGTGTAATAAGAATTGTAAGTAAGAAATACTGTAAGAAAATACCAAGCTATTTGGGACAGTAATGTACAACTAAATATATAAGGCAGATTTACATAGTAATAAGAATAAGATGGTACATAATAAGAATTGTAGGCAAGAATGTGTATTGGTGTAAGAAATACTGTTATATGTTTGGGACAGTAATTGTGGCTAAATTTAATATAAGGCAGATTTACATAGTAATAAGAATAAGATGGCGGCTGTAATAAGAATTCAAGTAAGAATGTGTGTGTATTGGTGTAAGAAATACTGTTATATGTTTGGGTCAGTAATTGTGGCTAAATTTAATATAAGGAAGATTTACATAGTAATAAGAATAAGATGGCGGCTGTAATAAAATTGTGGGCAAGAATGTGTGTATTGGTGTAAGAAATACTGTTATATGTTTGGGACAGTAATTGTGGCTAAATTTAATATAAGGAAGATTTACATAGTAATAAGAATAAGATGGCGGCTGTAATAAGAATTGTAAGTAAGAATATGTATTGAATTGTAAGAAATACTGTTATATGTATGGGTCAGTAATTGTGGCTAAATTTAATATAAGGAAGATTTACATAGTAATAAGAATAAGATGGCGGCTGTAATAAGAATTGTAAGTAAGAATGTGTGTATTGGTGTAAGAAATACTGTTATATGTTTGGGTAGTGTGGCTAAATTTATATAAGGAAGATTTAATTGTAAGATAGCGGCTGTAAATTTAATATAAGGCAGATTTATATATTAAGTAAGAATTTAAGATGGCGGCTTGTAATAAGAATTGTAAGTAAGAAATGTTATAAATAAGAATAAGATGTGTATTGGTGTAAGAAATACTGTTATATGTTTGGGACAGTAATTGTGGCTAAATTTAATATAAGGCAGATTTACATAGTAATAAGAATAAGATGGCGGTTGTAATAAGAATTGTAAGTAGAATGTATGTGGCAGTAAGAAAATACTGTTATATGTTTGTAATTGTGGCTAAATTTAATATAAAGATTTACATAGTAATAAGAATAAGATGGTTGTAATAAGAATTGTAAGTAAGAATGTGTGTTGGTGTAAGAAATACTGTTATATGTTTGGGACAGTAATTGTGGCTAAATTTAATATAAGGCAGATTTACATAATAAGAATAAGATGGCGGCTGTAATAAGAATTGTAAGTAAGAATGTGTGTATTGGTGTAAGAAATACTGTTATATGTTTGGGACAGTAATTGTGGCTAAATTTAATATAAGGCAGATTTACATAGTAATAAGAATAAGATGGCGGCCGTAACAAGAATTGTAAAGCAAGAATGCGTATTGGTGTAAAAATACTGTTATATGTTTGGGGACAGTAATTGTGGCTAAATTCAATATAAGGAAGATTTACATAGTAATAAGAATAAGATGGCGGCTGTAATAAGAATTGTAAGTAAGAATGTGTGTATTGGTGTAAGAAATACTGTTATATGTTTAATAAGGACAGTAATTGGTGTAAGAAATACTAAATTTAATATAAGGAAGATTTTATAGTAATAAGAATAAGATGGCGGCTGTAATAAGAATTGTAAGTAAGAATTGTAAGAAATATATGTTATTAATTAAGAACAAGATGGCGGCTAATAAGAATGTAAAAATTTGTATTGTTAGGCATGTTTGGGACAGTAATTGATTTACATAGCTAAAATTTAAGTAAGAATATGTGTATTGGAAGAAATATTTACATAGTAATAATTGAAATTTAAGATAGATTTACTAGTAATAAGAATAAGATGGCGGAATCCGAAATAAGAATTGTAAGTAAGGGTATTAATTGTGTAAATTTAATATAAGAAATACTGTTATATGTTTGGGACAAATAATTGTATGGCTAAATTTAATAATAAAGGCAGATTTACATAGTAATAAGAATAAGATGGCGGCTGTAATAAAATTGTAAGTAAGAATGTGTATTATTGTAAGAAATACTGTTATATGTTTGGGACAGTAATTGTGGCTAAATTTAATATAAGGAAGATTTACATAGTAATAAGAATAAGATGGCGGCTGTAATAAGAATTGTAAGTAAGAATGTGTGTTGGTGTAAGAAATACTGTTATATGTTTGGGTCAGTAATTGTGGCTAATATAAGGCAGATTACATAGTAATAAGAATAAGATGGCGACTGTAATAAGAATTGTGATAAATGTGTAATATTATATGTAAGGAAGAAATACAGATTATATATTTTGTAATAAGGAAGTAAGAATTGTGTATTGGCTAAAAATACTGTATAAGGCAGATTTACATAAATAAGAATAAGATGGCGGTTGTAATAAGAATTGTAAGTAAGAATATGTGTATTGGTGTAAGAAATACTACTGTTATATTGTGGTTTGGGACAGTAATTAAGATGGCGGTAAAATAAGAATTTAAGTAAGAAGGTATTGGTTTACTGTTATATGTAATAAGAAAATTTAAGATGGCAGATTTGTAGTAATAAGAATTTGTAATAAGAATTGTAAGAAGAAATGTGTGTATTGGTGTAAAATACTGTTATATGTTTGGGGACAGTAATTGTGGCTAAATTTAATATAAGGCAGATTTACATAGTAATAAGAATAAGATGGCGGCTGTAATAAGAATTGTAAGTAAGAATGTGTGTATTGGTGTAAGAAATACTGTTATATGTTTGGGACAGTAATTGTGGCTAAATTTAATATAAGGCAGATTTACATAGTAATAAGAATAAGATGGCTGTAATAAAAATTGTAAGTAAGAATGTGTGTATTGCGTGAAATACTGTTATATGTTTGACTGCATACTGTTATTTAATATGGGATTTACATAAGAAAATACCGTTAATGGGTCATAATCGGCTGTAAAAGAATTTAATAATAAGAATAAGATGGCGGTGAAGATTTACATATGTTTGGGTCATAATTGAAATTTAATATAAGGCAGATTTACATAGTAATAAGAATAAGATGGCGGTAATAATAAGAATTGAAGAATGTGTGTATTGGTGTAAGAAATACTGTTATATGTTTGGGACAGTAATTGTGGCTAAATTTAATATAAGGCAGATTTACATAGTAATAAGAATAAGATGGCGGCTGTAATAAGAATTGGCAAGAACATAATGAAGATGCATGTGTTAAGAATTGTAAGAAATACTGTTATATGTTTGGGACAGTAATTGTGGCTAAATTTAATATAAGGCAGATTTACATAGTAATAAGAATAAGATGGCGGTTGTAATAAGAATTGTAAGTAAGAATGTGTGTATTGGTGTAAGAAATACTGTTATATGTTTGGGACAGTAATTGTGGCTAAATTTAATATAAGGCAGATTTACATAGTAATAAGAATAAGATGGCGGTTGTAATAAGAATTGTAAGTAAGAATGTGTTGGTGTAAGAAATACTGTTATATGTTTGGGGACAGTAATTGTAAAAACTAATTAAGGCAGATTTACATAGTAATAAGAATAAGATGGTCAAAATAAGAATTGTAAGCAAGAATGTGTATTTGCGTAAGAAATACTGTTATATGTTTGGGACAGTAATGTGCTAAATTTAATATAAGGAAGGTTTACATAGTAATAAAATAAGATGGCAGCTGTAATAAAATTGTAAGTAAGAATGTGTGTATTGGTGTAAATACTGTTATATGTTTTGGGACAGTAATTGTATGGCTAAATTTAATATAAGGAAGATTTACATAATAATAAGAATAAGATGGCGGCTGTAATAAGTAATTATGTAAAAATACTGTTAAGACATGTGTGTATAGTAATAAAAAGAATAAGATGGCAGCTGTAATAATATAGAATGTTGTATTGGTGTATGTATGTTTGGGACAGTAATTGTGGCTAAATTTAATATAAGGAAAGTTTACATAGTAATAAGAATAAGATGGCGGCTGTAATAAAATTGTAAGTAAGAATATGTGTATTGGTGTAAAAATACTGTTATATGTTTGGGTCAGTAATTGTGGCTAAATTTAATATAAGGAAGATTTACATATTAATAAGAATAAGATGGCAGCTGTAATAAGAATTATAAGTAGAATAAAATGTATTAATTGTAAGAAATACTGTTATATCATTTGGGACAAATTTGGCTAAATTTAATATAAGAAGATTTAAATTTAATATAAATTGTAAGCAATGTTGTATTGGTGTAGAAATAATAAGAAATTTAATATAAGGAAGGTTATAGTAATAAGAATTATGGCGGCTGTAATAAGAATGTGTATTGGTGTAAATATACTGTTTGTAATTGTGGCTAAATTTAATATAGGAAAGATTTTATAGTAATAAGAATAATGTGGCTGTTAAAATTATATTATGTGTATTGGAAAATACTGTTATATGTTTGGAGCTAAATTTAATAAAAGGAGAAAGATTTACATAATAATAAGAATAAAGATGGCAGCTGTAATAAAAATTGTAAGTAAGAATGTGTGTGTATTGGTGTAAGAAATGCTGTTATATGTTTGGGACAGTAATTGTTGCTAAATTTAATATAAGGAAGATTTACATAGTAATAAGAATAAGATGGCAGCTGTAATAAAAATTGTAAGTAAGAATATGTGTATTAGTGTAAGAAATACTGTTATATGTTTTGGGACAGTAATTTATTAAATTTAATATAAGGAAAGATTTACATAATAATAATAAGAATAAGATGGCGGCTGTAATAAAATGTAATAAGAATATGTGTAAGTAAGAATGTACAGTAATTGTGGCTAAATTATGGAAATTTACTAGTAATATATGGCGGCTGTATGGAGGTCCAGTAATTGTGTATTGGTGTAAATTTTAATATAATTGTGAAATTTAATACAGGAAAATTTTATATAGTAATAAGAATAAGATGGCAGCTGTAATAAAATTATGTAAAGTAAGAAATACTGTGTGTATATGTTTGGGTCAAAAAATTTAATATAAGGAAAGATTTACATAGTAATAAAAGGATAATGTCAGTAATTGTGTATTGCTAAATTTAATATAATTGGAAAATTTAATGAATTTACATAGTAATAAAGAATAAGATGGCAGCTGTAATAAATTTGTAAAGTAAGAATGTGTATTAGTAGAAAATACTGTTTATATATTTGGGACAGTAATTGTGGCTAAATTTAATATAAGGAAGATTTGTATAGTAATAAGAATAAGATAGCGGCTGTAATAAAATTATGAAAGTAAAATAGTATGTATTAGTGTAAGAAATACTGTTATATTTGGGACAGTAATTGTGGCTAAATTTAATATAAAGAAGATTTACATAGTAATAGAAATAAGATGTGGCTGTAATAAAAATTGTAAAGTAAGAATGTGTATTAGTGTATGAAATACTGTTATATTTTGGGACAATGGTGGCAGCTAATTTAATATAAGGAAGATTTACATAGTAATAAGAATAAGATGGCGGCTGTAATAAGAATTGTAAAGTAAGAATGTGTGTATTAGTGTAAAAATACTGTTATATGTTTGGGTCCAGTAATTGTGGCTAAATTTAATATAAGGAAAGATTACATAGTAATAAGAATAAGATGTGGCTGTATAAAATTATAAAAAGTAAGAATGTGTGTATTGGTGTAAAATACTGTATATTTGGGACAGTAATTGTGGCTAAATTTAATATAAGAAGATTTAATAGTAATAAGGCCAAGTGTAAAATTGTAAAAGTAAGAATAAATGTAAAAATACTGTTATATATTTGGGACAGTAATTATTGGCTAGTAATAAAATTAAATAATAAGTAAGATGGCAAATAAGAATTGTAAGTAATATGTGTGGTGTAAAATACTGTTATATGTTTGGGTCAGTAATTGTGGCTAAATTTAATATAGGAAGATTTACATAGTAATAAGAATAAGATGGCAGTTGTAATAAAAATTATATAAGTATATGAATGTGTGTATTAGGGACAATGGTGTGGCTAGATTTAATATAGTAGTTACATATTATATAAGAATAAGATGTGGCTGTAATAGTAGTATTGGCTGTAAATTTAATATAAGTGGCTAAATTTAATATAAAACAGATTTACATAGTAATAAGAATAAGATGGCGGCTGTAATAAAATTGTTATATTTAAGGACAGTAATTGTGGCCATTAATATGAACCCAGATTTACATAGTAATAAGAATAAGATGGCAGCTGTAATAAGAATAAGTATGTGTGTGTTGGTGTAAATTGGGACAGTAAGAATTAATATAAGGAAGATTTACTAAATTTAATAAAATTGTAAGTGAAATGTGTGTATTGGTGTGAGAAATACTGTTATACAGTAATTGTGGCTAAATTTAAGATTTATAGTAATAAAGCTAATAAAATTGTAAGTAAGAATATGTGTATTGGTGTAAAATATATGTTTGGGACAGTAATTGTGAAAGCTAAATTTAATATAAGTCAATAATTAAGATGGCGGTTGTAAATTTAATATAGAATGTGTGTATGGTGTAAATACTGTTATATGTTGGGACAGTAATTGTGAAGATGGGCAGCTAGTAATAAGAATTGTGTAATGGGTGTAAAGAATGTGTGTATTGGTGTAGAAATACTGTTATATGTTTGGGTCAGTAATTGTGGCTAAATTTAATATATAATGCAGATTTACATAGTAATAAGAATAAGATGGCGGGTTGTAATAAGAATTGTAAGTAAGAATGTGTGTATTGGTGTAAAAACACTGTTATATGTTTGGGAATAGTAATTGTAATAAACTTGAATATAAGGAAGATTATAGTAACAAGAACAAGATGGCGGTTGCACAAGAATTGTAAGTAAGAATGTGTGTATTGCGTAAGAAATACTGTTATATGTATGGGGACAGTAATTGTGGCTAAATTTAATATAAGGCAGATTTACATAGTAATAAGAATAAGATGGCGGTTGTAATAAGAATTGTAAGTAAGAATGTGTATTGGTGTAAAAAATACTGTTATATGTTTGGGCTAAGTAATTGTGGCTAAATTTAATATAATGCAGATTTACATAGTAATAAGAATAAGATGGCGGTTGTAATAAGAATTGTAAGAAAGAATGTGTATTGGTGTAAGAAATACCGTTATATGTTTGGGACAGTAATTGGCTAAATTTAATAAGGAAGATTTACATAGTAATAAGAATAAGATGGCGGTTGTAATAAGAATTGTAAGAAAGAAACGTGTATTGCGTAAGAAAACACTGTTATATGTATGGGTCAGTAATTGGGAAGATTTCAGTAATAGAATAAGATGGCTAAAGAATTAAAGTAAGAAGTGTATTGATTAAGAAAATACCGTTATATGTTTGGGCTGGGTAATTGTGGCTAAATTTTGTTATATAAAGATTTACATAGTAATAAGAATAAGACATGGTTGTACAAGAATTAGCAAGAATGTATTGGTGTAAAAAATACTGTTATATGTTTGGGACAGTAATTATGGCTAAATTTAATAAGGAAGATTTGTTATAGTAATAAGAATAAGATGGCGGCTGTAATAAGAATTGTAAAGAAATGTGTGTATTGGTGTAAAAATACTGTTATATGTTTGGGACAGTAATTGTGGCTAAATTTAATATAATGATTTGGTTACATAGTAATAAGAATAAAGATGGCAACTGTAATAAGAATTGTAAGTAAGAATGTTGTATTGGTGTAAGAAATACTGTTATATGTTTGGGCTTGGGGTAATTGTGGCTAAATTTAATATGGGAAGATTTATATAGTAATAAGAATAAGATGGCGGCTGTAATAAGAATTATGAAAGTAAGAATGTGTGTGTGGTGTGTAAAATACTGTTATATTTTTGGAACGTAATTGTGGCTAAATTTAATATGGGCAGATTTACATGTAATAAGAATAAGATGGCGGTTGTAATAAGAATTGTAAGTAAGAATGTGTGTATTGGGTGTAAGAAATACTGTTACATGTTTTGGGACAGTAATTGTGGCTAAATTTAATATATGAAGATTTACATAGTAATAAGAATAAGATGGCGGCTGTAATAAAAACGTAAGTAAGAATGTGTATTGGTGTAAAATACTGTTATATGTTTGGGACAGTATGTGCTAAATTTAATATAAGGCAGATTTACATAGTAATAAGAATAAGATGGCGGTTGTAATAAGAATTGTAAGTAAGAATGTGTGTATTGGTGTAAGAAATACTGTTATATGTTTGGGTCAGTAATTGTGGCTAAATTTAATATAAGGCAGATTTACATAGTAATAAGAATAAGATGGCGGTTGTAATAAGAATTGTAAGAAGATTTACATATAACAAGAATAAGATGGCGGCTTAATAAGAATTGTAAGTTGTGTGTATTGGTAAGAAAATACTGTATATGTATGGGACCAATTGTGGCTAAATTTAATAATATAAGGCAGATTTTATAGTAATAAGAATAAGATGGCGGCTGTAATAAAAGAATTATAAGTAAGAATGTGTGTGTATTGGTGTAAAAATACTGTTATATGTTTGGGTCAGTAATTGTGGCTAAATTTAATATAATGCAGATTTACATAGTAACAAGAATAAGATGGCGTAATAAGAATTGTGCATTATGCAAGAAACACTATTGCTCATAAATGTGGCTAAATTTAATATAAGGAAGATTACATAGTCAGTAATTGTAACTAAAATTGTAAAATGAAAACCCGTGTATTACATAGTAATGTTTGGGACAGTAAGATGGCTAAATTATTAAAATTTGTATAGTAAGAATGTGGCAGCTGTAATAAAATTGTAAAAATAAGACTGTTGTATATATGTACTGGGTCATATGTACATTAGTGGCTAAATTTAATATAAGGAAGATTTACATAGTAATAAGAATAAGATGGCGGCTGTAATAAAATTGTAAATAAAATATGTGTATTAGTGTAAAAATACTGATATATGTTTGGGTCCAGTAATTGTGGCTAATTAATATAAGGAAGATTTACATAGTAATAAGAATAAGATGGCAGCTGTAATAATTGTAAGTAAGAATGTGTGTATTGGTGTAAAGAAATACTGTTTATATGTTTGGGTCAGTAATTGTGGCTAAATTTAATATAAGGCAGATTTACATAGTAATAAGAATAAGATAGCGGCTGTAATAAAATTGTAAAGTAAAAATGTGTGTATTAATTATAAGAAAATACTATTATATGTTTGGGACAGTATTGTGGCTAAATTGTCTAAAAGATTTAATAGTAATAAAATAAGATGGCGGCTGTATTTACATAGAATATGTATAAGAATAAGATATGTTTTGGGACAGTAATTGTAATTTAATATAAGGAATTTATATAGTAAAGATAAGTGGCGGCTATAATAAATTATAGTAAGAATATGTGTATTAGTGTAAATACTGTTATATGTTTGGGTCAATAATTGTGGCTAAATTTAATAATATAAAGGCACATAGTTAAGAATAAGATGGCAGTTGTAATAAAGACAAGTATATGCGTATTGCTGTAAAAAAATTGTAAGTTTGGGACGAATGTGTGGCTAAATTTAGTGTTAATAGTAATAAGGAAATAAGATGGCATATAATAAAATTGTCAGTAAGAATGTGTGGCTAAATTTAAATTTAAAGGAAGATTTACATAGTAATAAGAATAAGATGGCGGCTATGTAATAAAATTTTAAGTAAGAATGTGTGTATTGGTGTAAAGAAATACTGTTATATGTTTGGGACAGTAATTGTGGCTAAATTTAATATAAGGAAGTTTACATAGTAATAAGAATAAGATGGCGGTTGTAATAAAATTATAAAAGTAAGAATGTGTATTGAATTGTTTGGGACAATGTTGGCTAAATTTAATATAAACAGATTTACATAGTAATAAGAATAAAAGATGGCAGCTGTAATAAATTGTGTTATATATGATTAAAATACTAGTAATGTTTAAGGTCTATATTGGCTAAATTTAATATAAGGCAGATTTACATAAGTAATAAAGAATAAAGATGGCGGCTATAATAAAATTGTAAGTAAGAATGTTATTATTGGTGTAAAATACTGTTATATGTATGGGACAGTAATTGTGGCTAAATTTAACTCAAGGAAGATTACATAGTAATAAGAATAAGATGGCGGCTGTAATAGAATTGTAAAGTAAGAATGTGTATTAGTTAAGAAATACTGTTATATGTTTGGGACAGTAATTGTGGCTAAATTTAATATAAGGAAGATTTATATATTAATAAGAATAAGATGGCAGCTGTAATAAAATTGTAATTATGTGTATAAGTTAAGAATGGTCAGTAATTGTGGCTATTATAGGAAGATTTACATAGTAATAAAAGAAATGCAGTTGTAATAAAATTTAAGTAAAAATATGTATGGTGTAAAATACTGTTATATGTTTAGGAATAATTACCAAGCTAAATTAATAAAAACAGATTTACATAGTAATAAGAATAAGATGGCAGCTGTAAAAAATGTAAGTAAAATGTGTGTATTGGTGTAAGAAATACTGTTATATGTTTGGGACAATAATTGTGGCTAAATTTAATATAAGGAAGATTTTACATAGTAATAAGAATAAGATGGCAGCTGTAATAAAAATTATAAAGTAAGAATATGTGTATTGGTGTAAGAAATACTGTTATATATTTGGGACAGTAATTGTAGCTAAATTTAATATAAGGAAGATTTATATATAGTAATATAGAATAAGATGGCAGCTGTAATAAATTGTGTGCATTATATTATTGGTGTAAAATGTTGTCAAGTAATTGTGGCTAAATTTAAGAAATACTGTTAGTATATTAATAAGATGGCCAGTTATGGCAAATTGTGGCTAAGAATGTGTATTTAATAAGGAAGATTTTATATGTTTGGGACAGTAATTGTGGCTAGAATTTAATATGAGCAGATTTACTGTAATAAGAATAAGATAAGTAAGAATATTGTAAGTATTAGTGTAAGAAATACTTTTTATATGTTTGGGTCAGTAATTGTGGCTAAATTTAATATAAGGAAGATTTACATAGTAATAAGAATAAGATGGCAGTTTATAATAAAATTTGTAAATGAGAATATGTGTATTAAGTTGTAAAATACTGTTATATGTTTGGGATTAATGGTTGGCTAAATTTCTTTATATAGTAATAAGAAATAAGATGGCAGCTGTAATAAGAATAAGATATGTGTATTGGTGTAAATGTTTAATGGAATTGTAAGTTAAGAATTACATAGTATAAGAATGGTGTAAGAAATACTTTGTGTATTATACTGTTATATGTTTGGTCAGTAATTGTAGCTAAATTTAATATAAAAGGAAGATTTACATAGTAATAAGAATAGATGGCAGCTATAATAAAATTGTAAGTAAGAATGTGTGTATTGAGTGTAAGAAATACTGTTATATGTTTGGGTCAGTAATTGTGGCTAAATTTAATATAAGGAAGATTTACATAGTAATAAGAATAAGATGGCAGCTGTAATAAAATTATGAAAATAAGAATGTGTGTATTGGTGTAAAAAAATACTGTTATATATTTGGGTCAATAATGTGGCTAAATTTAATATAAGGAAGATTTACATAGTAATAAGAATAAGATGGCGGCTGTGTAAATTGTAAGTAAGAATGTGTATTAGTGTAAGAAATACTGTATATATGTATGGGTCAGTAATTGTATTAAATTTAATATAAGATTTACATAGTAATAAGAATAAGATTTAAAGTATATGTGTGTGGTGTAAATACTGTTATATAAGAATAAATTTAATATAAAGTTACATAATGCTATAATAAAATTGTAAGAATAATATTAACTGTAAGAATGTGGCTAAATTTAATATAAGGCAATTTATAGTAATAATAAGAATAAGTGCCAAAAATTGTAATATGTATTATGTATGTATGGTCCAGTAATTGTGGCTAAATTTAATATAAGGAAATTTACATAGTAATAAAGAATAAGATGGCAGTTGTAATAAAATTGGCAAGTAAAATATATTGTATTAGTTGTGAAATACTGTTATATGTTTGGGACAATGGTGTGGCTAAATAATGTTAAGAATAAGATGGCAGCTATTATAAAATTGTAAGTAAGAATGTGTGTATTGAATTGTAAAGAAATACTGTTATATATTTAGGTCAATGGTGTGGCTAAATTTAATATAAGGAAAGATTTACATGAGTAATAAGAATAAGATGGCAGCTGTAATAAAATTGTAAGTAAGAATGTGTGTATTGGTGTAAGAAATACTGTTATATGTTTGGGACAGTAATTGTGGCTAAATTTAATATAAAACAGATTTATAGTAATAAGAATAAGATAGCGGCTGTAATAAAATTATATAAGTAAGAAAATGTATTATATGTTTGTATTAAATTTAATAAGGAAATTTACATATAATAAAATAAGATGGCAGCTGTAATAAGTCAAGTGGAGTAATTGGTGTGAAATACTAAATTTAATTTATAAGGAAGATTTACATAGTAATAAGAATAGATGGCGGCTGTAATAAGAATTGTAAGTAAGAATATATATATTGTATTAGTGTAAGAAATACTGTTATATGTTTGGGTCAGTAATTTAATGGCTAAATTTAATATAAGGCAGATTTACATAGTAATAAGAATAAGATGGCAGCTGTAATAAAAAGAATTGTAAGTAAGAATGTGTGTATTAGTGTAAGAAATACTGTGTATATGTTTGGGTCCAGTAATTGTGGCTAAATTTAATATAAGGAAAGATTTACATAAGTAATAAGAATAAGATGGCGGCTGTAATAAGAATTGTAAGTAAGAATATGTGTATTGGTGTATACTGTTATATGTTTGGGACAGTAATTGCTAAATTTAATATAAGGCAGATTTACATAGTAATAGAATAAGATGTTGTAATAGGTCAAGAATATGTGTATTGGTGTAAGTATTGCTTATATGTTTGGGACAGTAATTGTGGCTAGATTTAATATAAGGCAGATTTATAGTTAAGAATAATATAAATGGTGTATTGGTGTAAGAAATTACATAGTAAAATTTAATAAGGAAGAATAAGAATAAGATGGCAGCTGTAATAAAAATTGTAAGTAAGAATGTGTATTAGTGTAAAATACTGTTATATGTTGGGTCAATGGTGTGGCTAAATTTAATATAAAGAGAAGATTTACATAGTAATAAGAATAAGATGGCAGCTGTTGTAATAAATTTACCAAAGTAAGAATATGTGTATTAGTAAAGAAATACTGTTATATATGTTTGGGACAGTAATTGTGCCTAAATTTAATATAAGGAAAGATTTACATAGTAATAAGAATAAGATGGCAGCTTTAATAAAAAATTGTAAGTAAGAATGTGTGTATTGAATGTAAGAAACACTGTTATATGTTTGGGTCAGTAATTGTGGCTAAATTTAATATAAGGAAGATTTACATATGTAATAAGAATAAGATGGCGGCTATAATAAAAATTGTAAAAGTAAGAATATGTGTGTATTAATTAAGAAATACTGTTATATGTTTGGGGACAGTAATTGTGGCTAAATTTAATATAAGGAAGATTTACATAGTAATAAGAATAAGATGGCGGCTGTAATAAAATTGTAAGTAAAGAATATGTGTATTGGTGTAAGAAATACTGTTATATGTTTGGGTCAGTAATTGTGGCTAAATTTAATATAAGGAAGATTTACATAGTAATAAGAATAAGATGGCAGCTGTAAAATTGTAAGAATTGTATTGCAAGAATACTGTTATATGTTTGGGACAGTGTGTAGCAAGAATATAAAGGCTGTTTATATAGTAATAATAAGAATAAGATGGCAGCTGTAATAAAATTGTAAATAATATGTGTATTGGTGTAAAAATACTGTTATATTTTGGGACAATGAAGATTTACATAGTAATAAGAATAAGATGGCGTAGCTGTAATAAATTGTGAGCAAGAATATGTGTGATGAGGTGTAAGAAATACCGTTATATGTTTGGGACAGTAATTGTGTGGCTAAATTTAATATAAGGAAGATTTACATAGTAATAAGAATAAGATGGCGGCTGTAATAAGAATTGTAAAGTAAGAATATGTTGATTGTAAGAAATACTGTTATATGTTTGGGGACAGTAATTGTGGCTAAATTTAATATAAAGAAGATTTGTATAGTAATAAGAATAAGATAGCATTGTAATAAGAATTAGAAGTAAGAATATGTGTATTGGTGTAAGAAATACTGTTATATGTTTGGGACAGTAATTGTGGCTAAATTTAATATATGAAGACTTATATAGTAATAAAAGAATAAGATGGCAGCTGTAATAAATTGTAATAAGAATGTGTATTAGTGTAAGAAATGCTGTTATATGTTTGCGTAAGAAAAATATAAGGAAGTTTACATAGTAATAAAGATAAAGATGGCTTTAAAATTTAATAAATATAGGAAGATACTGTTATATGTTTGGGACAGTAATTGTGAAAGAATTTAATATAAAGGCAGCTGTAATAAGAATAAAGATGTAAGTTGTAAGAATGTAAGTAAGAATATTATGTAAGAAATACTGTTGTTATATGTTTTGGGACAGTAATTGTGGCCAAATTTAATATAAAAGGCAGATTATATATAGTAATAAGAATAAGATGGCGGCCGTAATAAAATTGTAAGTAAGAATATGTAAGTATTGCGTAAGAAATACTGTTATATGTTTAGGACAGTAATTGTGGCCAAATTTAATATAAGACAAGATTTACATAGTAATAAGAATAAGATGATGGCTTGTATAGAATTGTAAGTAAAATATGTGTATTGAATTGTAAATACTGTTATATGTTTGGGACAGTAATTGTGGCTAAATTTAATATAAGGCAGATTTACATAGTAATAAGAATAAAGATGGCAGCTGTAATAAAATTGTAAATAGAATGTGTGTATTAGTGTAAAAATACTGTTATATGTTTGGGACAGTAATTGTGGCTAAATTTAATATAAAGGAAGATTTACATAGTAATAAAATAAAGATGGCAGCTGTAATAAGAATTGTAAATGTGTGTAAAGATGTGTTATTGGTGTAATTGAAATACTGTTATATGTAAAATGGCAGCTGTAATAAGAATTGTAAGTAGTAATTGTGGCTAATTTTTGGGACATTATATAATAGGCAGATTTACATAATAATAAGAATAAGATGTGGTTGTAATAAAATTGTAAGTAAGAATATGTGTAACAGTAGTGTAAAAATACTGTGTATATGTTTGGGTCAGTAATTGTATTTAAATTTAATATAAAAGAAGATTTACATAGTAATAAGAATAAGATGGCGGCTTGTAATAAAATTGTAAAGTAAGAATGTGTGTATTGGTGTAAAAATACTAAACAGTACTTTAATATAAGAACTTAGTTATATAGTAATTTGGGTCAGTAATTGTGTAAGCTGTTATATATTTGGGAATATAAGGCAACAGTTTATATAAGTAATAAGAATAAATGATGGCTGTAATAAGAAAAAGTGTATTGATTGAAAATACTGATATGTTTGGGTCAGTAATTGTGGTAATTAATATAAACAGATTACATAGTAAATAAAATAAGATGGCAGTTGTTAAAATTGTAGTAAGTTTGGGAAGATAATTGTTGGCTAAATTTAAATTTAGGCAAACTGATTTATATAGTAATAAAATAAGATGGCGGCTGTAATAAAATTATAGTAAAATATGTGTGTTGGTGTAGAAATACCATATATGTTTGGGACAATAATTGTGGCTAAATTTAATATAAGGCAGATTTAATAAAAGAATAAGATAGCGGTTGTAATAAATTGTAAGTAAGAATGTAATAAGAATAAGATATATGTTTGGGTCAGTAATTGTGGCTAAATTAAAGCGAATTTAAATAAGAATAGAATTTAATGTGTGTAGAATATGTGTGTAAGAAAATACTGTTATATGTTTGGGTCAGTAATTGTTAGTAAATTTAATATAAGGAAGGATTTACATAGTAATAAAGAATAAGATGGCAGTTGTAATAAATTGGTGTGTATTGGTGTAGAAATGTAATAAGAAATTTAATATAAAAGTTTACATAGTAATAAAGAATATGAATGTAAGAATATGTGTATTGGTGTAAAATACTGTTATATGTTTGGGTCAGTAATTGTGGCTAAATTTAATATAAGGAACATTAATAAGAATAAGATGTGTTGTAATAAAAAATAAGATGGCGTATTGCTATAATAAAATTTTAGGTTGAAGGCAGATTTATATAATGTAAGAATAAGATGTGTATTGGTGTTGTAGAAATACTGTTATATGTTTGGGTCCCGAAATTGTGAAACAAATTTAATATAAACGGACACACATAGTAATAAGAATAAGATGGCAGTTGTAATAAATTGTAAGTAAGAATATGTGTATTATTGCTAGAAATACTGTTATATGTTTGGGACAGTAATTGTGGCTAAATTTAATATAAAGGCAGATTTACATAGTAATAGAATAAGATGGCGGCTGTAATAAAATTATGTAGAATAATGTATTAGTGTAAGAAATACTGTTATATGTTTGGGACAGTAATTGCGTAGAATTTAATATAAGGCAGATTTACATAGTAATAAGAATAAGATGGCGGTTGTAATAAATTGTAAGAAATAGGAGTATGTTATTGGTGTAAAAATTAATAATGGGTCAGTAATTGAAATTTAATATAAAGCGCAATTTACATAGTAATAAAGATAAGATTGTAATAAAATTGTAAAGTAAGAATGTGTGTATTGGTGTAAAAATACTGTTATATGTTGGGGTCAGTAATTGTGCTAAATTTAATATAAGGCAGATTTACATAGTAATAAAGAATAAGATGGCGGCTGTAATAAATTGTAAATAAATATGTGTATTAGTGTAATAATACTGTGTATGGGTGTAATATAAGGCAGAAAATAAGAATAAGATGGCTGTAATAAAATTGTAAGTATTATGTGGATTAATTAAAGAAATACTGTTATATATATAGGACAGTAATTGTGGCTAAATTTAATATACATAGTTAATAATAATAAGAATAAGATGGCGGCTGTAATAAAATTGTAAAGTAAGAATATGTGTATTGGTGTAAGAAATACTGTTATATGTTTGGGTCAGTAATTGTGGCTAAATTTAATATAAGGAAGATTTACATAGTAATAAGAATAAGATGGCGGCTGTAATAAGAATTGTAAGTAAGAATGTGTGTATTGGTGTAAAATACTGTTATATATTTGGGACAGTAATTGTGGCTAAATTTAATATAAAACAGATTTATATAGTAATAAGAATAAGATGGCGGCTGTAATAAAATTATAAATAAGAATATGTGTATTGGTGTGAAATACTGTTATATGTTTGGGTCAGTAATTGTAGCTAAATTTAATATAAGTGATTTACATAGTAATAAGAATAAGATGGCAGCTGTAATAAAATTATGTAAAGTAAGAATGTGTGTATTGGTGTAAGAAATACTGTTATATATTTGGGACAGTAATTGTGGCTAAATTTAATATAAAAGGAAGATTTACATAGTAATAAAAATAAGATGGCAGTTGTAATAAAATTGTAAGTAGAATGTGTGTATTAATTGTAAGAAATACTGTTATATGTATGGGTCAGTAATTGTGGCTAAATTTAATATAAGGAAGATTTACATAGTAATAAGAATAAGATGGCGGCTGTAATAAAATTGTAAAGTAAGAATATGTGTATTGGTGTAAAAATACTGTTATATGTTTGGGACAATAATTGTGGCTAAATTTAATATAAAGGCAGATTTATAGTAATAAGAATAAGATGGCAGTTTGTAATAAAATTGTAATAAAATTGTATTGGTGTAAAAATACTGTAAAAATGTTGTGTAAATTTAATAAAAGGCAGTGTAATAAGAAATACTGTTATATTTGGGGTCAGTAATTGTGGCTAAATTTAATAAAAAGGAAGATTTACATAGTAATAAGAATAAGATGGCGGCTGTAATAAAATTGTAAAAATATGTAAGAATGTGTGTATTGGTGTAATATAAAGAAATACTGTTATATGTATAGGTCAGTAATTGTGGCTAGAAAATAATTATAAACCCGGAAATTTATAAATAAGAATAGATTTAATATTAATAAGAATGTTATATGTATGGTCAGTAATTGTAAAATTTAAAATTTACATAGTAATAAGAATAAGATGGAATGTTATAAATTATTAAGAATATGTGTATTAAAATACTGTTATATGTATGGGTCAGTAATTGTGGCTAAATTTAATATAAGGAAGATTTACATAGTAATAAGAATAAGATGGCAGCTGTAATAAGAATTGTAAGTAAGAATGTGTGTATTAGTATAAAAAATATATTATATATTTGGGACAGTAATTGTGGCTAAATTTAATATAAGGAAGATTTACATAGTAATAAAGAATAAGATGGCAGCTGTAATAAAATTGTAAGTAAGAATGTGTGTATTGGTGTGTAAGAAATACTATTATATGTATGGGAGCAGTAATTGTGGCTAAATTTATATAAAACTAAGGAAGATTTACATAGTAATAAGAATAAGATGTTTGGGACTGTAATAATATAAAGAGCCATTTATAAGTAAGAATAAGATGTGTGTAATTGGAGAACCATGTATTGAGAAACTGTTATATGTTTGGGTCAATAATTGTGGCTAAATTTAATATAAAACCAGATTTTGCAGTAATAAGAATAAGATGGCGTTTGTAATAAAATTATAAGTAAAATGTGTGTATTGGTGTAAAATACTGTTATATATTTTGGGACAATAATTGTGGCTAAAATTTAATATAAGGCAATTTTATAGTAATAAGAATAAAATGGCAGTTGTAATAAAATTGTAATAAAATATATTATTAGTGTAAGAAATACTGTTATATGTTTGGGACAGTAATTGTGGCTAAATTTAATATAAAGGCAGATTTACATAGTAATAAAAGAATAAGATGGCAGCTGTAATAAAATTATAGATAAGAATATGTGTATTAGAATGTGTGTGGCTAAATTTAATATAAGAAGTTTACATAGTAAAAGAATAAGATGGCGTTTAATAAAATTATATGTATGGTGTAAAATACTGTTATGTTTGGGTCGAATTTGTGGCTAAATTTAATATAAGGCAGATTTACATAATAATAAAGAATAAGATGGCTGTAATAAAATTGTAAGTAGAATATGTGTATTGAATTATAAGAAATACTGTTATATGTTTGGGTCAGTAATTGTGGCTAGAATTTAATATAAGGCAGATTTATATAGTAATAAGAATAAGATGGCAGCTGTAATAAGTAATAGAATATGTGGTGTAAAAAATACTGTTATATATTTGGGTCAGTAATTGTGGCTAAATTTAATGTTACATAGTAATTGATATTGTAAAATAAGTGTATATATGTAGAAATACTGTTATATTTGGGACAGTAATTGTGGCTAAATTTAATATAAAACCCAGATTTACATAGTAATAAAATAAGATAGCGGTTGTAATAAAATTGTAAAGTAAGAATATATTATTGGTGTAAAAATAACATTATATGTTTGGGACAGTAATTGGCTAAATTTAATATAAGAGCAGATTTACACCGTAATAAGAAATAAGATGGCAGCTGTAATAAAATGTAAGTAGAATATATGTGTTGGTTGTGGGGAAATACTGTTATATGTTTGGGACAGTAATTGTGGCTAAATTTAATATAAGGCGAATTTATATAGTAATAAGAATAAGATGGCGGCTGTATTAAAATTGTGAAAAGTAATAATGTATTGGTGTAAAAATACTATATGTTGGGACAGTAATTGTGGCTAAATTTAATATAAAACCTTGAATTACATAGTAATAAGAATAAGATGGCGGCTGTAATGGTAAGTGTAAATAAAATATTTGGGTCAGTAATTGGCGGCTAAATTTAATATAAGGAAGATTTACATAGTAATGATGTGTAATTGAAAAGTACAATATATGTGGGTAAGTACTGTTATATGTTTGGGACTAAATTTAATAATAAGGGAGCAGATTTACATATTAATAAGAATAAGATGGCGTTGTAATAAGATTGTAAGTAAGAATGTGTGTATTGGTGTAAAATACTGTTATATGTTTGGGACAGTAATTGTGGCTAATTTAATAAAGGCAGATTTACATATTAATAAGAATAAGATGGCGGTTGTAATAAAATTGTAAAGTAAGAATGTATGTATTGGTGTAAGAAATACTGTTATATGTTTGGGTCAGTAATTGTAAATAAATTTAATATAAGGAAGATTTTAGTAATAAGAATAAGATGGCGGCTGTAATAAAATTTGTAAAAGTAAGAATATGTGTATTGGTGTAAAATACTGTTATATGTTTAGGTCAGTAATTGTGGCTAAATTTAATATAAGAAGATTTACATAGTAATAAAGAATAAGATGGCAGTTGTAATAAATTGTAATAAGAATATGTGTATTGGTGTAAAAATACTGTTATATATATGTTTGGGACAGTAATTGTGCTAAATTTAATATAAGGAAGATTTACATAGTAATAAGAATAAGATGGCAGCTGTAATAAAATTGTAAAGTAAGAATGTGTGTATTGGTGTGAAAAATACTGTTATATGTTTGGGTCAGTAATTGTGGCTAAATTTAATATAAGGAAGGTTACATAGTAATAAGAATAAGATGGCGGCTGTAATAATAATTATGAAAGTAGAATATGTGTATTGGTGTAAGAAATACTGTTATATGTTTGGGACAGTAATTGTGGCTAAATTTAATATAAGGAAAGATTTACATAGTAATAAGAATAAGATGGCAGTTTGTAATAAATAAGGAAGATTGTAAGTAAGAATATGTGTATTGGTGTTAAAAATACTGTTATATGTTTGGGTCAGTAATTGTGGCTAAATTTAATATAAGGAAGATTTACATATAATAAGAATAAGATGGCAGTTGTAATAAATTTGTAAGAATATGTGTATTGGTGTAAAAAATACTGTTATATATTTTGGGACAGTAATTGTGGCTAAATTTAATATAAGGCAGATTTATATAGTAATAAAGAATAAGATGGCAGCTGTAATAAATTGTAAGCAGAATATGTGTATTAGTGTAAGAAATACTATTACTATGTTTGGGACAGTAATTTATGGCTAAATTTAATATAAGGAGAAGATTTACATAGTAATAAGAATAAAGATGGCGGCTGTAATAATTGTGTAGTAGAATGTGTGTATTGGTGTAAAAATACTGTTTTATATTTGGGTCAGTAATTTAATGGCTAAATTTAATATAAGGAAGATTTGTATAGTAATAGAATAAGATGGCGGCTGTAATAAAATTGTAAAAGTAAGAATATGTGTATTAATTGTAAAATACTGTTATATGTTTGGGACAGTAATTGTGGCTAAATTTAATATAAGGAAGATTTACATAGTAATAAGAATTGGCCGTTGTAAGAAAAATTGTAGTAATAATTGAATTGGTGTAAAAAATACTGTTATATATTTGGGACAGTAATTGTGGCTAAATTTAATATAAGGAAGATTTGTATAGTAAGAATAAGATGGCGGTTTAGTAAAATTGTAAAAGTAAGAATATGTGTATTGGTGTAAGAAATACTGTTATATGTTTGGGACAGTAATTGTGGCTAAATTTAATATAAAGGAGATTTACATAGTAATAAGAATAAGATAGCGGTTGTAATAAAAATTGTAAGTAAGAATATGTGTATTGGTGTAAGAAATACTGTTATATGTTTGGGACAGTAATTGTGGCTAAATTTAATATAAAAGGAATTTACATAGTAATAAAGAATAAGATGGCGGCTGTAATAAATTGTAAAATAGAAATATGTGTGTGGTGTAAGAAATACTGTTATATGTTTGGGTCAGTAATTGTGGCTAAATTTAATATAAGGAAGATTTACATAGTAATAAGAAATAAGATGGCGGCTGTAATAAAATTGTAAAATAGAATATGTGTATTGGTGTAAAAATACTGTTATATGTTTGGGTCCAGTAATTGTGGCTAAATTTAATATAAGGAAGATTTACATAGTAATAAAGAATAAGATGGCCTGCTGTAATAAAATTGTAAAAAGAATATGTGTATTGATGTAAAAATACTGTTATATGTTTGGGACAGTAGTGTGGCTAAATTTAATATAAGGAAGATTTTATAGTAATAAGAATAAGATGGCAGTTGTAATAAAATTATAAGTAAGAATAATGTGTATTAGTGTAAAAATACTATTATATGTTTGGGACAGTAATTGTGGCTAAATTTAATATAAGGAAAGATTTATATAGTAATAAGAATAAGATGGCGGCTGTAATAAAATTGTAAATAAGAATATGTGTATTGGTGTAGAAATACTGTTATATGTTTGGGACAATAATTGTGGCTAAATTTAATATAAGGCAGATTTACATAGTAATAATATAGAATAAGATGGCAGCTATAATAAAAGTATTGTAAATTTAATATGTAGAATATGTGTATTGGTGTAATAAGAAATACTGTTTATATGTTTAGGACAGTAATTGTGGCTAAATTTAATATAAGGCAGATTTACATAGTAATAAGAATAAGATGGCTGTAAAGAAATAAAAATTGTAAAATGTAAGAATGTGTGTATTTAATATAAAGTTTTATATAGTAAAAAATACTGTTAATATGTATGGGTCAATAATTGTGGCTAAATTTAATATAAGGGAAGATTTACATAGTAATAAGAATAAGATGGCGGCTGTAATAAGAATTATATAGTAAGAATGTGTGTGTATTAGTGTAAAAATACTGTTATAAATGTTTTAGGACAGTAATTGTGGCTAAATTTAATATAAGGAAGATTTACATAGTAATAAAAATAAGATGGCAGTTGTAATAAAATTGTAAGTAAGAATGTAGTATATTAGTGTAAGAAAATACTGTTATATGTATGGGTCAATAATTGTGGCTAAATTTAATATAAGGAAGATTTACATAGTAATAAAGAATAAGATGGCGGCTGTTATAAAATTGTAAGTAAGAATATGTGTATTGGTGTAAAAATACTGTTATATCATTTGGTCAGTAATTGTGGCTAAATTTAATATAAGGAAGATTTACATAAGTAATAAGAATAAGATGGCAGTTGTAATAAAATTGTAAGTAAGTAGAATGTGTGTATTGGTGTAAAATACTGTTATATATTTGGGTCAGTAATTGTGGCTAAATTTAATATAAGGAAGATTTACATAGTAATAAGAATAAGATGTGGCTGTAATAAAATTGTAAGTAAGAATATGTGTATTGTTGTAAAATACTGTTATATGTTTGGGTCAGTAATTGTGGCTAAATTTAATATAAAGAAGATTTACATAGTAATAAGAATAAGATGGCAGTTGTAATAAAATTGTAAGTAAGAATAATAATGTGTGGTGTAAAATACTGTTATATGTTTGGGACAGTAATAAAGAATGATGGCTAAATTGTAACATAAGAATGTGTGTATTTACATAGTAATAAGAATAAGATGGCAGCTGTTATAGAATAAGATTGTAAGTAAGAATATGTGTATTGGTGTAAAATACTGTTATATGTTTGGGTCAGTAATTGTGGCTAAATTTAATATAAGGATAATAAGATTTGTAATGGGGTATAGTAATAAAGAAATAAGATATGTTTGGGTCGGCTGTAATAAAATTGTAATAAGAATAAGAATATGTGTAAAGTTAGTGTAAAATACTGTTATATGTTTGGGACAGTAATTGTGGCTAAATTTAATATAAGGAAGATTTTTGTAAGTAATAAGAATAAGATGGCGGCTTATGTAATAAAATTGTAAAGTAAAATGTATGTATTGGTTATAAAAAATACTGTTATATGGGACAGTAATTGTGGCTAAATTTAATTTAAGTATTTAATATAATAAGAATAAGGCAGCTGTAATAAATTGTACATAATATGTGTATTGGTGTAATACTGTTATATGTTTGGGACAATTGTGGCTAAATTTAATATATAAAATTGTAATAAATTGTAAGTAAGAATGTATATTAATGTAAGAAATACTGTTATATGTTTGGGTCAGTAATTGTGGTAAATTTAATATAAGGAAGATTTACATAGTAATAAGAATAAGATGTGCAGCTGTAATAAGAATTGTAAAATAAGAATGTGTGTATTGGTGTAAAAATACTGTTATATGTTTGGGACAGTAATTGTGGCTAAATTTAATATAAGGAAGATTTACATAGTAATAAGAATAAGATGGCAGCTGTAATAAAATTGTAAGTAAAAATATGTGTATTGGTGTAAAAAATACTATTATATGTTTGGGACAGTAATGTGGCTAAATTTAATATAAGGAGAAGATTTATATAGTAATAAGAATAAGATGGCGGTTGTAATAAGAATTGTAAGAATGTGTGTATTGGTGTAAGAAATACTTTTTATATGTTTTGGGACAGTAATTGTGGCTAAATTTAATATAAGGAAGATTTACATAGTAATAAGAATAAGATGGCGGCTGTAATAAAATTATGGGCAAGAATATGTGTATTGGTGTAAGAAATACTGTTATATGTTGGGACAGTAATTGTGGCTAAATTTAATATAAGGAAGATTTAAGAATAAGATGGCGGCTGTATAGTAATAAGAATAAGATGGCGGCTGTAATAAAATTTTACATGAATAAGAATATGTGTATTGCAATAAGAATTGTAAGTAAATGTGTGTATTGCTAAGAAAATTATATGTTTGGGACAGTAATTGTGGCTAAATTTAATATAAGGATTTAAGATTTAATAAGAATAGTAATAAGAATAAGATGGCGGCTGGCTAATAAAAGATTTACATAGTAAAATAAGAATATGAATTGTAAGTAAGAATAATTGTAAGAAATACTGTTATATGTTTGGGACAGTAATTGTGGCTAAATTTAATATAAAGCAGATTTAGCATAGTAATAAGAATAAGATGGCAAGAATGCTGTAATAATATGTATTGTAAATTTATGTAAGAATAGTAATAAGAATAAGTATTGTAATAAGAATTGTAAGAAGAATGTGTACTGTTATATGTTTGGGACAGTAATTGTGGCTAAATTTAATATAAGGCAGATTTACATAGTAATAAGAATAAGATGGCGGTTGTAATAAGAATTGTAAAGGCAAGAATGTGTATTGGTGTAAGAAACACTGTTATATGCTTTGGGTCAAATAATTTATGGCTAAATTTAATATAAAGGAAAGAAACACTTTATGTATATCAGGCTAAATTTAATAAGATGGCATAGTAATAAGAATAAGATGGCGTATTGCACAAGAATTGTAAGTATGTATTGGTGTAAGAAATACTGTTATATGTTTGGGACAATGTTGTGGCTAAATTTAATATAAGGGAATTTGTATATAATAATAAGAATAAGATGGCGGCTGTAATAAGAATTGTAAGTAAGAATGTGTATTGGTGTGATATGTTTAACAAGTGTGGCTAAATTTAATATAATGCAGATTTACATAGTAATAAGAAGAATAAGATGTTTGGGAATCAGGGCAAGAATGTGCATTGGTGCAAGAAAACACTTTAATATAAGGAGTAGATTTGTGTATAGTAATAAAGAATAAGATGGCTGTTATGTTTCAATAAAATTTGGGGCTGGTATTATAATGCAATATAGTAACAAGAATGATGTAAAACAAGAATACAAGAATGTTATATTTTTGGGACAGTAATTGTGGCTAAATTTAATATAAGGAAGATTTACATAGTAATAAGAATAAGATGGCGGCTATAATAAGAATTGTAAGTAAGAATATGTGTGTGGATTATAAAAAAATACTGTTATATGTTTGGTCAGTAATTGTGGCTAAATTTAATATAAAGGCAGATTTACATAGTAATAAGAATAAGATGGCGGCTATAATAATTGTAAGTAAGAATGTGTGTATTGGTGTAAAAATACTGTTATATTTGGGACAGTAATTGTATAAAATTTAATATAAGGAAGATTTACATAGTAATAAGAATAAGATGGCGGTTGTAATAAAATTGTAATGTAGAAAATATGTGTATTGGTGTAAAATACTGTTATATGTTTGGGACAGTAATTGTGGCTAAATTTAATATAAAGGAAGATTTACATAGTAATAAGAATAAGATGGCGGCTGTAATAAAATTGTAAAAGTAAGAATATGTGTATTGGTGTAAGAAATACTGTTATATGTTTTATTTGTGGCTAAATTTAATATAAGGAAGATTTACATAGTAATAAGAATAAGATTTAGGTAATAAGAATTGTAAAATGGGAATGTGTATTGGTGTAAAAAATACTGTTATATGTTTGGGTGATAATTGTAATAAATTTTAATATAAGGAAGATTTACATAGTAATAAGAATAAGATGGCATTTGTAATAAGAATTGTAAGTAAGAATATGTGTATTGGTGTAAAAAATACTGTTATATGTTTGGGACAGTAATTGTGGCTAAATTTAATATAAGGAAGATTTATAGTAATAAGAATAAGATGGCGGCTGTAATAAGAATTGTAAAGTAAGAATATGTGTATTGTGTAAGAAAATACTGTTATATATTTGGGTCAGTAATTGTGGCTAAATTTAATATAAGGAAGATTTACATAGTAATAAGAATAAGATGGCGGCTGTAATAAAAATTGTAAGTAAGAATATATGTATTGGTGTAAAAATACTGTTATATGTTTGGGACAGTAATTGTGCTAAATTTAATATAAGGAAGATTTACATAGTAATAAGAATAAGATGGCAAGAATTGTAAAAGTAAGAATTGTAATAAGAATTGTTATATGTTTAGGACAGAATTGTGGCTAAATTTAATATAAGGAAGATTTACATAGAAATACTGTTATAATAAATTATAAAGTCAGAATAATTGTTGGTAAAAATACTTATTATATATTTGGGACAGTAATTGTGGCTAAATTTAATATAAGGAAGATTTACATAGTAATAAGAATAAGATGGCGGCTGTAATAAAAATTGTAAGTAAGAATATGTGTGTGGTGTAAAAAATACTGTTATATGTTTGGGACAGTAATTGTGGCTAAATTTAATATAAGGAAGATTTATATAGTAATAAGAATAAGATGGCGGTTGTAATAAGAATTGTAAGTAAGAATGTGTGTATTGGTGTAAATACTGTTATATGTTTGGGTCAGTTTACATGTAAGGCTAAATTTAATATAAGGAAATGCTATTTATATAGTAATAAGAATAAGATGGCGGCTGTAATAAGAATTGTAAAAAGTAAATGTGTATTAGTGTAAAAAATACTGTTATATGTTTGGGACAGTAATTGTGGCTAAATTTAATATAAGGAAGATTTACATAGTAATAAGAATAAGATGGCAGCTGTAATAAAATTGTAAGGCAAGATATGTGTATTGGTGTAAAAATACTGGGCTTATATGTTTGGGTCAATAAGATGTGTGAAAATTTAATTATAAGGAAGATTTACATAGTAATAAGAATAAGATAAGGCAGCTGTAATAAAATTGTAAAGTAAGAATGTGTGTATTAATGTAAAAAATACTGTTATATGTTTGGGACAGTAATTGTGGCTAAATTTAATATAAGGAAGATTTACATAGTAATAAGAATAAGATGGCGGCTGTGTGCTTGTAATAAAATTGTGTAAGAATGTGTGTTGGTGTAAGAAATGTGTTATATGTTTGGGACAGTAATTGTGGCTAAATTTAATATAAGGAAGATTTACATAGTAATAAGAATAAGATGGCAGCTGTAATAAAATTGTTATGTATTAGTGTAAGAAATACTGTTATATGTTTGGGACAGTAATTGTGGCTAAATTTAATATAAGGAAGATTTACATAGTAATAAGAATAAGATGGCGGCTGTAATAAAATTGTAAGTAAGTATATGTGTATTGGTGTAAAATACTGTTATATGTTTGGGACAGTAATTGTGGCTAAATTTAATATAAGGAAGATTTACACTGGCGGCTGTAATAAGAAATGTAGGCAAGAATGTTTTGGTGTAAGAAATACTGTTATATGTTTGGGACAGTAATTGTATTAAATTTAATATAAGGAAGATTTACATAGTAATAAGAATAAGATGGCAGCTGTAATAAGAATTGTAAGTAAGAATATGTGTATTGGTGTAAAAATACTGTTATATGTTTGGGACAGTAATTGTGGCTAAATTTAATATAAGGAAGATTTACATAGTAATAAGAATAAGATGGCAGCTGTAATAAGAATTGTAAGTAAGAATATGTGTATTGGTGTAAGAAATACTGTTATATGTTTGGGACAATAATTGTGGCTAAATTTAATATAAGGAAGATTTACATAGTAATAAGAATAAGATGGCAGCTGTAATAAAAATTGTAAGTAAGAATATGTGTATTGGTGTATTGTTATATATTTGGGAATACTGTTATATTTATATAAGGGTCATAGTAATTAAGATGGCTAAATTTAATATAATGGTAAGATTTACATAGTAATAAGAATAAGATGGAAGATTTGTATAGTAATAAGAATAAGATGGCGGCTGTAATAGAAGAATGTATGTGTATTAATTGTAAGAAATACTGTTATATGTTTGGGACAGTAATTGTGGCTAAATTTAATATAAGGAAGATTGTATAGTAATAAGAATAAGATGGCGGTTGTAATAAAATTGTAAGTAAGAATAATGTGTGTTGGTGTAAAAATACTGTTATATGTTTGGGGACAGTAATTGTGGCTAAATTTAATATAAGGAAGATTTACATAGTAATAAGAATAAGATGGCGGTTGTAATAAGAATTGTAAAAAGAATATGTGTATTAGTGTAAAAATACTGTTATATGTTTGGGTCAGTAATTGTGGCTAAATTTAATATAAGGAAGATTTACAGTAATAAGAATAAGATGGCGGCTGTAATAAAAATTGTAAGTAAGAATATGTGTGTATTGGTGTAAGAAATACTGTTATATGTTTGGGACAGTAATTGTGGCTAAATTTAATATAAGGAAGATTTACATAGTAATAAGAATAAGATGGCGGCTGTAAAGAATTGTAAGAAGAATATGCGTATTGGTGTAAGAAATACTGTTATATGTTTGGGACAGTAATTGTAAATAAAATTAATATAAAGGAAGATTTACATAGTAATAGAATAAGATAATAATAATTGTAAGTAAGAATATGTGTATTAATTAAAAAATACTGTTATATGTTTTGGGACAGTAATTGGCTAAATTTAATATAAGGAAGATTTACATAGTAATAAGAATAAGATGGCGGTTGTAATAAAATTGTAAGTAAGAATATGTGTATTGGTGTAAAAATACTGTTATATGTTTGGGACAGTAATTGTGGCTAAATTTAATATAAGGAAGATTTACATAGTAATAAGAATAAGATGGCAGTTGTAATAAAATTTAAATTGTAGTAAGAATATGTGTGTATTAGAATTGTAAGAAATACTGTTATATGTTTGGGACAGTAATTTAATGGCTAGTAATTTAATATAAGGAAGATTTACATAGTAATAAGAATAAGATGAATAAGCAGCTTGTAATAAGAATTGTAAAAGTAAGAATATGTGTATTGGTGTAAAAAATACTGTTATATATTTGGGTCAGTAATTGTGGCTAAATTTAATATAAGGAAGATTTACATAGTAATAAAAATAAGATGGCGGCTGTAAATAAAATTTATAAGTAAGAATATGTATTGTAATAAAAGAAATACTGATATGTTTGGGACAGTAATTGTGGCTAAATTTAATATAAGGTTATATAGTAATAAGAATAAGATGGCGGTTGTAATAAGAATTATGAAAGTAAGAATAATTGGTGTAAGAAATACTGTTATATATTTGAGTCAGTAATTGTAATAAATTTAATATAAGGAAGATTTACATAGTAATAAGAATAAGATGGCGGCTGTAATAAGAATTGTAAGTAAGAATGTGTGTATTGGTGTAAAAATACTGTTATATGTTTGGGACAGTAATTGTGGCTAAATTTAATATAAGGAAGATTTACATAGTAATAAGAATAAGATGGCAGTTGTAATAAGAATTGTAAGTAAGAATGTGTGTATTGGTTAACACTGTTATATGTTTGGGTACAAATTTAAAATACTGTTATATGTTTGGGACAGTAATTGTGGCTAAATTTAATATAAGGAAAATTTAATATAAGGATATAGTAATAAGAATAAGATGGCGGCTGTAATAAGAAGAATTGTAAATAAGAATGTATGTTTGGGGTAGTTCAGTGTAATAGTAAAAGAATAAGATGGCGGTTGTTATATGTTTATTGGGAAATACTGTAATATGTTTGGCTAAATTTAATATAAGGAAGATTTACATAGTAATAAGAATAAGATGGCGGCTGTAATAAGAATTGTAAGTAAGAATAATGTTATATTGGTGTAAGAAATACTGTTATATGTTTGGGACAAAGTAATTGTGGCTAAATTTAATATAAGGAAGATTTGTATAGTAATAAGAATAAGATGGCGGTTGTAATAAGAATTGTAAGTAAGAATATGTGTATTAGTGTAAAAATACTGTTATATGTTTGGGACAGTAATTGGCTAAAATTTAATATAAGGAAAGATTTACATAGTAATAAGAATAAGATGGCTATTGTAATAAAATTGTAAAGTAAGAATATGTGTATTGGTGTAAGAAATACTGTTATATGTTTGGGACAGTAATTGTGGCTAAATTTAATATAAGGAAGATTTACATAGTAATAAGAATAAGATGGCGGCTTGTAAGAATATGTATTGGTGTAAAAATACTGTTATATGTTTGGTCAAAGAATTGTAGCTAAATTTAATATAAGGAAGTACATAGTAATAAGAATAAGATGGCGGTTGAATAAGAACATTGTAAGAATATAAGAATATGTGTATTGGTTGTAAGAAATACTGTTATATGTTTGGGACAGTAATTGTGGCTAAATTTAATATATAAGATTTATAGAATAAGAATAAGATGTAATAAGAATTGTAAGCAAGAATGGCAGTGTAAGAAATACTGTTATATGTTTGGGACAGTAATTGTGGCTAAATTTAATATAAGGCAGATTTACATAGTAATAAGAATAAGATGGCGGCTGTAATAAGAATTGTAAGTAAGAATATGTATTGGTGTAAAAATACTGTTATATGTTTGGGACCAGTAATTGTGGCTAAATTTAATATAAGAAGATTTACATAGTAATAAGAATAAGATGGCAGCTGTAATAAAATATGCAGATACAAGAATATGTGTATTGCGTAAGAAACTGTTATATGTTTGGGACAGTAATTGTGGCTAAATTTAATATAAGGCAGATTTATATAGTAATAAGAATAAGATGGCGGCTGTAATAAGAATTGTAGAATATTGGTGTAAGAAATATGTGTATGTTTGGTGTAAAAATAATATAAGGCAGATTTATAGTGAATTTGGGAATCAAGTAAGAACATGGTATTGGTAAGAAATACTAAAATTTTGTAAAATTTATAAGGAAGATTTACATAGTAATAAGAATAAGATGGCGGTTGTAATAAGAATTAAAGTAAGAATGTGTGTATTGGTGTAAGAAATACTGTTATATGTTTGGGGACGGTAATTGTACAACTATTTAAGTCAGTAGATAAGTAATAAGAATATAAGGTTGTAATATTGGTGTAAAAGAAAATACTGTTATATGTTTGGGACAGTAATTGTGGCTAAATTTAATATAAGGAAGATTTACATAGTAATAAGAATAAGATGGCGGCTGTAAATAAGAATTGTAATAAGAATTTGTAATATTGGTGTAAGAAATACTGTTATATTTTGGGACAGTAATTGTAAAATTTAATATAAGGAAGATTTGTATAGTAATAAGAATAAGATGGCGGCAATAAGAATTGTAATTGTGTATTGCTAAAAATTTAATATAATTGGAAATTCAATATAAGGCATTTACATAGTAATAAGAATAAGATGGCGGCTGTAATAAGAATTGTAAAGTAATAATAATATGTATTGGTGTAAAAAATACTGTTATATGTTTGGGACAGTAATTGTGGCTAAATTTAATATAAGGAAGATTTACATAGTAATAAGAATAAGATGGCGGTTGTAATAAAATGTAAGAAAAGAATGTAATGTGTTATTGCTTAAAATACTGTTATATGTTTAGGACAATGTTGTGGGGAAATTTAATATAAGGAAGATTTATAATGTAATAAGAATAAGAATGGCAGTTGTAATAAGAATTGTTTAAAAATAAGAATGTGTGTATTAGTGTAAGAAATACTGTTATATATTTGGGTCAGTAATTGTGGCTAAATTTAATATAATGCAAGATTTATATATAGTAATAAGAATAAGATGGCGGCTGTAATAAGAATTGTAAGTAAGAATGTGTGTATTGGTGTAAGAAATACTGTTATATGTTTGGGACAGTAATTGTGGCTAAATTTAATATAAGGAAAGATTTACATAGTAATAAGAATAAGATGGCGGCTGTAATAAGAATTGTAAGAAGAATATGTGTGGTGTAAGAAATACTGTTATATGTTTGGGTCATTAATATAAGGAAGATTTACATAGTAATAAGAATAAGATGGCGGTTGTATTAAGAAATTGTAAGTAAGAATATGTGTATTGTAAGAAATACTGTTATATGTTTGGGACAATAATTGTGGCTAAATTTAATATAAGGAAGATTTACATAGTAATAAGAATAAGATGGCGGCTGTAATAAGAATTATAAAAATGAGAATGTGTGTTTGTGTTATATGTTTGGGACAGTAATTGTGGCTAAATTTAATATAAGGAAAGATTTACATAGTAATAAGAATAAGATGGCGGCTGTAATAAGAATAAGAAGAATATGTGTATTGGTGTAAGAAAATACTGTTATATGTTTGGGACAGTAATTGTGGCTAAATTTAATATAAGGAAGATTTACATAGTAAGAATAAGATGGCGGCTGTAATAAAATGTAAGTAAGAAGAATATGTGTATTGGTGTAAGAAATACTGTTATATATTTGGGACAGTAATTGTGGCTAAATTTAATATAGGAAGATTTACATAGTAATAAGAATAAGATGGCGGCTGTAATAAGAATTGTAAGTAAGAATATGTATTGGTGATTATAAAAATGCTGTATATGTTTGGGGACAGTAATTGTGGCTAAATTTAATATAAGGAAGATTTATAGTAATAAGAATAAGATGGCGGCTAATAAAATTGTAAAGCAAGAATGTTTATTGGTAAGAAATACTGTTATATGTTTGGGACATTGTGGCTAAATTTAATATAAGGAAAGATTTATATAGTAATAAGAATAAGATGGCGGCTTAATAAGAATTGTAAGTAAGAATATGTGTATTGGTGTAAGAAATACTGTTATATGTTTGGGACAGTAATTGTGGCTAAATTTAATATAAGGAAGATTTGTATAGTAATAAGAATAAGATGGCTGTAATAATATTGTGTAATTGTAAGAATTTGTGTATTGGTGTAAGAAATACTGTTATATGTTTGGGACAGTAATTGTGGCTAAATTTAATATAAGATTTGATTTATATGAACAAGGTCAGTAATAAGAATAAGATGTAATAAGAATAAGAATTGTAAATTATATAAGAAAGATGTGAATATGTGTATTGAACTGTGTAAGAAATACTGTTATATGTTTGGGACAGTAATTGTGGCTAAATTTAATATAAGGAAGATTTACATAGTAATAAGAATAAGATGGCGGCTGTAATAAGAATTGTAAGTAAGAATATGTGTATTGAATTGTAGAAATACTGTTATATGTTTGGGACAAAGTAATTGTAAATTTAATATAAGGAAGATTTATATAGTAATAAGAATAAGATGGCAGCTGTAATAAAATTGTAAGTAAGAATATGTATTGGTGTAAGAAATACTGTTATATGTTTGGGACAGTAATTGTATTAAATTTAATATAAGGCTAAATTTAATATAAATTGGAAGAAGAATTTAAGAAACACATAGTACATAAAGAATAAGATATATGAAGATTTACATATATAATGAATAAGATGGCGGCCGTAATAAGAATTGTAAGTAAGAATATGTGTATTGGTGTAAGAAATACTGTTATATGTTTTAGGACAGTAATCAGGCTAAATTTAATATAAGGAAAGATTTACATAGTAATAAGAATAAGATGGCAGCTGTAATAAAATTGTAAGTAAGAATATGTGTATTGGTGTAAGAAATACTGTTATATATTTTGGGACAGTAATTGGTAAACTAAATTTAATATAAGGAAGATTTACATAGAAATAAAGAATAAGATGGCGGCTAAATTTAATAATAAATAAGAATAAGATGGGAAGAATCAGGCAAAAATATGTGCAAGGCAATATGTGTAAATTTAATATACAAGATGTAAATAATACTGGCGTTATATGTTTGGGACAGTAATTGTATACAAATTTAATATAAAGGAAAATTTAAAGATCATAATAATAAAAGAATAAGATGGCGGCTGTAATATGAATTGTAAGTAAGAATATGTGCATGGTGTAAGAAATACTGTTATATGTTTGGGACAGTAATTGTGGCTAAATTTAATATAAGGAAGATTTGTATATAGTAATAAGAATAAGATGGCGGATGTAATAAGAATTGTAAGTAAGAATATGTGTATTGGTGTAAGAAATACTGTTATATGTTTGGGACAGTAATTGTGCTAAATTTAATATAAGGAAGATTTATAGTAATAAGAATAAGATGGCGGCTGTAATAAGAACTGTAAGTAAGAATATGTGTATTAGTGTAAGAAATACTGTTATATATTTGGGACAGTAATTGTAGCTAAATTTAATATAAGGAAGATTTTACATAGTAATAAGAATAAGATGGCATGTAATAAATTATTGTAAGGCAAGAATGTGTATTGGTGTAAGAAATACTGTTATATGTTTGGGACAGTAATTGTGGCTAAATTTAATATAAGGAAGATTTGTATAGTAATAAGAATAAGATGGCGGCTGTAATAAGAATTGTAAGTAAGAATATGTGTATTGGTGTAAGAAATACTGTTATATGTTTGGGACAGTAATTGTGGCTAAATTTAATATAAGGAAGATTTGTATAGTAATAAGAATAAGATGGCTGTAATAAATTAGTAAGAATTGGTGTAAAAATACTATTTATATATTTGGGACAGTAATTGTGTAAATTTAATATAAGGAAGATTTACAAGAATAAGAATAAGATGGCTGTGTAATATGTTTGGGGAAAATGTTGTATTGTGTGAAATACTAACATTTAATATTTAATATAAGATTTACATAGTAATAAGAATAAGATGGCGGCTGTAATAAGAATTGTAAGTAAGAATGTGTGTATTGGTGTAAGAAATTGTTATATGTTTGGGACAGTAATTGTGTGTTTAATATAAGGGGAAGATTTACATAGTAAAGAATGCGGCTGTAATAAAATTGTAAGTAAGAATATGTGTATTGGGAAATACTGTTATGTTTGGGACAGTAATTGTTGGCTAAATTTAATATAAGGAAGATTTACATAGTAATAAGAATAAGATGGCGGCTGTAATAAGAATTGTAAGTAAGAATGTGTGTATTGGTGTAAGAAATACTGTTATATGTTTTGGGACAGTAATTGTGGCTAAATTTAATATAAGGAAGATTTACATAGTAATAAGAATAAGATGGCGGCTGTAATAAGAATTGAATAAGTAAGAATATGTGTATTGTATTATAAGAAATTTACTGTTATATGTTTGGGACAGTAATTGTGGAACTAAATTTAATATAAGGAAGATTTACATAGTAATAAGAATAAGATGGCGGCTTGTAATAAGAATTGTAAAAAGTAAGAATATTGTGTGTTATTGTTTGGGACAGTAATTGTGTAAAAATACTGTTTGTATGTTTGGGACAGAATAAGTAAGAATATGTATTGGCTAAAAATTTTATATGTAGGAATTGATTTACATAAGTTTACAATAAGAATAAGATGGCGGCTGTAATAGAATTGTAAGTAAGAATGCGTATTGCGTAAGAAATACTGTTATATGTTTTGGGACAGTAATTGTGCCTAAATTTAATAAGGAAGATTTATATAGTAATAAGAATAAGATGGCGGCTGTAATAAGAATTGTAAGTAAGAATATGTGTATTGGTGTAAGAAATACTGTTATATGTTTTGGGGACAGTAATTGTGGCTAAATTTAATATAAGGAAGATTTACATAGTAATAAGAATAAGATGGCAAGCTGTAATAAGAATTGTATAGTAAGAATATGTGTATTTAATATACAAAGTTACATAGTAAGAAATACTGTTAAGAATCATATGTTTGGGACAGTTATTGTTTGGGACAAATTTAATATAAGGAAGATTTACATAGTAATAAGAATAAGATGGCGGCTGTAATAAGAATTGTAATAAGAATTGTGTAAGAAATACTGTTATATGTTGGGGACAGTAATTGTGGTCAAATTTAATACAAGGAAGATTTACATAGTAATAAGAATAAGATGGCGGCTTGTAAGAATTGGGACAAGAATATGTGTATTGTGGAAATAATATGTGTGGGTCAATAAATTTAATATACAAGATTTACATAGTAATAAGAATAAGATGGCGGCTGTAATAAAATTGTAAAGTAAGAATATGTGTATTGGTGTAAGAAATACTGTTATATGTTTGGGACAGTAATTGTTAGCTAAATTTAATATAAGGAAGATTTACATATTAATAAGAATAAGATGGCGGCTGTAATAAAATTGTAAGTAAGAATATGTGTATTGGTAAAATACTGTTATATGTTTGGGACAGTAATTGTGGCTAAATTTAATATAAGGAAGATTTACATAGTAATAAGAATAAGATGGCGGCTGTAATAAAATTGTAAGTAAGAATATGTGTATTGCGTAAGAAATACTGTTATATGTTTGGGACAATGGTTGTGGCTAAATTTAATATAAAGGAAGATTTACATAGTAATAGAATAAGATGGCGGCTACAATAAATTGTAAGTAAGAATATGTGTATTGGTGTAAGAAATGCTGTTATATGTTTGGGACAGTAATTGTGGCTAAATTTAATATAAGGAAGATTTACATAGTAATAAGAATAAGATGGCGGCTGTAATAAGAATCAGGCAAGAATATGTGTATTGGTGTAAGAAATACTGTTATATATGTTTGGGACAGTAATTGTGGCTAAATTTAATATAAGGAAGATTTACATAGTAATAAGAATAAGATGGCGGCTGTAATAAGAATTGTAAAGTAAGAATGTGTGTATTGGTGTAAGAAATACTGTTATATGTTTGGGACAGTAATTGTAATTTAATATTTAATATAAGATGGCGGCTGTAATAAGAATTGTAGATTTAATTGGTGTAAGAAATAAGTTATATGTTTGGGACAGTAATAAAATTTAATATAAGAATATTTATTAGTAATAAGAATAAGATTATGGCTGTTATATGTTTGGGACTGAATTGTAATAAATTTAATATAAGGAAGATTTACATAGTAATAAAATAAGATGGTGGCTGTAATAAGAATTGTAGTAAGAATATGTGTATTGGTAAGAAATACTGTTATATGTTTGGGACAGTAATTGTGGCTAAATTTAATATAAGAAGATTTACATAGTAAAGAATAAGATGGCGGCTGTAATAATTGTAAGTAAGAATATGTGTATTGGTGTAAGAAATACTGTTATATGTTTGGGACAGTTGTGGCTAAATTTAATATAAGGCAGATTTACATAGTAATAAGAATAAGATGGCGGCTGTAATAAGAATTGTAAGTAAGAATATGTGTATTGGTGTAAGAAATACTGTTATATGTTTGGGACAGTAATTGTGGCTAAATTTAATATAAGGAAGATTTACATAGTAATAAGAATAAGATGGCGGCTGTAATAAGAATTGTAAGTAAGAATATGTGTATTAATGTAAGAAATACTGTTATATGTTGGGACAGTAATTGTATTAAATTTAATATAAGGAAGATTTACATAGTAATAAGAATAAGATGGCGGTTGTAATAAGAATTGTAAGTAAGAATATATTGTATTGGTAAAGAAATACTGTTATATGGGACAAGTAATTGGGACAGATTTAATTGAATAAGATGCTAAAAGAATTGTAATATAAGGAAGATTTACATAGTAATAAGAATAAGATGGCGGACAATAAGAATTGTAAGTAAGAATATGTGTATTAAAGGAAATACTGTTATATAGTAAGCAATTGAATAAGATGGAACATAGTAATAAGAATAAGTTATATATTAAGAATATGTGTATTACTGTAAGAAAATAATTTGGGACAGTAATTGTGGCTAAATTTAATATAAAAAGATTTACATAGTAATAAGAATAAGATGGCGGCTGTAATAAGAATTGTAAGTAAGAATGTGTATTGGGTAAATAAGAACACTGTTATATATTTTGGGACAGTAATTGGTGGTCAAATTTAATATAAGGCATTTACATAGTAATAAGAATAAGATGGCGGCTGTAATAAGAATTGTAAGTAAGAATATGTGTATTGGTGTAAAAATACTTGTTATATGTTTGGGACAGTAATTGTGGCTAAATTTAATATAAGGAAGATTTACATAGTAATAAGAATAAGATGGCGGCTGTAATAAGAATTGTAAGTAAGAATATGTATTGGTGTAAGAAATACTGTTATATGTTTGGGACAGTAATTGGCTAAATTCTATATAAGGAAGATTTACATACAGTAATAAGAATAAGATATGGCTGTAATAAGAATTGTAAGTAAGAATATGTGTATTGGTGTAAAATACTGTTATATGTTTGGGACAGTAATTGTGGCTAAATTTAATATAAAGGAAGATTTACATAGTAATAAGAATAAGATGGCGGCTGTAATAAGAATTGTAAGTAAGAATGTGTGTATTGGTGTAAGAAATACTGTTATATGTTTGGGACAGTAATTGTGGCTAAATTTAATTTGGTTATAAGGAAATAAGATGGCGGCTGTAATAAGAATTGTAAGTAATGTTTGGGACAGTAATTGTATTAAATTTATAAGCGTTTATAGAATAAGATGGCGGTTGTAGAAAGAATATATGTGTATTGGTGTAAAAATACTGTTATATGTTTGGGACAGTAATTGTGGCTAAATTTAATATAAGGCAGATTTACATAGTAATAAGAATAAGATGGCGGCTGTAATAAGAATTGTAAGCAAGAATATGTGTATTGCGTAAAAACACTGTTATATGTTTGGGACAGTAATTGTGGCTAAATTTAATATAAGGAAGATTTACATAGTAATAAGAATAAGATGGCGGCTGTAATAAAATTAACAAGTAATAAGATATGTTTGGGACAGTAATTGTGGCTAAATTTATATAAGGAAGAGATTTACATAGTAATATGAATAAGATGGCGGCTGTAATAAAATTGTGTAAGAATATGTGTGTTATGTAGAAAACACTATTTATATGTTTGGGACAGTAATTGTGGCTAAATTTAATATAAGGAAGATTTACATAGTAATAATAAGAATAAGATGGCGGCTGTAATAAGAATTGTAAGTAAGAATATGTGTATTGGTGTAAGAAATACTGTTATATGTTTTGGGACAGTAATTGTATGGAATTTAATATAAGGAAGATTTACATAGTAATAAGAATAAGATGGCAGCTGTAATAAGAATTGTAAGTAAGAATATGTGTTTTATTGGTGTAAGAAATAAGATACATAATAAATTGTTATATTAGTTTGGGACAGTAATTGTGGCTAAATTTAATATAAGGAAGATTTACATAGTAATAAGAATAAGATGGCGGCTGTAATGTAATAAATAATTGGTAAGAAATACTGTTATATGAATAATTGGCTGTATTAAGGAAAGATTTATATATTAATAAGAATAAGATACTGTTAAGAATCATATGTTTTGGGGACAGTAATTGTGGCTAAATTTAATATAAGGAAGATTTACATAGTAATAAGAATAAGATGGCGGCTGTAATAAAATTGTAGTAAGAATATGTGTGTATTGAATAAGAAAATGTTATTGTTGGGACAGTAATTGTAAGAAAATATAAAACTTTACAGTAACAAGAATAAAAGATGGCATGTTTTGTAAGGAATATGTGTATTGTAAGAAATTGTTATATGTTTGGGACAGTAATTGTATTTAATATAAGGAAGATTTACATAGTAATAAGAATAAGATGGCGGCTGTAATAAGAATTGTAAGTAAGAATGTGTGTATTGGGTGTGAGAAATACTGTTATATGTTTAGGGACAGTAATTGTGGCTAAATTTAATATAAGGCAGATTTACATAGTAATAAGAATAAGATGGCGGCTTGTAATAAGAATTGTGTAATATATTTAGGACAGTAAGAATATGTGTATTGGTGTAAGAAATACTGTTATATGTTTGGGACAGTAATTGTGGCTAAATTTAATATAAGGGAAGATTTACATAGTAATAAGAATAAGATGGCGGCTGTAATAAGAATTGTAAGTAAGAATATGTGTAATTGGTGTAAAGAAATACTGTTATATGTTTGGGACAGTAATTGTGGCTAAATTAATATAAGGAAGATTTATAGTAATAAGAATAAGATGCGGCTGTAATAAGAATTGTAAGTAAGAATGTGTATTGGTAAGAAAATACTGTTATATGTTTGGGACAGTAATTGTGGCTAAATTTAATATAAGGAAGATTTACATAGTAATAAGAATAAGATGGCGGCTGTAATAAGAATTGTAAGTAAGAATATGTGTATTGGTGTAAGAAATACTGTTATATGTTTGGGACAGTAATTGTGGCTAAATTTAATATAAGGAAGATTTACATAGTAATAAGAATAAGATGGCGGCTGTAATAAGAATTGTAAGTAAGAATATGTGTATTGGTGTAAGAAATTACTGTTACAGTAATTGTGGCTAAATTTAATATAAGGAAGTTTATAGTAATAAGAATAAGATGGCGGTATAATAAGAATTATGTAAGTAAGAATATGTGTATTGGTATTTTATATGTTTGGACAGTAATTGAAATTTAATATAAGGAAGATTTACATAGTAATAAGAATAAGATGGCGGCTGTAATAAGAATTGTGTGTATTGGTGTAAGAAATACTAAGAATAATGTATTGGTAATAAAGTAAGAAATACTTGTAAGTTATATGTTTATGGGGACAGTAATTGTGGCTAAATTTAATATAAGGAAGATTTTACATAGTATGTAAGAATAAGATAAATAAGAATTGTAAGTAAGTGTGTATTGGTGTAAGAAATACTGTTATATGTTTGGGTCAGTAATTGTGAAATTTAATATAAGGAAGATTTACATAGTAATAAGAATAAGATGGCGGCTGTAATAAGAATTGTAAGTAAGAATATGTGTATTGGTGTAAGAAATACTGTTATATGTTTGGGACAGTAATTGTGGCTAAATTTAATATAAGGCAGATTTACATAGTAATAAGAATAAGATGGCGGCTGTAATAAGAATTGTAAGTAAGAATGTGTGTATTGGTGTAAGAAATACTGTTATATGTTTGGGACAGTAATTGTTATAAATTTAATATAAGGCAGATTTATAGTAATAAGAATAAGATGGCGGCTGTAATAAGAATCAAGCAAGAATATGTGTATTGCGTAAAAAACTGTTATATGTTTGGGACAGTAATTGTGGCTAAATTTAATATAAAGAAGATTTACATAAGAATTGTAAATAAGAATAAGAAATTGGGATTTACATAGTAATAAGAATAAGATGGCGGCTGTAAGAATATGTGTGTATTGGTGTAAGAAATACTGTTATATGTTTGGGACAGTAATTGTGGCTAAATTTAATATAAGGCAGATTTACATAGTAATAAGAATAAGATGGCGGCTGTAATAAGAATTGTGAAGTAAGAATATGTATTAATGTAAGAAACACTATATGTTTGGGACAGTAATTGTGGCTAAATTTAATATAAGGAAGATTTACATAGTAATAAGAATAAGATGGGCTGTAATAAGAATGAAATAAGAATATGCGTATTAGTGTAAGAAATACTGTTATATGTTTGGGACAGTAATTGTGGCTAAATTTAATATAAGGAAGATTTACATAGTAATAAGAATAAGATGGCGGCTGTAATAAGAATTGTAAGTAAGAATATGTGTATTGGTGTAAGAAATACTGTTATATGTTTGGGACAGTAATTGTGGCTAAATTTAATATAAGGAAGATTTACATAGTAATAAGAATAAGATGGCGGTTGTAATAAGAATATGTGTAGTAAGAAATACTGTTATGTTTGGGACAGTAATTGTGGCTATTAGTAATAAGAATAAGATGGCGGCTGTAAATACTAAAATACTGTTATTTAATATATTTAATATAAGAAAGGCAGATTTAAGAATAAGATGGCAGCAAGAATTGTAAGTAAAATATGTGTATTGGTGTTTTATATGTTTGGGACAGTAATTGGCTAAATTTAATATTTTACATAGTAATAAGAATAAGATGGCGGCTGTAATAAGAATTTGTGTATTGGTGTAAGTTTAATATAAGGCAAGATTTAAGACCACCTCTTTTATCCCCTAGCATTTTGGTCAAAATAAAATATTACTTACTTCTACGGTACCTAGATTTTATGAATTTGATATTATGCAATATACGTACACCTATGTTCCCTCTTACCGGAATATGATTCGTGGTGTCCGTCATGAATACCGACGGACGTGTAGGAGAGTCGAGAGCCTTAGTCTGAGAGCTAAGTCTATAACGATGCCCATTGGACTACGCCATTGATCTACACTTCTTACCTGCGACTACGACGCGTACCAGTCGATTACTGCTACCGTATTCTACTTGATTATAGTAGCCAAAACCACTTAGCTACTTCGTTCAAATATATCTTTTTCCGGGATATATCAGAATTTAAGCGCAGTACTAGATTGGCTGTAAGGTGTCATCATTTTACAGTTGAAATAGATAAATGGAATCATAAGTTCTATGCTAGAATATTATTTTGCGTACTTCTCGCTTGTGGAAATCACTTTCGGCTTCTTCCTTCCTAATCAATTTTGATCTTCAAAAACCTTGTCTTCATTGCTCGTATTCTCAGGTCCACCTTGACCCGAGGAGGTAGCACCTGTTAGGGCCGTCCTGGGTATGACGATAAACTATATCTGACTGCAAGGCCACTGTTCAAGAGGTTTTTGAGAAGCGTGGAACCATGTCTTCATTGCTCGTATTCTCAGGTCCACCTTGACCCGAGGAGGTAGCACCTGTTAGGGCCGTCCTGGGTATGACGATAAACTACATCTGACTGCAAGGCCACTGTTCAAGAGGTTTTTGAGAAGCGTGGAACCATGTCTTCATTGCTCGTATTCTCAGGTTCACTTTAACCCGAGGAGGTAGCACCTGTTAGGGCCGTCCTGGGTATGTCGTTAAACTACATCTGCGTAGATGATAAACTACATTCGACTGCAAGCGCTCTGATCAGGAGATTTTGAGGTGCGTGGGAGCACCTATTAATTGCTGGTGTTCCCAAATCCACCCTGTCCCGAGGTAGTAGCACCTTTAAGGGTTCCAGCTATGGGCAAATAGTTAACTCCCCAAATGGGGTCAAAATACTATGAACGTTTAAAAATAGGTTTTTTGAAGAAATCAAATTATTACGAGCAATACATTTTATGGCAAAGAAAAAAAATATTACCAGAAAAAATCCTGTCGGCATTAAATAACCCATTATGGTGTCAATATGCCGTAAGTTTTTAGCTTGTTTCCTTATATTTGTTCTGTTCTTTCTTCTTTGTTTCTTTCTTTCTTTTCAGGCATTGGTTTACGTTATTTCTTTCTTAGTGGCTTTATCTTCATTTTTATTATTTCTCAATTATTCTATTTTCCTCTCCCCCCCTCTCTCTCTCTTTCCTTCTTTCGAACTTTTCTTTCTTTTTCTTTCACTTGTCTTTATTTTTCTCTTTCTTTCTTTTTTACTAAATTTCCCCTTTCTTTTCTTTTCATTATTATTATGATATATGTCTTTTATTTCTCTTTGTTTTCTTTCTAAATTTTTCTTTTCTTTCTTATTTTATTTTTTCTTACTTACCGTCAATTTCTTTCTTTCTTTCTTTCAAATTCATTTCTGTTATAATAGTGCATTTTTACTTTTTTTTCTTCCTTTCTTTCTCTCTCTCTCTCTCTCACACACACACACGATTCTTTTCTATTATTCCCATCTCGTTCTTTCTTTCTTTCTTTCTTTCTTTCTTTCTTTCTTTCTTCAGATTAGCTTCTCTTATTCCCAAGTCTTTCCTTCTATCTTTCGCCAGATTCCCTTCTGTTATTCCCATTTTCTTTCTTTCTTTCTTTCTTTCTTTCTTTTGCTCTTTTGCTCTTTCTTTCTTTCTCCAGATTATTTTCAGTTATGCTCGTACTTTTTTGCTATCTTTCTTTCTTTCATTCTTTCTCTCTCTAAATTCCTTCTCTGTTATTCCCGTCGCATTCTTTCTTTCTTTCTTTCTTTTTTCAGATTAATTTCTATTAAACTCGTGCTTTTTTGCTTTCTATCGTTCTTTCTTTCTTTCTTTCTTTCTTTCTTTCTTTCTTTCTTTCTTTCTTTCTTCAGATTCCATGCTTTTATTTTCTTTTCTTCTTTCATGTATATTTTTGCTATTTTCTTACCTTTCTTTTTTTCTTTCTTCTTTCTTTCTTTCTTTCCCTGATTTTGGCAGAAAAATTGATAAACCTGAAAGTTACATGCGAATAATTTTTTTATTGAATGAGCTGATGTTCTTTTCACTTAATATGAAACATAGCTCATGTTAGAGGGGGTTATATAGAGTGCGTGATAGTTTTCCCGCGTCATTGGTTTCACACAAAACAATGCAAAAAACTGTGAAAAAATCGGGTTTTTCGGACTATTTAAAATAAGAAAAAAATCGCAAATTTTCTTCAAACATGTCGCAAAAGTTTTGTCATCATACAAAAAATAAGATAATCCTGTTCGCTTCCCCGCGTATGGCCGCGTTTTTCGGCCATAATTCCCTAAATTTTTCTTCCGATGCTTTCCAGATTTGCCATGTAAATTACATTTGCCACATAAATTGTCCTGCGTGAATGTTTGTTTTAGATTCAGTTAAGTGGACGAAATCTGCGACAAACTAAGTCCCCAATCGGCTTTTGCCATTTAGCCAATAGTTCTTCATATGATTCCATCTTAAATTGGCATTCGAACAACTCTTGATGCAGAGATTGTTTGAGAAGGATTATTGTAGATAATTGAAAAATTCCTGAAGAACCTCTTATTAACCCCAGCTTTACAGTAAGGAGTGGGGCGTTCATGTGTTTGCACTTGCACTTGATTCAAGTTCTGACGCTTCATCCCTGTTTTTGTTTGATTACTAGATTCGTGAACAATACCATACTATTTGGAAGTTATTACAAACATAGAAAATTTACTGAATATCTAAAACATTGAAACAATTTAACCGCGAGCATTGACCACACAAGAAGGATTTATCGATGGAATTCCTTTATTAAGAACGATCAAACACTTGCGAAGGACATACCGCCAAAAAGATGTGGTGGGGAGTAGATTTGTATATCACCGGATGATAGATGCAAGTGGGGACATAGGCAGACATTTCTAGACAGGGAAGCAGGTATACAGGGAATGCGGTTATGCCCTTGCAGCTATGTACATCCGGGCAACATAAGGTACCTCGGATAGTGAATATATATATATATATATATATATATATATATATATATATATATATATATATATATATATATAAGAAATATAGTCTTAAGGTGTGCTATATTTATGGGATAAAGTGCTCAATATCAGAGATAGAGCGTGTGTAAATATAAAAGTGAACATAGAAGTCAACACTTAGAGGCGACAGTCTGTTTCATGCTATATGCAATCGTCAGGCCATATATATATATATATATATATATATATATATATATATATATATATGAAATAGTCCATTATATTATTATGTGTAAGGTCCCATAACAATACCAGAAATACTTTGTAAAATAATATTACCAGAAATAAATAAATAAAATAATATTACCAGAAATAAATATTACCAGAAATAAATATTACCAGAAATAAATATTACCAGAAATAAATATTACCAGAAATAAATTTTTGAATAAAATTATTAGCAGCAATACAGTTTTTTTAAATAATATTACCAGCTATACATTTTTGAGGAAAAAAATTTACCAGAAATATATTTTTGACAAAACGAAATAGTACCAGGAAAAATTTCTCGGCATTAAGTGACCCATTGTGGTTGATATGTCGTAAAATTCAACAAATCGAACCAAACCAAATCATTGCTCTCCATGACGTCATTCTGATCGTGAATATTAATTTTATTTCTTGCAGGGATGTTCATTCGAACAAGTTGTCAAAAATGCCAAATCTTACCGGATGCGGAGAACTTCGCATTTTGTAAGTAATATTTCTTTTTTTCAAAATCGTATGATTAAATAATGCTTGTCACTATGTTGTGCGCGTATTCAATGCAAAAATATTCGCAGATAGAAATGATTAAGTATTAAACATTCGTGGAAAGACAACCAAGAACACAATCAGTATGAAAATAAGTTATATTTTTTTCAATATATTGCATCTTGAGATAAAAGTGATAATATTACATATACGAAGATGGTTCAAAAAGTTCTAGCCCTCCGGCAGGAGGAGTTGGAGAAACAAGAGCTTTTGTTTTCACTGTTTTTCAACATAGTCCCCGCTTGACATCAATGAACTTGGTCAAACGATGCTTAAGCATTTCAATCCCATCAATGAAAAAGGTGGCGCCTTGGTCCCCCAAAAACTCCTCCACAGCACATACGATTCATATTTTTTTTTCAAAATGCTAATTCTATCTTGCCATTTCAACTATAAAATGATGAGACCTTTCCGTAGGTCTAGTAGTTTACTTAAATTCATAATTACATCTCCAATTGTCTTGGACGTGGGTGTAAAGATCTTAGTATTAATATCAGATGAAGATCCATTGAGATTACCCTGATCTATAACGGAAGAAGATGGCGTACTGATCCTTCAAAAACGCTTCCAATGATCTCAACATTGTTTTTAAAATGCTGATTACATCTTGCCATTTCAACTGTAAAATTATGAGACCTTGCGGCCAGTCTAGTAATTTGCTTAAATTAATAATTACATTTCCGATTGTATTGGACCTGTGTGTAAAGATCCTAGTATTAGTATCAGATGAAGATGCATTGAGATTACCCTGATCTATGACGAGGCATCTACTATTAATATACAAAACGTCTACGAGGGTCATTCAAAAAGTTCTAAGCCTCACCCAGGAGTTGGAGAAACCAGACAGTTTTTCACTATTTTTCAATATATCCCACTCTCCATTGACAGCAATACATTTTGGTCTAACGATGCTTTAGCATTGCAACTCCATCACAGTAAAAGGTGGTCCCCAAGTCCTTCTAAAACTCTTCCACAGCCCAACATTTTTTTTTCAAAATGCCGATTATATCTAGCCATTTCAACTGTAAAATGATGAGACCTTGCCGCCAATCTAGTTCTTTGCTTAAATTCATCATTACGTCTCCGATTGTCTTGGAAGTGGGGGTAAAGATCCTAGTATTAATATCAGATGAAGATCCATTGAGATTACACTGATCTATAACGAGGCATCTACTATTAATAAGCAACACGGCTACGAGGGTTGTTGAAAAAGTTCTAAGCCTCACCTAGAAGGAGTTGTAGAAAGAAGACAGTGTTTCACTATTTTACAATATAGCTTTCCTTGACATCAATACATTTGGTTCAATGTTGCTTAAGCATTGCAATCTCATCACGGAAGAAGATGGCATCCTGATCCTCCAAAAACTCCTCCACAGCACATATGAATTCATCATTGTTTCCAAAATGGCGACCACGTAGGTAGGATTTGAGTTACAGAAACAGGAAGAAGTTCGATGGAGCTAAGTCTGGTGAGTTAGCCGGGTGAAATAGAAATTCAAAGCCACAGTTAGCAGCTTCAGTTACTGCAACCTGAGCAGTGAGAATGGGTACGTCATCCTGGAAAAAGAACACATCTACCTTTAGCTTCCCTCTGCATTTCGACTTGATTGCTTCCTTCAGTTGTCTTAATTCTGATTCATAGTACTGTCCATTAATAGTTTTTCCATTTTCAATGTAGTCTATCATGATTATGCCTTAAGAATGCCAACAGGCCATCATCTTGCCAACAAACTCTGTCTGCTTGAATTCCTTTGGTGTTGGAGAGCCAAAGTGTTTCCACTGTTTGCTTTGAATCTTTAATTCAAGTTCGAATAGGTGAGCACAGGTTTTATTTTGAGTTACTAATCTACGGTGAAAATTCCCAGGGTCAGCCTGAAGTGTCCTGGAAATTTCAACCTTTTTCAGTTTCTGCTCTGGTGCCAATATACATGGAACCCATCTTATCGACTGCTTACTCATTCCCAAGATTTCAGTTAAAACAGTATGGACCCGACGAGAACTAATGCCTATAGACTTCGCTATCCGCTGGACAGTAAGATGTCTGTCATCGAGAACAATACGGTGAATGGCGTTAACTTGTTCATCAGGGGTTAAGGTTTTTGGACGACCTGACCGAGGGTTATCTTCCGTGCTGTCCCTGCCCTGCTTGAATTCTGCTGCCTACTTCTTAACAGTTGCATAGGAAAGGGGTGTCCTCATCAAGTTTCTGCACCATGTCTTTATTGATTTTCTTGGGTGCCATACCTTTCTTTTGCAGACACTTTATGACTGCATCGGTCTCCGTTTTGTCCATTTTTAGATTTGTCGCACAACTCTCACCTTTGTATGGGCCTTGCACAGAAATTAAGACAGAAACCTGAATTAGTTTTTTCTAGTTTTATAAGAAGTGGGAGTGTGTTGCAACAGCAAAGATGTTCAGCTTCTTTCTGGTGAGGATTAAATCTTTTTGAACGAGCCTCGTGTATGTAAGGCTTACGACCTTATCATGTTGAAACACTGGTTCTCGTCTGATACATGAAGTTAAGCAATTCAGTTAACTTTATAAATGAAAAAAATATCCTAGCAAAAAAAAAAAAAAAAAATATCCAATGCAATTGCAACATTACTTTTTGATGGACGCCATTTTTTATGCTAGGGTGGAGTTAACTTTCTCTCATTATTTCTACTTTTAATGATTTTAAATTCTGAATTCTTTCTTACATAAAATAATACAGTTAATTGTATGCATAAAAATACTAGCTTATTTATACAGCAAACATAACCAATGCAGTTACAAAACGACTTAATTATGGCCGCCATTTTCAACAGTACTTGCTATGTTAACTTTCTATGTCTACTTTTCATTATTTTAAATTTTGTATTCTTTCTTACATAAAATAATACAATTAATTTATACAGCAATCATAACCAATTCAATTGCAAAATGACTTAATTATGGCCGCCATTTTTTCACTGTACGGATTGTGTCAACTTTCTTATTTTATTTCTACTTTTGATGATTTTAAATTCTGAATTATTTCTTCAGTTCAAATAGATCCTTGTGACATATCTTATCAGCTGTAGCTTACGAAACACAGTTATACGTCTTTCTGCCTCTCCATTGATCTTTAACATTACTGGCTTATAATAGCTTATTTATACAGCAATCATAACTAATGCAATTGCAAAATGACTTAATTATGGCCGCCATTTTTAACAGTACTGGCTGTGTTAATTTTCTCGTATTAAGTCTACTTTTCATTATTTTAAATTCTGAAATCTTTCTTACATAAAATAATACAGTTAATTTTATTCCTCAAAAATACTAGCTTATTTATACAGCAATCATAACCAATGCAATTGCAAAATGACTTAATTATGGCCGCCATTTTTAACATTACTGGCTGTTAAATTTCTAGAATTAATTTTTTACTTTATTTTTTTAAATTCATTACATAAAATAATACAGTTAATTGTATGCTGTTTTTAACAGCAAACATTTTGCAAAATAATTATGTAACATTAAACTTTTAGTATTAATTTTTACTTTACATTATTTTAAATTCTGAATTCTTTCTTACATAAAATAATAGTTAATTATATGCATATAAGTACTAGCTTATTTATACAGCAATCATAACCAATTCAATTGCAAAATTACTTAATTATGCAAACATAACCAATGCAAATGACTTAATTATGGCCGCCGTTTTTTAACGGTACGGATTGTGTCAACTTTCTTATGTTATTTCTACTTGTAATGATTTTAAATTCTGAATTATTTTTTCAGTTCAATTGTGTCATATCTTGTCAGCTGCAGCTTAAGAAATGCAGTTAAACGTCTTTCTGCCTCTCCAATGATCTTTAACGGTACTGGCTGTGTTAACTTTCTCGGATTATTTCTACTTTTCATTATTTTAAATTCTGTATTCTTTCTTACATAAAATAATACAGTTAATTGCATGCTAAAAAATACTAGCTTATTTATACAGCAAACATGACCAATACAGTTGCAAAATGACTTAATTATGGCCGCCATTTTTAATAGTACTGGCTGTGATAACTTTCTAGAATTAATTTTTACTTTACATTATTTTAAATTCTGAATTCTTTCTTACATAAAATAATACAGTTAATTGTATGCATAAAAATACCAGCTTATTTATACAGTAAATATAACCAATGCAATTGCTAAATGACTTAATTATGGCCGCCATTTTTAACATTACTGGCTGTCTTAAATTTCTCGGACTATTTCTACTTTTCATTATATTAAATTCTGAATTCGTTCTTACATAAAACACTAGGGTTAATTGTATAATCACAAACAAACAGTTGTGTCGTCTGCAGAGATACCGTGTTCAGAACTGATGACATCAGGAATGTCGTTGATGAATAGTAGGAACGACATAAGTCCTAGTATAGAGCCCTTGGGGACAAAGATTCAGAACTTCCAACTCGCGATTTGATATAAACAAACAAAAACGCAACTTATTTTATTTGGAAACATGCTGTTGATCAGAGTTTCCCATCTGTTTCAGCGTGCCTCATAGGAGCAGTGGAAGAGGTTAGCAGGTGAGGCGGACTAATTGAAAAACAATGTTTAAAAAATTCATACAGCAAAAATAAATATGATTTTCAAAATTTAGAATGTTATTTGGAAATACTTGTAATTGTATGCATGAGTCCCATTATAAATAATTATTGACTGATCTTATATTAGTAACTAGGGTCTGCAAATTTGAGGAGAGAGTTATCAATGATAATGTTCTGACTGCGAATCAGAGGTTATCTCCCTTTAATCAGCTTTCGGTTTTGTATTGTTTTTTTAATTTTTAAATGTACTTTTTATCATATAAAATTTGGTAAGTCATGTGCAAATTTTCATTCCGAAAATGCGGTCCAGAGAAAGGATATTTGGGGACCACTGATCTTGATGATGCATAATCAGGTAAAAAGTGGGTTTCCAATTTTCTTTTTATGCAACGCACACTTGGAATATTTTTTATGAATGTTTACACCGCATTAAAGATCTGACATCTCACGTGAAGAGGAAGAAGTCTAAATTATATTTTTTTTTCAGCCACATATATTGATGCCGGAGAGTAAATTGAGCTCAAGAAAGAAGGTTCCATCTAAATACAGATGCCATTCATCCATGCATTAAATAGTGCTACCATATCTGGTCTGGTGTTCCTGCTGTATATCTCGAGGTTCTCGGCAACATTCAAAGCCGTGTCTCTAACGTAGTCGATCCTGACCTAACATTCTTGGCTTCAGTCGCCTTTCTCACCGACGTGACGTGGCTTTCCTCTCACTTTTCTAAAAAATATCTTCATGGCAACTGTTCTGATGAGATTCTTTCCCTAGTCCCTTGACTAGATGAATTTAAGCGTGTTACGGGATTGACAACTCGATTCTACCGTTTTACTGCTGAAATAGCTAAATGTAACCGCTACTTCTATTGCAACGGTTTATTTTTTCGCGCTTCCCATCCGTGAAACTACCTTCCGCTTTCTTGCTTCCCTACCACCTACAATCTTCAAAAGTTTGGATACAACGCCAATCGCCATCTTCAGTTTTCTTGAAACCTGTTATGTTATTGCCCATTCCTCACTTCTTCTCACTACGGTCTTCTCATTCTCTTTCACTACTTCTAACCCCCTGCATCTTAGCGGCATTAGCGCCTTGATTGGCGTGGAACGATTAAAGAATGCAACTAGAAATTGAGTAATTTTCTTCTTTTTTTAAGCCTTTCACTCCCAAGCAAGGCGTGAAGCCACTAGAGTTGTATCGAGAGCAAATAGGAGTGATAGAGGAAAGGATGAAGAGAAAGATAGGGGATAGATCAGGGCATCTGGAGACTTCGATTGACAGTACATTTGAATAGTTGGAGATTATAGCTATCAGGGAAACAAGAAAAGGGGAAGGAGTTTCACAGGCGGGAAGTGCGAAACATGAAGCTATTGGAGTAGAAGAGACGGCTACATTTAACAGTTTCGACAGTGAAAGAATGAGAACGAGATGCCAGCCTAGTTGAACGCTTAAATTCATGAAGTCTGGGAATCAGCGAAAGCAGCTCATCGGAGCAGTTACCGTGAAAGTATTTGAAAAAAAAAAGACAGAGGGAGGCGACGGGATGTCGGTAAGAGAGCGACTGCAGACGAGATGCCAGATCAGGGCCAATTATATTGCATATCCGTCTCTGGATTTTATCAAGGACCCCGAGGCAAATAGAAGGGACTCCAGACCATATATAGCAGTAATACTCCAGGCAAGGGCGATTAGATTTTAATTTAAATAATAAAATGAATTGCATTATTTATAGGCTCTGTGGCTTATACTGACCATTTCTTGATCATATCTTTCTGAGTCGCCACTGATGACTTTTTTTGCCAATATATATATATATATATATATATATATATATATATATATATATATATATATATATTCTGGCTTTAAATAACCTGCAAAGGGTTGAAAAACCATAGAAAACGAAACAATTCTGTGGATAAATTAATGGATCTTTTCAGTAAATATCGATTTAGTAATTAAATTTGAAATAAAACGGGTTTTAGTCATCAAAGAAAATTCGAAATTTGAATTTAAAATTCAATTAGTTCTTTGCTGCTGCTCCAAACATTATAAACGTTATACATACTAAACTACTAGAGAAATAGTACTTAGTAGAATGTCTTTAAACTATAATTAGTTATAATTCACTACTTTCTCTCTAGTAGTTTCGTCTTCAAGGTCAATATTATTTTAACCTTCAGCTGTATCGACTGCTATTTATATGGTGGAGACATGCATATGAATAAGAAATTATATACTACTAACCCGGCAAGCAGTAATCGGATTAAATCAATAATCCAGTATTATTTTCCACACGAAAAACTTCAGATTTACCGGTTCGACCTACCAACCTTCCACTAGTTATTGCTGGAGCAAGATGTTGCATCAGCTGTTTTTTTAAGCATGTTAAAACGTTACGAACCCGACTTGAATTATAAATGGCCTCTTCAATTTCTCCGAGCCGTTAGCCTGTTTCAAAAGAAGAAATAAATCTCCATGAATCTATGGCATAAATGATAATATTAACGAAAGATCACAAAAAAAGAAATTAATTGATTTCTGGAGTCAGTTCTCTTTTGCCAATCAAGACAATATTTTCAAACGTTGGTAAGGAATTTCTACTCGTCTCTTGGGCATTTTTATTATAACCTGCTAACGTCTAGCTCCAGTCATGGCTTCAATTAATATAGAAAAATATTTATCTTTTAATTTAGTTAGTGAGTAATTAGATTTTAATTTATGGTCTGGGGCACCTTCTGTTTACCTCGGAGTTCTTGACAAGATCCAGAGACGGATATGTAATACAATTAGCCCTGATCTGGCATCTCGTCTAAAGTCATTCTCTCACAGACGCGCCGTCGCCTCTCTCTGTCTTTTCTACAAATACTTTCATGGTAATTGCTCCTCGGAGTTGCTTTCACTGGTTCCTAGACTTCGCGAATTCAAGCGCCCTACGAGGCTGGCATCCCGCTCCCACCCTTACACTGTAGAAACTTTTAAATGTAGCCGTCTCTTCTACTCCAATAGCTTCATACCTCGTAACTCTCGCCTGTGGAACACCCTTCCCAATTACTGTTTCCCTGAGAGCTATAATCTCCAACTATTGTAATGTCAATCGACATCTTCAGTTACCTTGATCTATCCACTACCCCTCTCCTCATCCTTTCTTCTATCACTCCTATCTGCTCTTGCTCCAAATCTTCTGCAACCCCCTGCATCCTAGTGGCTTCACGCCTTGCTCGGGGTGTAATACTTTAAAAAAAAAAAAAAAAAAGAAATTGTGATCAGTATAATGAATCACAAATACGAAAATAAAATGCAAAGTGTTCGTTGGTCATGTCACTCATTCCAGATTTTGTCAAAATGTTGAGTTTTCTTACTGACTGTATCCGGCAGGTCTGCCTGTAGGTTTTTACTTGAGTGAAAAAGAAAACTTTTTTTTAATCATTTCACCCCATGCAAGGCATTAAATCTACTCAGACACACGAGGTTAATGAGTGTGAAAAAGTAAGAAAGTAAGCAGGAACATTACTAGCGAACGTAAAGAATAAAAAAGTAATCGAGAAGAGAAGTTTGACATTGCATTTAAATTTTTGAAGATAAATGTTAGCTGGAAAACATGGGGGGGTCTGCCAGCGCGTTAAGGCGCTTCTTAGATTTTGTTTTGATTGTCAGAAGAGAACTGACGTCAGAAATCAATTAATTTCTTTTTTGTGATGTTTTGTTAATATAAAGCATCTGCCATAGATTCCTGGAGTTTTCTTTCTTCTTTTGATTGGCTCGGAGAAATTTTAGAGGCGAGTTCTAAATCAAGTCGGTTACGTTATATTCACTTACGTACAAAATACCCTTTAGAAAGGCATGAATCGATCAACCCTTCCACCCTAAAGAGAAGATTATGTGAATAAGGAAGATAAGCAACGATTCCAAATAAAAAAAAATATACAATACGGTTTTTTTTTTAAAAATTAGGCCCCAGCTCCCCAAAAACTCTTTTGTACAAAGACCCGAAGGAGGTTAGTGGTTTGGCTTGGGAGCTTTTTATATTCAATAGCAGATATTTTTTTGACATTTTGTTATGATAACGGGATATATTGATTTTCTAAGCGTAGCTTAGATGTGGCACTAGACCGAATGTATGGGCACCCACTGAGGATCGATCTCACTATTCTGTCGTAACTGATTTAGTGACACAAGCAGCTGGATATAAGAGTTGGTTATACGTGTGCTACTGGTATCTAGTGGTCAAGAGTTCAATCCTTGGATCTGGTAGTGACATACCAGTTCAGAAGGAAGGTACAGGAACTGATATAACAGGGACAAGATATCACAATAATCAAAAATTATCTCACAGCAGCCAATCAATGAACACCTGACGATGAACAGGGCGTACTTAGTCGAAACGTTGTGTCTATAATAGCATCTATATCAACCAGGACGAGAACAATAGTTCAAAATAATACAAGTTTACCTACAAATATTGTACTTTCTAAAAAAAAATCGTTATGCTCTGTAGACATCAAAACTATCATGGACTTTTAGAACATTGGTCTTCTATTCTAACCATAGAGCCAAGTAATGAAGCGCTATTCGCGACAATCACTGACAAATGAGAATTCCTGTCGGTTTCGTTCGGTTTGCTTACGTGCAAAAAAAGCCTTGCGAAAGATATAAATCTTTGGCGATGTCAACGAACACTCGTTGCCACTTTTGTGATGTCAACGAATACACGTTGTCACTTTCGTAATGCTCGTTGTAGTAGAGACTTTGTAATCGCAGATACAACTATAGTAACGCCGTTGAACAATACTAGTGTCAGACGTCTTCCAATAACATCGCACTAATAGTACTTGCTCGATATTACTCGCTCGACAAGTAACCTGTATAGTGATCTGAATAGTGATATAGTATAGGGAATAGAGTAAGGAATAGCGTTTCTTATAGTAATAGAAGATAGAGTAGAGAATAGCGTTCCGTATATTAATAGAAGATAGAGTAGAAATGGTGATCAGTATAGCAATAGATGTAAGAATAGAAATAACGATCCGAATAGTAATAGAGGATAGAATAGAAATAGTGATCCGAATAGTAATAGAGGATAGTCTAGGAATAAAGATCCGAATACTAATAGAGCATAGAACAAAAACAGTTATCCGTATAGTATAGAGGATAGACTAGAAATAGTGATCAATTAGACGTCACGCGACTTTTTACATCTATGCGTTTCTTCAATGGTCACGTGGTCTACTTAATTCAACAATGCGATCGCCTGTGTTTGCTCACTGGCGATCTATGTTCAAACTCAAGTGTCAGCAGCGACACTTTATTCCTATATAACAAAATCCTATAGTTATGGGTTAAATAGTAGGAGTTGCATCTAAAAAATATAGAAAAAAAGATATTCTAAAAAAAATGTTGTTAATGCAACAATCTCGCAAACACAAATAATTTTTCTTACAGTCCGAAATATGTAACCCACAAAGTGTTGATAAACCGTAAAAAATCAAATCAAACAAAGGCTCAAAACATTTTCTATGCGAAATAACTTAGAAATATTTTTGATCAAAGTTCGCAGCTCCTCAAAATTGAATTGCAACCCCTAAAAATTGCAGGTGCACAAATTGAATCTATCTATCTATAGATCAGAAGGACAGATAACGATGGAGAATACAACAAAAAAAATTCAAAAAAATACATTTTTTTTTTAATTAAGGCCTAACTGTCGTTGAATTGAAGAATGATTTTTTTTTAAAAAAAAAAAGAAAAACTAAACGGTAAACTAAACCACAAATCAACAAAATACTTCCATTGATTTCTTTCCTTCTTTCAGTTCCTGCTATTGTCAAAACGTTGTGCATTCTTGTTGACTTCGATTCGCGGGTCTTTTTATACCTTACACCTTTAGGAAAATGATTGATCAATTTTCGCACCTGTTAAAAAAGTAACACAACATTTGATGCTAAAGAAATCTAAAGGATAATTTTTGTATCACCTTCTTTGTCAAACGTGAACAAATTGAAATTTTAAAAAAAATGAAGCACAAATGCCACTTGAAAGTTGAGCAATTATATCTTAATTTAAAAAATCGTTGTCAGCGAAATGAATTGCAAATAATAAACCTAGAATTCAATGTCTTCATTGCTTCTACTTGTTCTCGATTTTCTCAAAACGTCGAATCTTTTGGCTGACTCCTATTGGGAGGTCTTTTTGTGTGTTTTTTTTGTTGTTTTTTTTTTTGTTTTTTTTTTAGCGGTATACTTTAAATATTTTCCCATGAGATATTTAAGAAATTAAATGGCGAGATAGGGTCCAGGATATTAAGTGATGTCGGCGTCTCAGGTGGCTTGAGCACGTCGCACGCATCGATAACTCCAGAATTCCCTAATAGATGCCCTACGGGGAACTGTCAGAGGGCACCCATAACGTTGGACGACCCAAGCTTCAATTCAAGGACAAGTGAAAAACGTTCATGATGGAATTTTCTATCAGTGGCTCGTACTGGGATGCGGTTACCCGGGATCGAGTTGGTTGGATAGCTATTGTTTTTGCAGGAGCATAGAGAGATGAAGAGAATAAAGTCTAGCAAACCGTAGAGGATAGAAAAAGTTACATTATCCAAAGGTGGTCGTTGTCAAAAACCGTGCCGATCGTGCATTGGTTGTTTTAGCCATAAGAGGCGGTGTGTTTTAACATTGTTTGCCGCTGACGATACTCGATGTCGACGAAAAAGATATGAGCAGAATAGATAGATAGATAGATAGATAGATAGATAGATAGATAGATAGATAGAGATAGATCTTAGTTCAGCACGCTCATGCTTCAAGTCATCTGTTCACCTGCCATATAGGAGGATTGATATTAAATAGCAGTTCAGTACACTTTTCTTTGTTTCTCTTGCTTCAAGTCTCCTCTTCATCTGTGAGGAAATTGTCCAGCATTCACTGCCATATAGGAGGATTGATATTACATAGAAGTTCAGCACTCTTTTCTTTGTTTCTCTTGCTTCAAGTCTCCTCTTCATCTGTGAGGAAATTGTCCAACATTCACTTCCATATAGGAGGATTGATATTACATAGCAGTTCAGCACTCTTTTCTTTGTTTCTCTTGCTTCAAGTCTCCACTTCATCTGTGAGGAAATTGTCCAACATTCACTTCCATATAGGAGGATTGATATTACATAGCAGTCCAGCACTCTTTTCTTTGTTTTTGTTGCTTCAAGTCTCCTCTTCATCTGTGAGGAAATTGTCCAGCATTCACTGCCATATAAGAGGATTGATATTACATAGCAGTTCAGTACTCTTTTCTTTGTTTCTCTTGCTTCAAGTATCCTCTTCATCTGTGAGGAAATTCTCCAGGATTAACTGCCATAAAGGAGGATTGATATTACATAGAAGTTCAGCACTCTATTCTTTGTTTCTCTTGCTTCAAGTCTCCACTTCATCTGTGAGGAAATTGTCCATCATTCACTTCCATATATGAGGATTGATATTACATAGGAGTTCAGTTCACTCTTTTTCTTTGTTTCTCTTACTTCAAGTCTCCTATTTATCTGTGAGGAAATTGTCCAGCATTCACTGCCATATAGGAGGATTGATATTACATAGCAATTCAGCAGTCTTTTCTTTGTTTCTCTTGCTTCAAGTCTCCTCTTCATCTGTGAGGAAATTGTCCATCATTCACTTCCATATAGGAGGATTGATATTACATAGCAGTTCAGCACTCTTTTCTTTGTTTTTCTTGCTTCAAGTCTCATCTTCATCTGTGAGGAAATTGTCCAGCATTCACTGCCATATAGGAGGATTGATATTACATAGCAGTTCAGCACTCTTTTCTTTGTTTCTCTTGCTTCAAGTCTCCTCTTCATCTGTTAGGAAATTGTCCATCATTCGCTGCCATATAGAAGGCTTCATATTACATAGTAATTCAGCACTCTTTTCTTTGTTTCTCTTGCTTCAAGTCTCCTCTTCATCTGTGAGGAAATTTTCCATCATTCACTTCCATATAGGAGGATTAATATTACATAGCAGTTCAGCACTCTTTTCTTTGTTTCTCTTGCTTCAAGTCTCCTCATCATCTGTGAGGAAATTATCCAGCATTCACTGCCATATAGGAGGATTGATATTACATAGAAGTTCAGCACTCTTTTCTTTGTTTCTCTTGCTTCAAGTCTCCTCTTCATCTGTGAGGAAATTGTCCATCATTCACTTCCATATATGAGGATTGATATTAAATAGCAGTTCAGCACAATTTTCTTTGTTTCTCTTGCTTCAAGTCTCCTCTTCATCTGTTAGGAAATTGTCCATCATTCACTGCCATATAGGAGGATTGATATTACATAGCAGTTCAGCACTCTTTTCTTTGTTTCTCTTGCTTCAAGTCTCCTCTTCATCTGTGCGGAAATTGTCCAGCATTCACTGCCATATAGGAGGATTGATATTACATAGCAATTCAGCACACTTTTCTTTTCAGTTTTTCTTTGTTTCTTGCTTCAAGTCTCCTCTTCATCTGTGCGGAAATTGTCCAGCATTCACTGCCATATAGGAGGATTGATATTACATAGCAATTCAGCACTCTTTTCTTTGTTTCTCTTGCTTCAAGTCTCCTCTTCATCTGTGAGGAAATTGTCCAGCATTCACTGCCATATAGGAGGAGTGATTTTACATAGCAATTCAGCAGTCTTTTCTTTGTTTCTCTTGCTTGAAGTCTCCTCTTCATCTGTGAGGAAATTGTCCAACATTCACTTCCATATAGGAGGATTGATATTACATAGCAGTTCAGCACTCTTTTCTTTGTTTCTCTTGCTTCAAGTCTCCTCTTCATCTGTGAGGAAATTGTCCAGCATTCACTGTCATATAGGAGGATTGATATTACATAGCAGTTCAGCACTCTTTTCTTTGTTTCTCTTGCTTCAAGTCTCCTCTTCATCTGTGAGGAAATTGTCCATCATTCACTGCCATATAGGAGGATTGATATTACATAGCAGTTCATCACTCTTTTCTTTGTTTCTCTTGCTTCAAGTCTCCTCTTCATCTGTGAGGAAATTGTCCATCATTCACTGCCATATAGGAGGATTGATATTACATAGCAGTTCATCACTCTTTTCTTTGTTTCTCTTGCTTCAAGTCTCCTCTTCATCTGTGAGGAAATTGTCCAGCATTCACTTCCATATAGGAGGATTGATATTACATAGCAGTTCAGCACTCTTTTTTTTGTTTCTCTTGCTTCAAGTCTCCTCTTCATCTGTGAGGAATTGTCCAGCATTCACTGCCATATAGGAGGATTGATATTACATAGCAGTTCATCACTCTTTTCTTTGTTTCTCTTGCTTCAAGTCTCCTCTTCATCTGTGAGGAAATTGTCCAGCATTCACTGCCATATAGGAGGATTGATATTACATAGCAGTTCATCACTCTTTTCTTTGTTTCTCTTGCTTCAAGTCTCCTCTTCATCTGTGAGGAAATTGTCCATCATTCACTGCCATATAGGAGGATTGATATTACATAGCAGTTCATCACTCTTTTTCTTTGTTTCTCTTGATTCAAGTCTCCTCTTCATCTGTGAGGAAATTGTCCAGCATTCACTGCCATATAGGAGGATTGATATTACATAGCAGTTCAGCACTCTTTTCTTTGTTTCTCTTGCTTCAAGTCTCCTCTTTATCTGTGAGGAAATTGTCCAGCATTCACTGCCATATAGGAGGATTGATATTACATAGCAGTTCAGCACTCTTTTCTTTTGTTCTCTTGCTTCAAGTCTCCTCTTCATCTGTGAGGAAATTGTCCAACATTCACTTCCATATAGGAGGATTGATATTACATAACAGTTCAGCACTCTTTTTTCTTTCTTTGTTTCTCTTGCTTCAAGTCTCCTCTTCATCTGTGAGGAAATTGTCCAGCATTCACTGCCATATAGGAGGATTGATATTACATAGCAGTTCAGCACTTTTTTCTTTGTTTCTCTTGCTTCAAGTCACCTCTTCATCTGTGAGGAAATTATCCAGCATTCACTGCCATATAGGAGGATTGATATTACATAGCAGTTCAGCACACTTTTCTTTGTTTCTCTTGCTTCAAGTCTCCTCTTCATCTGTGCGGAAATTATCCAGCATTCACTGTCATATAGGAGGATTGATATTACATAGCAGTTCAGCACTCTTTTATTTGTTTCTCTTGCTTCAAGTCTCCTCTTCATCTGTGAGGAAATTGTCCATCACTCACTGCCATATAGGAGGATTGATATTACATAGCAGTTCAGCACCCTTTTCTTTGTTTCTCTTGCTTCAAGTCACCTCTTCATCTGTGAGGAAATTGTCCAGCATTCACTGCCATATAGGAGGATTGATATTACATAGCAGTTCATCACTCTTTTCTTTGTTTCTCTTGCTTCAAGTCTCCTCTTCATCTGTGAGGAAATTGTCCAGCATTCACTGCCATATAGGAGGATTGATATTACATAGCAGTTCATCACTCTTTTCTTTGTTTCTCTTGCTTCAAGTCTCCTCTTCATCTGTGAGGAAATTGTCCATCATTCACTGCCATATAGGAGGATTGATATTACATAGCAGTTCATCACTCTTTTCTTTGTTTCTCTTGCTTCAAGTCTCCTCTTCATCTGTGAGGAAATTGTCCATCATTCACTGCCATATAGGAGGATTGATATTACATAGCAGTTCAGCACTCTTTTCTTTGTTTCTCTTGCTTCAAGTCTCCTCTTCATCTGTGAGGAAATTGTCCAGCATTCACTTCCATATAGGAGGATTGATATTACATAGCAGTTCATCACTCTTTTCTTTGTTTCTCTTACTTCAAGTCTCCTCTTCATCTGTGAGGAAATTGTCCAACATTCACTTCCATATAGGAGGATTGATATTACATAACAGTTCAGCACTCTTTTCTTTGTTTCTCTTGCTTCAAGTCTCCTCTTCATCTGTGAGGAAATTGTCCTGCATTCACTGCCATATAGGAGGATTGATATTACATAGCAGTTCATCACTCTTTTCTTTGTTTCTCTTGCTTCAAGTCTCCTTTTCATCTGTGAGGAAATTGTTCAGCATTCACTGCCATATAGGAGGATTGATATTACATAGCAGTTCAGCACTCTTTTCTTTGTTTCTCTTGCTTCAAGTCTCCTCTTTATCTGTGAGGAAATTATCCAGCATTCACTGCCATATAGGAGGATTGATATTACATAGCAGTTCAGCACTCTTTTCTTTGTTTCTCTTGCTTCAAGTCTCCTCTTCATCTGTGAGGAAATTGTCCATCATTCACTGCCATATAGGAGGATTGATATTACATAGCAGTTCATCACTCTTTTCTTTGTTTCTCTTGCTTCAAGTCTCCTCTTCATCTGTGAGGAAATTGTCCATCATTCACTGCCATATAGGAGGATTGATATTACATAGCAGTTCAGCACTCTTTTCTTTGTTTCTCTTGCTTCAAGTCTCCTCTTCATCTGTGAGGAAATTGTCCAACATTCACTTCCATATAGGAGGATTGATATTACATAGCAGTTCAGCACTCTTTTCTTTGTTTCTCTTGCTTCAAGTCTCCTCTTCATCTGTGAGGAAATTGTCCATCATTCACTTCCATATAGGAGGATTGATATTACATAGCAGTTCAGCACTCTTTTCTTTGTTTCTCTTGCTTCAAGTCTCCTCTTCATCTGTGAGGAAATTGTCCATCATTCACTTCCATATAGGAGGATTGATATTACATAGCAGTTCAGCACTCTTTTCTTTGTTTCTCTTGCTTCAAGTCTCCTCTTCATCTGTGAGGAAATTGTCCATCATTCACTTCCATATAGGAGGATTGATATTACATAGCAGTTCAGCACTCTTTTCTTTGTTTCTCTTGCTTCAAGTCTCCTCTTCATCTGTGAGGAAATTGTCCATCATTCACTTCCATATATGAGGATTGATATTACATAGAAGTTCAGCACTCTTTTTTTTGTTTCTCTTGCTTCAAGTCTCCTCTTCATCTGTGAGGAAATTGTCCATCATTCACTTCCATATAGGAGGATTGATATTACATAGCAGTTCAGCACTTTTCTTTGTTTCTCTTGCTTCAAGTCTCCTCTTCATCTGTGAGGAAATTGTCCATCATTCACTTCCATATAGGAGGATTGATATTACATAGCAGTTCAGCACTCTTTTCTTTGTTTCTCTTGCTTCAAGTCTCCTCTTCATCTGTGAGGAAATTGTCCATCATTCACTTCCATATAGGAGGATTGATATTACATAGCAGTTCAGCACTCTTTTCTTTGTTTCTCTTGCTTCAAGTCTCCTCTTCATCTGTGAGGAAATTGTCCATCATTCACTTCCATATAGGAGGATTGATATTACATAGCAGTTCAGCACTCTTTTTTCTTTGTTTCTCTTGCTTCAAGTCTCCTCTTCATCTGTGAGGAAATTGTCCATCATTCACTTCCATATATGAGGATTGATATTACATAGCAGTTCAGCACTCTTTTCTTTGTTTCTCTTGCTTCAAGTCTCCTCTTCATCTGTGAGGAAATTGTCCATCATTCACTTCCATATATGAGGATTGATATTACATAGCAGTTCAGCACTCTTTTTTTGTTTCTCTTGCTTCAAGTCTCCTCTTCATCTGTCTGAGGAAATTGTCCATCATTCACTTCCATATATGAGGATTGATATTACATAGAAGTTCAGCACTCTTTTCTTTGTTTCTCTTGCTTCAAGTCTCCTCTTCATCTGTGAGGAAATTGTCCATCATTCACTTCCATATATGAGGATTGATATTACATAGAAGTTCAGCACTCTTTTCTTTGTTTCTCTTGCTTCAAGTCTCCTCTTCATCTGTTAGGAAATTGTCCATCATTCACTGCCATATAGGAGGATTGATATTACATAGCAATTCAGCACTCTTTTCTTTGTTTCTCTTGCTTCAAGTCTCCTCTTCATCTGTGAGGAAATTGTCCATCATTCACTTCCATATATGAGGATTGATATTACATAGAAGTTCAGCACTCTTTTCTTTGTTTCTCTTGCTTCAAGTCTCCTCTTCATCTGTGAGGAAATTGTCCATCATTCACTTCCATATATGAGGATTGATATTACATAGAAGTTCAGCACTCTTTTCTTTGTTTCTCTTGCTTCAAGTCTCCTCTTCATCTGTGAGGAAATTGTCCATCATTCACTTCCATATATGAGGATTGATATTACATAGAAGTTCAGCACACTTTTCTTTGTTTCTCTTGCTTCAAGTCTCCTCTTCATCTGTGCGGAAATTGTCCAGCATTCAATGCCATATAGGAGGATTGATATTATATAGCAATTCAGCACTCTTTTCTTTGTTTCTCTTGCTTCAAGTCTCATCTTCATCTGTGCGGAAATTGTCCAGCATTCACTGCCATATAGGAGGATTGATATTACATAGCAATTCAGCATTCTTTTCTTTGTTTCTCTTGCTTCAAGTCTCATCTTCATCTGTGTGGAAATTGTCCAGCATTCACTGCCATATAAAAGGTTTGATATTACATAGCAGTTCAGCACTCTTTTCTTTGTTTCTCTTGCTTCAAGTCTCCTCTTCATCTGTGCGGAAATTGTCCAGCATTCACTGCCATATAGGAGGATTGATATTACATAGCAATTCAGCACTCTTTTCTTTGTTTCTCTTGCTTCAAGTCTCCTCTTCATCTGTGAGGAAATTGTCCATCATTCACTTCCATATAGGAGGATTGATATTACATAGCAGTTCAGCACTCTTTTCTTTGTTTCTCTTGCTTCAAGTCTCATCTTCATCTGTGAGGAAATTGTCCAGCATTCACTGTCATATAGGAGGATTGATATTACATAGCTGTTCAGCACTCTTTTCTTTGTTTCTCTTGCTTCAATCTCCTCTTCATCTGTGAGGAAATTGTCCATCATTCACTGCCATATAGGAGGATTGATATTACCTAGAAGTTCAGCACTTGTTTCTCTTTGTTTCTCTTGTCTTCAAGTCTCCTCTTCATCTGTTTCTCTTGCTTCAAATTGTCCATCATTCACTTCCATATAGGAGGATTGATATTACATAGCAGTTCAGCATTCTTTTCTTTGTTTCTCTTGATTCAAGTCTCATCTTCATCTGTGAGGAAATTGTCCAGCATTCACTGCCGTATAGAAGGATTGATATTACATAGCAGTTCAGCACTCTTTTCTTTGTATCTCTTGCTTCAAGTCTCCTCTTCATCTGTGAAAAAATTGTCCAGCATTCACTGCTATATAGGAGGATTGATATTACATAGCAATTCAGGACTCTTTTCATTGTTTCTCTTGCTTTAAGTCTCCTCTTCATCTGTGAGGAAATTGTCCATCATTCACTTCCATATAGGAGGATTGATATTACATAGCAGTTCTGCACTCTTTTCTTTGTTTCTCTTGCTTCAAGTCTCATCTTCATCTGTGAGGAAATTGTCCAGCATACACTGTCATATAGGAGGATTGATATTACATAGCAGTTCAGCACTCTTTTCTTTGTTTCTCTTGCTTCAAGTCTCATCTTCATCCGTGAGGAAATTGTCCAGCATTCACTGCCATATAGGAGGATTGATATTACATAGCAGTTCAGCACACTTTTCTATGTTTCTCTTGCTTCAAGTCTCCTCTTCATCTGTTAGGAAATTGTCCATCATTCACTGCCATATAGGAGGATTGATATTACATAGCAGTTCAGCACTATTTTTTTTGTTTCTCTTGCTTCAAGTCTCCTCTTCACCTGTGTGGAAAATGTCCGGCATTCACTGCCATATAGGAGGATTGATATTACATAGAAATTCAGCAATCTTTTCTTTGTTTCTCTTGCTTCAAGTCTCCTCTTCATCTGTGAGGAAATTGTCCAGCATTCACTGCCATATAGGAGGATTGATATTACATAGCAGTTCAGTACTCTTTTCTTTGTTTCTCTTGCTTCAAGTCTCCTCTTTATCTGTGAGGAAATTATCCAGCATTCACTGCCATATAGGAGGATTGATATTACATAGCAGTTCAGCACTCTTTTCTTTGTTTCTCTTGCTTCAAGTCTCCTCTTCATCTGTGAGGAAATTGTTCAGCATTCCCTGCCATATAGGAGGATTGATATTACATAGGAATTCAGCAATCTTTTCTTTGTTTCTCTTGCTTCAAGTCTCCTCTTCATCTGTGAGGAAATTGTCCATCATTCACTTCCATATAGGAGGATTGATATTACATAGCAGTTCAGCACACTTTTCTTTGTTTCTCTTGCTTCAAGTCTCCTCTTCATCTGTGAGGAAATTGTCCAGCATTCACTGCCATATAGGAGGATTGATATTACCTAGCAGTTCACCACTCTTTTCTTTGTTTCTCTTGCTTCAAGTCTCCTCTTCATCTGTGAGGAAATTGTTCAGCATTCACCTCCATATAGAAGGATTGATATTACATAACAGTTCAGCACCCTTTTCTTTGTTTCTCTTGCTTCAAGTCTCCTCTTCATCTGTGAGGAAATTGTCCAGCATTCACTGCCATATATGAGGTTTGATATTACATAGCAATTCAGCACTCTTTTCTTTGTTTCTCTTGCTTCAAGTCTCCTCTTCATCTGTGAGGAAATTGTCCATCATTCACTGCCATATAGGAGGATTGATATTACATAGCAGTTCAGCACTATTTTCTTTGTTTCTCTTGCTTCATGTCTCCTCTTCATCTGTGAAGAAATTGTCCAGCATTCACTGCCATATACGAGGATTGATATTACAAAGCTGTTCAGCACTCTTTTCTTTGTTTCTCTTGCTTCAAGTCTCCTCTTCATCTGTGAGGAAATTGTCCAGCATTCACTGCCTTATATGAGGATTGATATTACATAGCAGTTCAGCACTCTTTTCTTTGTTTCTCTTGCTTCAAATCTCCTCTTCATCTGTGAGGAAACTGTCCTTCTTTAATTACCATATATGAGAATTGGTATTACATTACAGTTCGCCACTCTATTTGTTTTTAATGAAGTTTCCCTGTTTCTTAACTACTTCTTCAACCCAAGCTTCGTTTCATGGACCAGTGTAAGAGTTATGAAGTGAATAGTGTTCAATGTGCCGTAGAGTCTACAAAAAGACGGAAATTCCTCACTACTGTGGTCATTGCCAAAAACCATACCGATTCTCCATTTGTTGTTTTAGCCACGAGCTGTGTTTTTAAGAAAACGTTTTTCCGCTGTCAGCCATCAATATCGTTGAAAAAGCCTATAATTAATTTTTTAATGGCATATCAACACCTCATGTGTCATTTAATGGCGAAATTTAATTTTCTTGGAAGCTTGAGTATTCATTTTTTTATTATTTTTACAAAAATCTATTGCTAATAGCAGCGAATATTGGCCAATCTCCTCAAAGTTGAAGAAGAGACTTGAAGCAACAGAAATGTGGTTCTACAGAAGGATGCTGAGGATAACATGTAACGAACATGTGAGCAACGACGAGGTTTTACAGAAAATAGAAACACAAAGAAAACCTATACTTAACCTCAGGAAAAGGCAGTTGAAATTTCTGCAGAAGGATGCTGAGGATACCATGGACCGAACATGTGAGCAACAACGAGGTTTTAAAGAAAATGGAAACAAAAAGGAAACTCATACTTAACATCAGGAAGAGGCAATTGAAATTTCAACAGAAGGATGCTGAGGATACCATGGACCGAACCTGTGAGTAACAACGAGGTTTTAGAGAAAATGGAAACAAAAAGGTAACTTATACTTAACCACAGGAAGAGGCAGTCGAAATTTTTACAGAAGGATGCTGAGAATAACATGGACCGGACATGTGAGCAACGACGAGGTTTTAGAGAAAATTGAAACTAAAAGGAAACTTATGCTTAACCTCAGAAAGTGGCAGTTGAAATTTCTGGGGAATCTAATGAGGAAGGAAGGCTTGGAAAATCTGATACTCACAGGACAGATTGAGGGAAAGAAGAACAGAGGAAAGCAGCGTGTAAAATACCTTGAGCTACAAGGGACAAGAAGATGTGGAGGGCCATGATCGCCAACGTTTTGAAGGGACTTGGTAAATAAAAGAATAATTGCTGGTAATTGTTTTCGTTTCCAAAAATCTATTGCTGATAATTTATTCTTTTATTTTTTTTTAAATCTAAACTTTCAGTTTTTTTTGGGTTTTTTAACCCAGTTTGGGGGTAACTATTGGACCCGAACATGCGCTACCACCCAGGGTCTGGGAACAATTCAAAGGTGCATTCTGTATTTTCTGACTGGCTGAAAGACAAGGTTAAAGATTCCAGTAAGAAGAAGACGAACGGGATTCGGTTAGAATTCGACGACAGCACATCGGTTTTCTGCGTCACTGGTGGTTACCGTTACCTTAAAGTCACAGTGGAATTATAGATATGAAAAGAGATATAGATAGATAGATAGATAGATAGATAGATAGATAGATAGATAGATAGATAGATAATGAAATGACTGGATTAGATAGATAGATAGATAGATAGATAGATAGATAGATAGATAATGAAATGACTGGATTTGATAGATAGATAGATAGATAGATAGATAGATAGATAGATAGATAGATAGATAGATGAGAAAGACGAGAAAGATGAAAAGACTAGATAGATAGATAGATAGATAGATAGATGAGAAAGGCTGTAGAGATAGATAGATAGATAGATAGATAGATAGATAGATAGATAGATAGATAGATAATGAAATGACTGGATAAGATAGATAGATAGATAGATAGATAGATAGATGAATAGATAGATGAATGAATAGATGAGAAAGACTGGAGAGACATAGATAGATAGATAGATAGATAGATATAGATAGATAGATGATAATGAAATGACTGGATAAGATAGATAGATAGATAGATAGATAATGAAATGACTGGATAAGATAGATAGATAGATAGATAGATAGATGAGAAAGACTGGAGAGACATAGATAGATAGATAGATAGATAGATAGATAGATAGATAGATAGATAGATAGATAATGAAATGACTGGATAAGATAGATAGATAGATAGATAGATGAGAAAGATGGAGATAGATAGATAGATAGATAGATAATGAAATGACTGGATAAGATAGATAGATAGATAGATACCAAATACTCTGAAATGTTCGTATTGGAACTTCCGGTGCCATTGCCAAGCAATACAGCATGCCGTTTCCAAATTTCTGGCGTAATGAATTGCGTAACGGTGCTCTTTTTTCTCATACACGGTGCCCAACATACTTTACTATAATACGCAGACGACAAAATCAAAAACAAACAACGCGCATACGCAAAATTAAAAATATAAAATGGCAACAATATATCCATCGCACTCTATACGCCCAAAACACAGACAAAATAAACATTGTAAAATTTATTTTTAAATTAAAAATTCCCAGCGTCTCTCGTTCCTGCGCATGTGTTGTTGCATCAAGTTAAGCAAACCTAGTCTGATGAAGTCCTAACGGTCGAAACGCGTCACGCGAAAACATTTTCCACTTTGTCATACATTTTTCCTCGATAATTATTTGCAATATAAATGTATGGAGACTACCGCGTCCACAAAGTGAGGGATCAGTTTATATATTGATGTAATATTGAATCTCCCACTTTATATTCACATTACAATTTTTTTTTTTATCAAAGCCGCCATTTATAGGTTAGTTGGTATGACATATTTTACTAAATCATTATTATATATAAAGAAAAATCCTTACAAACCAAAACTATTTTTTCATGTGACTGAATGGGCGTCTGCAACAGGGATTAGGTTGCCACTCCTTATTGAATGTTATCAAGTAGTCTACTCGTTGCATTCGCCAGCTTCTCTTGATTTCAATGTAACCTGTGAACGCTGTCTTTATTCATTTATTACATTACATTATTAGATTTATTACTGTCGTAAGCTAGAAAGGGTTACTGAATGAGGAATAATCAAAATGGAGGCTAGGAATGAAATGGTCATCTTTATAACATCAACAAAATACAATACTCGCCAGCGGCGTGAAGTCGGTAAACCACTGCTAGTAGCGAACTACATATACAGCATATTATCGCCACTTGCAATAGTGTTCACCGTATTTATTAGGATTGGAACACACCCAATAGTGTTCATAGGTACGCTATATAACAATTACATTATTACATTACATTACATTAATACATTATTACATTTATGACATTATTACATTACATTATTGTATTTATTACATTACATTATTAAATTATATTATTACATTAGATTATTGCATCCATTAAATTATTACATTACATTAATACATTATTACATTTATTATATGATTACATTACATTTATTACATCTATTACAGTACATTATTATATTAGGTTAGTGCAAAAATAATGACGTAATAATGTCGTTTTTTGACGTTAAAAAATACGTCAAAAACGACATTATTACGTAATTATTTTTGCACCAACCTAATATTTATTATATTATTGCATTACATTAATAAATTACATTATTACATTTATTACATTACATTATTATGTTTATTACATTACATTATTAAATTATATTATTACATTTCTTACATTACATTATTGCATCTATTACATTATTACATTACATTAATACATTATTATATTTCTTATATTATTACTTTACATTATTAAATTACATTATTACATTATTACATTTATTATATTATTCCATTGCATTGATACATCCTTGCATTATATTACATGGGCAAAGGATTCTTATATTGTTTTGGCCTTGTATTCATTATTTGATATTTTCTTCGGGTTTTAAGACATTAAGTGAAACAGTACGGCCACATTAATTTCAGGTATTGTCTTTCGGTTGGAATGAGCTGATTTTTACCAATTTTACGACTTACTGGTTTATACAGAGAAGTGAAACGGTTCGCTTGTTTTGTATTGTTATTGTAATGTTAAACACCTTTTTTTTGCTTCGATTGACGAGTTATTCAGCGAATGGTGAAGGATGGTTGTTCCAGAGAAATTAGAGAATCTGCGTTCAGTCGCACAGGCGACGATATGTGTGTCTAACAGATAGATAGATAGATAGATAGATAAGGAAAAGGCTGAAATAGATATATATTACTATACTGTACTAGCTAGCTAGCTAGCTAGATAGATAATGAAAAGGCTGAAATATATATTAATATACTATGATAGCTAGATAGATAGATAAAGGACCAGAACGTGATATATATTACCATACTGTGATGATAGATGATAGATAGATAGATAGATAAATAAAGGACCAGAAAGTGATATATATATATATATATATATATATATATATATATATATATATATATATATATATATTATATGAATATGATAGATAGATAGATAGATAGATAGATAATGATAGATAGATAGATAGATAGATAGATAGATAGATAGATAATGAAATGGCTGGAATAGATATTAATATACTGGGATAGCTAGCTAGCTAGATAGATAGATAGATAAAGGACCCAAAAGTGATAGATATATATTAATATACTGTGATAGATAGATAGATAGATAGATAGATAGATAGATAGATAGATAGATAAGCAGTGAAATAGAGAGAGAGAGAGAGAGAGAGAGATATGAAGGAATGAAGTCGCCTGTTCGTTCGATAGATGAAACAGTGAGTATGATAGATAAGATCAGACTTCGCCAGTGAAATAGTTTCTGGTATTTGGTTGAAATGTTTTTATTCTTGTGAATTCGTAGCAACGTTATTGAGTCTGTCATGTCTAGTTTCATAGTGTGATAACTTGATTCTTTTCCTTGACAAACGTTCTGTTTGAACGCTTTGATGGCGGATGATGTTCGTGAAAGAAACCTTATTCATGGCTGTCGGATCGTTTCTGTAAATAATTGCCGAGTTAGAATTGAAAACTTTAGTATCATTACTATCTTCATGATCATTCGACTGTAGTCTCGATCATAGAGCCAATACGAACGATCCTTTCTTTAGCTGTATATTATGTGTTATGCCACGAGTACGTACACTTTTGAATTCAGAGTTTTCCTACTCCTAGGCCGGTTGCCACCCAAAGCCTAAAGAACCCAGTATGTCCTGATATTCATAACATGTACTTCGACAGGGCTACATATAGTTTTGAATTCAGAGTTTTCCTTCTCCTAAATCGGTTGCCAATCAAGGCTAAAGAATCAAGTCTGTCTTGCTATTCATAGCATTTACTTCGCCAGGGCTACATACAGTTTTGAATTCAGAGTTTTCCTTCTCCTAAATCGGTTGCCAATCAAGGCTAAAGAATCCAGTCTGTCTTGCTATTCATAGCATTTACTTCGCCAGGGCTACATACAGTTTTGAGTTCAGAGTTTTCCTTCTCCTAAATCGGTTGCCAATCAAGGCTATAGTACCCAGTCTTTTAAGAAGTTGACCGCAGTCGGGATCATAAAGGCAATGCGAACGAGCCTTTCTTCAGTTGTATAGTATGTGCTACGCCACGGCCACATAAAATTTAGAATTCAGAGTTTTCCTTCTTCTACAACGGTTACCACCCAGGGCTATAGAACCCACTCTGTTCTGCTATTTACTCATAGCTTGTTGGCGGGAGAAAAAGACGATCCATTCTTAGTACGTATTAGTACTTATTAGTTTCCGAGGTATTAGCACGTAAATGAATGCAATGGATCCAACTGAAATTCGAACTCGCCTCTCCGATTTCTCAATTCATTACTTCACCGTACCCACTTTAAATAAATAATAAACAGAGACATACTTTTTTATTAATTTATGTAAATATTTGTCCTTTATTTAAAAATGTATATATTCATTTGTTCCTTACTTGTATTATTTACATTATTCGGAGTGTTATCCACATCTTCATTGCGATATTCCTTACGTTTCGGCCGTTTTACGCTCCGGCCTTCTTCAGGTGACTCGAATTTCGAACCAAACCCTTTACTTCACCCACTGGGTAGATTGTTCTATTTCCACGTAACGTACCTCTTCCGGATGCCTAAGTTATTTCCCTTTAACTCAGCTCTCCAAGGTTTTGGGACACTACTGCTGTGGCCCTGTATTGAACTCAAAACTCTTTGGCTCTAGTCACTGGATCTAATCTACGTCTTTATCCACTGGTCCATGTGTCGTTGAAAAAGTTGAACAATCTACCCCGGTGCATGATTTAAAGGGTTCGGCTTTAAGTTCTAATCACCTGAAGAAGGCCGGAGCGTACAGTGGCCGAAACGTTATGAATATGGCAATGTCTTTTCTAAGAAATATTTTCATGTTAACCGTTCTGATGAGCTTTTTTTTCCCTAGTGTCCTGACTACATGAATCTTCAGCGTGATACTAGATTGGTATTTAGGTCCCACCCGTTTACTGTTGAAATATTTAAATGAAACCCTCACTTCTAATCCAACAGTTTATTTTCTCTCACTTCCCACCTGTCAAATTCCCTTCCTCTTCCTTGCTTCCCTGATAACTACACACTTCAATAATCCGAATGAAATGTCAATCGCTATCTTCTTGAAACCTGTTCATCATTTGTCCTTTCCTCAGTCCTCTCTATACTCAATCTTTTCTTTCATTTTCACTCTCTGTAACCCACTGCATAATAGTGGCATTTCTACCTTGCTTGGGGTGAAATGATTACAAAAGAAAAACACAATAAAGAGCAGTTTGTTATATAGAATATTGTTGAAAACAACGGTCTTTGGGGTTTTAAATGAGGATGATGATGGCCCTGTCGTAGGGTGGTGGGTAAGAAACTGAAGGTAACTGTCTATATTTCTCAGATGAGGTATTGTAATTATGCACACTTTACATTGTTCGGACTGTTGTCCTCATCTTCGTTGGCATAATCACGACGTTTCGACCGATGTACGCTCCGGCCTTCTTCAGGATATGTTTATATTTATGAGATGAGCTGTTATAATTATTTATACTTTACATAGTTCGGACTGTTGTCCTCATCTTCGTTGCCACATTCACGACATTTCGGCCGATGTACGCTCCGGCCTTCTTCAGGATCTGTCTATATTTCTGGGATAAGGTATTGTTTTCAATCGTTATGAGTCTACCGATTGAATAGAATTTTATTATAAACAATTGTCTTGTAAATGGAATTTTAAAGCATTCTGAATGTAAAAATAAAGAAAAAAAAAGTGTGCAAGACAATAAGAAACACTACCTGCCAAAAAAAGTGAAGTTTTGTTGAAAATCGGTTGAAAACTGTAGGAAATCCGATCCCATATATAAACGAACACACACACAGACAGACACACACACACACACACACAAACAAACAACCTGGGTTTTATAAGTATAACTCGATATGAGTTGTCTCCCTTTCATTCTCGCGACAGCGATGCCTCTTAATCGTGTTTTCAAATTGATTTCATGCAAAAACAATTGTTTTTCCAATTTTTGTCAGAACCACCGCAAGGTAATTTTACGTAGTCATGTGAAGTTTTGTTGAAATCGATTGAAAAATGTAGGAAATCCGATCCAGTATACACACACACACACACACACAACCTGGATTTTATAATAAGTATTATTTTTATATTTAAAAAAAAAAGATTTTTTAGAGCTAGAGACACCAGGCACATGGATTCCATATCGAAGTCAAATGAAGTCTAAGTCATTTGATATTTTAAACTGAGGGTTAATTTTTTTACTCTTTAAGAAGTGGATAATCCTTTTCCTTTTACATTCCTCAAGGCATAACATATAAGGCCAAAGATTAAAAATATGCCAAAGCACATCGATCACAAGTTTCACGCTAGCAAACTTAAATATACAATTTAATTTTTACTTGTTATGCGTCGTTTGCATCTGTAACGATATTTCTTCTATGTGACGTGTCAGTCATGGCTCTCCACAATTTCCTTTTCTTTGTCCTGTCCTTAAAAAATTCTGTCTTTTTTTATCTATCCTAATCACTGTACTGTCATACATTCGCTAGTTAGGCGTTATGTGCATCTATAGTGATTCTTCTTCTTCTTTTTCTTCTTCTTCTTCTTCTTCTTCTTCTTCTTCTTCTTCTTCTATGTGCCGTGTCCATACAGGACGTTGGCGATCATGGCTCTCCACAATTTCATATCCTTTGTAGCTTTTAATAAATGTTATTTTTTTGTTATCTCACTTAATCTCATGTTCAGCCATCAATAAACACGTTATGCGTTGTTTGCATCTGTAAAGATTCTACTTATCCTTTTTCTTCTATGGGCCGTAACTTTTTAGGACGTTGGCGATCATGGCTCTCCACAATTTCCTGTCCTTTATAGCTCTGTATATATTGTACCTTTTTATTATGTCTCCTAATTCCTGTTCTGTCATCCATTTACTCATTCTTCTTCTTTTATATGCTATGTGCCTTCAAGACGTTGGCGATCATGGCTCTCCACAATTTCTTGTCCTTTGTAGCTCTTAATAAATGTTGTCTTTTTTCTCTCGTAATCCCTGCTCTTCTATCCATTTACAAAGGCTCTCTAGGTACGCGTTGATTTACTCTGTCTATATTGCCTTCAGTCTTTCCTGTGAATATATGTTCTACAGCCGTAGTAGCAATGGTGTTTTCATGGTAAGCTAGCCTGACGGAGTTCGACCCTCTCCAGGCTGGTTTGAATTATTTCTCCTAGACTAGTCGTCAACTGAAGCCATTGGAGCAGAGTCAGTCCTGCTACTTACGCATAGCACGTTGGATGGGGAGAAAATTTTCACACCTTTTCTCTAGAGTATCAACATGGAGACAAGGGAACTAGACAACTGATGATGATGATCATGATGATCATGATGATCATGATCATGATGTTGGTCATGATGATCATGATGATAATGGTGATCATGATGATCATGATCATGTTGATGATGATCATGATGATCATGATCATGATCATAGTGATGATGATGATGATGATGGTGACGATCATGATGATAATTATCATCATGATCGTGATGATCATGATCATGATGATCATGATGATAATGGTGATCATGATCATGATGATGATCATGATCATGGTGATGATGATCATGATGATGATGATCATGATGATCATTTTGATGATGATGATCATGATGGTATCCCTAAAAACTTAATGACGTTTGCTGGCGTAGATTTTTGGCTAATTTTATTTCGTTCACTGAGTTCAAAGCCACTTATTGGTAACTTTTCACAAGTCATGATGGATTGACCTTGATAAGATTTTATAATTCTTTTTTCTTTTTGTTTTTATTTTTTTGTTTTTTACATATTTCAGAAACCTTTGCAATAACAAAATCACAGAGCTTCAGTTGGATTTATTCCGAGGTTTGAGCAAACTCCGAGATCTGATCATGGGAAATAATTTTATTACGGAGATTCCGGACGGCGCCTTCATTGGTTTAGAGCGGCTGGAAAATTTGTAAGTATCAAACTTTTTTTTTTTTTAAATAGATTGAGTAAGATTTTCGGTGATATAAAATTAGAGGAGAGTATAAAAATACGCAGAGAAGGAAGGAAAAAAAGATAAGGAAATAAAGACGAAAAGAAAGAAAGAAAGAAAGAAAGAAAGAAAGAAAGAAAGAAAGAAAGCGTGTTTAAGGAAAAGAAAAGAAATAAAAGAGGTTTAATGAAAAGAAAGAAAGCATCTTAATGAAAAGAAAAAAGAAAGAAAGAAAACGCGTGCCTAATGAGAAAAGAGAAACAAAGAAAGCATGTTTGACAAAAAGAAAGAAAGGATGAAAGCATGCTTAATAAAAAGAAAGAAAGGAAAATGCATGCTTAATTAGAATAAAGAAAGAAAAAAGCTTACTAAAATGAAAGACAGAAAGAAAAGACTCTTAATGAAAAGAAAGAAACAAATGAAGAAAGAAAGAAAAAAAGAAAGAAAGGAAGTACATAATGTAAAGAAAGAAAAGTGAGAGAGAAAGAATATATGCTTAATGAGAAAAAGAAAGCTTATGTTGAAGAAGATGAAGTAAAAGAATTATAGATAAGACTGAGAGAACAAGAAAATAAAGAAAGAAAGAAAGAAAGAAAGAAAGAAGAAATAAAACAAAATTAATGAAAAGAAAAAGATGGAAATAGTGTGAAAATGATCAATGCAAAGAAATAAAATTTTGTTATGAGAAGAATTTGTTGAAAGAAAGAAAGAAAGAAAGAAAGAATGAAAGAAAACGAAAAGAAAATTAAGTATATTTGATGAAAAGAAAGTTTGTAGATGAAAGAAGGAAAATAAGCAGTGAATGAAAGAATAAAAGAAAGAAAGAAAAAAAGATAATGTAAGAAAAAAAGAAAGAAAAACATAGAGAGAATGTTAATGAAGGATGAAAAGAAAGTTTGAAGATGAAAGATGAAAACGAAGCAAAGAAAGACAGCAAGAACGAAAGAATGAGAAAAGAAAGGAAGGAAAAAAGGGAGAAAATGCTTAATGAAAGACAAAAAGAAAGTTTCAATAAGAAAGAACGAATAACGAAAAAGACGTATACCGCAGTAAATGAGAGAATAGAAGGAGAGGAAAATAGTTTTTCATGGAAAACGCAGAAATACACAAATCAAACACAAAAAAAATCCACTGCGAGAAAAGAAAGACAGGGACAAATAAACGGAAGGAAAGAGAATAAAGAAAAGAAACAAGTAACGCAATAATTTAAACTAAAATTATTATTTTCTGACATATTTGTAGTGACACGATTTTTCTCAACGGCATCCTGCTTACGGCCACAAACGAGGCTGATTTACTAAATTCACCAACGTTCCTTTTTTGTTGTCTTTTTTTTTTCGTTTTGATGACGAGATGCTGTAAGATAAAGTTCGTATCCTAAATGTCGATAAAGCGTCCTTGATAGTAAGGTCGACCGTTAAAAAGATACTAAATAATTACTGTCGTTATTTGATAGCGCAACATACTTTATAAAAGGTTATATCTATTATCTCGAATAATGTTTCCTCTTGATCTATCATAGCATATTCGGAAAGAGGAAACATATCCATACACATTTATACAGGCTTAATGATTATATTACGATGTACCATTTCATTTTTTTTTTTTTTAGATACAGGGTTGCTCATTACTTTCAACAATTTCATCTTACTAAAAACAACATTTACACCAGTGATGATAGATGATGATGATCATTCTAAAAATCAAGATCTAAAATTTCATCACTGTCAAAACAATCTTTCCACCACAAGCAGGTGGCGGTAGCAGTAGTAAAAAGAAAAACACACACGTTGCTCCTTCGCTCAGTGAAAATCCAGAGTTGACAGTTTCAAAAGCTTCCCTTCACTACGAAATTCTCGGAAGAATTATAAACAAGTAAGCGCAAATTTTTAAAGAAAGTAAAACAGGCAATAACCCTGAAAACATTTAACACACACAAAGTCAATATTGTAATTAACATTCAGGAAATTGAAAATACACATTTTTATCATTAGTTTCAACATGTGTGTCAAAGTGTCATTGTTACATGTTTTTTTTTTGTTCTTTTTTGTTTTGTTTTTTTAAGCGTTTCACCCCAAGCAAGGTGAGAAGCCACTAGGACGCAAGAAAATTTGGAGCAAGATCAGATAGGAGAGATAGAAGAAAGGATTAGGAGAAGGATAGTGGATAGATCAAGGCAACTGGAGATGTCGATTGACATTACATTTGAATATCTGGAGATTATAGCTCTCAGAGAAACTGGAATAAGGAAGGGAGTTCCACAGGCGAGAGGTGCGAGACATGAAGCTATTGGAGTAGAAGAGGCGGCTACATTTGGGAGTTTCGACAGTGAAAGGGTGAGAGCGGGATGCCAGCCTCGTAGGGCGCTTGAACTAATGAAGTCTGGGAACCAGCGAATTGCAGATCCTCGGAGCAATTGCCATGAAAGTATTTGTAAAACAGACAGAGAGAAAAGAAAAGGAATCCTCCATCAACTTCTACTACATATAACAAGGGGTAACTTACATTAACACTCAACATTTATACCGTTACAGAGTCGGTTTACATTAGATTAAAAAAGGTAGGTGTATCTCATAGACAAAAGCGTAAACATATGTCCGATTGATACTATAGTCAGAAATCCGTAATACGAGGGGAAATAAAAAGAAATTAGGCGTGGCTGACCACATACGGAGGGAAAAGGGAGAATACCGCCCCTTTGATTTTGTTTAGCGGCATATCAACACCTCCATGGGTTTTTTTTTTTAATCGATTACGCCCAAAGCAAGCAACTGAGATACCAGGAGTTACTGGGCGTGTAAGAGTTAGACAACAAAATCATTGCTAAGGTGCAAAATTTATTTACTTTTCGTCCACGCATTTGATATTGCTTTCATGTCTGGTCTAAGGCTATTGCTATGTATTTAGTGATTATTAGGCGATACTTAATTATGTGATCTATGAGCATGATTCTTCTAAAATATGTGAAAAATTATTACATTATTTGAACTGTTATCCTCATCTTTATTGCCATGTTCAATGTTTCGGCCGCAGTACACTCCGGCCTTCTTCAGGTGATTGGAATTTCGAACCACCCAGGTACTAGTTCCATCCAATTCCGGTTATTTCTCTTCTCCAAGTTTTTTGGTTCACCATTGCTGTAGTCTGGTATTAAAATTACCAGTTGGGCCAAGTCACTAGATCTAACCAATGTCTTTATCCACTGAGCCATGTGCCCTTGACAACATCTGTGAATGAATTTCTGGGATTTATAAAACTAATAAACCGTTTTTTACCAGTGCTCATATTGCATTTTCTGTTTATTATTATTGCATTTTTTTTATCAAAGCTTATATTGTAAATTAAGTAAATAAAAAACAGACTACAAATGCACACAAGTAAATGCTTGCCTATGTATCTGAGATGAGGTATTAAGATTACTTGCATTATTTGTACTGTTATCCTCATTGCCATATTCACAACGTTTCCGCCGTTGTACGCTCCGGCCTTCTTCAGGTGATTGGAATTTCGAACAGAACCCTTTCTTTCCCCGCTGCAGATTGTTCTAGTTCCACGTGCCATGCCTCTTCCGGATGTCTCAGTTATTTCCCTTTTAACTCAACGCTACTAGTTTTGGTTCACCACCGCGGGTTAGGGTGTTCTAGTTTCGGACGTCTCAATTATGTCCTAAATTCCCAATTCTAGACACTGGATCTAACCAACGTCTTTATCCACTCGGCCATGTATCCTTGAAGACATATGTGCTTGAATTTCTGGGATTTATAAACCTAATGTCTCAGCAACCATTTTTTTTACCAGTGTTCACATTGCAATTTTCCTTAGTCATTTTCTCGGCTATGGTGGTGGGTCTTATTCGTAAGAGGTATCTTCAAAGTGCTGGTAATATTTTCTTTCATTCTAAAATGTATTGCTGGTTAAAATCTTTTCTTAAAAAATATATTGCTGGTATTAAAACCTGTTTTTTTAGACGTTCATAGTGTTTTGACAACAGTTCAGATTTAACTATTTGCCCATATCTGGGACCCTAACAGGTGTTACTACCCCGGGTCAGGGAAAACCTGAGAACATCAGCAATTAAGCAGTGATTCCACGCTTCTCAAAACCTCCTGATCAGAGGACTTTCTGTTGGATGTAGTTTATCATCTTACCCTGGACGCGGATGTAGTTTATCGTCATACCCAGGGCGCGGATGTAGTTTATCGTCTTACCCAGGACGCGGATGTAGTTTATTGTCTTACCCAGGACGGTAACGCTACTGCTATGCATTTAGAGATTATTAGACGATTATTAATTATGTGATCTGTGTGCATAATTCTTCTAAATTATGTGACAAATATTTTCGAAAGGTAATCAAACCCGTCTTCAAAAACATTGATCTTATCTATATAGAGTCCTCTGTCGTTCAAAAGAAGAACAAATCTGTGAACAACTTTGCTATGGTCTACCATTGATTTGGTCTTACAGTAAACATCAAGAATATCAAGGATCTTGCACAGCCAACCCCAAAGATCATCTTACCAGATTACCAGATACACCTCGAGAACAAGTAGAGCTTTTTCCATATCGAGGCAGCCTTTTATCAAACAAGTTCACCTCAGAAAAATATGTGGAACAAAGAATTCAATTTGCATACGGAGTATTTGGAAGCCAGTCTTCAACAACAAAGATCTGAACCTAACAACAAAAATTATTGTCTATAATGTTGTCGCGACACCCAAAAATTAGAAGACTTTCACAAGCAAACGATTTCTTCAATCTTGAACATCAAATGAAAATACCATGTAACTAACACCAAATTCCTGAAAGAGTCCACAGTCAGTCTCGAATCACTGATCCTTAAATACCGTCTTCGATGGTCTGGACATGTAGCAAGAATGGTAGAGTCAAGGTTTCTATGTCAAATTTTATTATGCTTCTGGGAGAAGACCATGAGGTCGCCATCTTCGAAAATACAAGGACCAACTCAAAAGAACACTGAAAATCACTGGACTTAAGACTAAATCATTTGAAACACAAGCTGGGTACCATATCAACAAGCGGTGTTCCATGGGTGCTACTTTGTTTTGTTAACTAAGGAAAAAATATCTAAACACTACGAATTTTATTTTACTTTGGAATATTATCTACAATAATGTATGACGAACAGCAAAGTCCTGGAAAGAGCCTGTAGCCAAAAGCATGGAATCGGTGATACTATAAATACCGGCTTTAATGGTCAGGACATGTAGCAAGAATGGATGAGTCAAGGATTCTACGATTTATTCAGCCAGCTCACTTCAGGAAAAAAACAAGAAGCTACGCTCTTCGAAGATTCGGGGATTAATACAAAACAATACTGGACTTTAGCCTAAATCGTTTTAAATACAAGCGGGAGACCGTATCAAATGGTGGTGTTCCATCGGTGCTACTTTGGTTTGTCAAGGAAGAAATATCCACACCGTAGGAATTTTATTTTGGAATGTTATCTACATTGTAAAACATATTATAATAGACATGTAACATAAAGAAAATATAATTAAAATAATTTTTTTTTTTCTTTTATTCATATTTTAAGAATTCACAGCATAGGCATCGAATGTAAAATGTCTACACCGATCAAATTTTAATTTGGAATGATAGATATAGGGTGGTCCGAAAGATCCTTGATTTACTTAATGTTTACTGTAAGACCAAATCAATTGTAGACCATAGCAAAGTTGTTCCCAGATTTGTTCTTCTTTTGAATGACAGAATATAACGAAACCTGGACTCTATATAGATAAGATCTTTGGTGTTGAAGACTGGTTTGATTAGCTTTCCAAATACCACGTATGCAACGCCAATTCTGTGTTCCACCTCCATTTCTGAGGTGCACTTGTTTGATAAAAGGCTGTAGCAAAAATGGAAGAGTCAAGGATTTCGCGTTTTATTCAGCCAGCTTACGTCAGGGAAAAAAACAAGAAGTACCCTCTTCGAAGATTCGGGGATTAATACAAAACAGTACTGGACTTTAGCCTAAATCGTTTTAAATACAAGCGGGAGATCTTATCAACGGTTGGTGTTCCATCACTTGTGGTAGGATCCACCTAATTTGCATAGTGGAGTACCGACCATATAAATATGGTTGGTACCGGGAAGACGAGGGGAGGAATCAAGAGATTCAATCCAGAGACTCTGCCCGACTGCGACTAAGTCAACCCATTCTCCAGGAACGGTATTCCTAGGAATATACAAAAGACTATATGTAAATATTGTGTACACTTTCTTGTTTCAATACATTTTGTTCTAAGTACATTTTGTGTTGTATTATTATTCCATGCATTATTCAAGTTTCAACAATCACCATCGGAACCAAAATCTTCGAATCAACCGGAAGAGGAAAGGAAGAATTCAACGCGAAAGGCCCGAGAAAATTGTCCGCGTCCTTCACCAACATTACTATGCAGTCAATAACATCGGCTCTTCCATGCAGGGATCGGTGTACTTAATCATCAATGCCATCATCACAAAAGAATCAATCAGCAAAGAAGAAATTAAAGTCTTGGTTACGAGATAAAGACGACTACAATGTGATATACATAAAAGAAGAAAATAAAGATTATCTACATGAGCAACTTAAGTGGTTACATTATTTGGACCGTTGTCGTAACCTCTATTGCGATATTCACGACGTTCCGGCTGTTTCAAGCTTCGGATTTAAAGCCGAACAATTTATTTCGTCCAACGGGGTTGAGTGTTCCGGTTCCACCCTCTTCTGAATGTCTCAGTTTTCTCCATTTAACTCACCAAGTTCACCACTAGCCAAATATTGAACTCACAAATCTTTGGGTCAAGTCGCTAGATCCAAATAACGCTTTTATCCACTAGACCATGTGGCCTTGAGCACATCAATCTATTCATTTTGGGGACTTATAAACCTAATGTCTCAGCAATCATTTTTTACCAGAGCTCATATTACAATTTTTTATTATTGCTTTTCTCTAGCACTCCGTATTACTGGTTCCCATATTGTATTCATTTCTATGGTTGGCCGGATTAGGAGATATGCGCTGATTCCTAAAGTTTTCGTACTTTCCAGTGATGTTCTCTATTATTTCAACCTCATTTCACAGGGGGGGGGCGATATTCTCCCATTTCTCTCTATATGTGTTCAGTGATAGAATTTTTTTTTTTCCCCTCGTGTTACGGATTTCTGATTTTTTTTTATTTCACCCCATGTTACGGATTTCTGATTTTTCTCTTTCCCCTTGTGTTACAAATTTTTGATTTTTGTATTTCCCCCTCGTGTTACGGATTTCTGATTTTTCTCTTTCCTCTGCTGTTACAAATTTATGATTTTTCGATTTCCCCCTCGTATTACGGATTTCTGGGGGGTTTTATTTCGTGTTACGGATTTCTGATTTTTCTATTTCCCCCTCGTATTACGAATTTCTGATTTTTTTTTATTTCACCTAGTGTTACGGATTTCTGATTTTTCTATTTCCCCTCGTATTATGGATTTCTGTTGTTTTTTTTTATTTCACCTCGTGTTACGGATTTCTGATTTTTCTATTCCCCCTTCGTATTTTTCTGATTTTTTTTATTTCACCTCGTGTTACGGATTTCTGATTTTTCTATTTCCCCCTCGTATTAGGGATTTCTGATTTTTCTATTACCACCTCGTATTACGGATTTCTGAGTTTTTTTTTATTTCATCTAGTGTTACAGATTTCTGATTTTTCTATTTCCCCTTGTGTTACAAATTTTTGATTTTTCTATTTCACCCTCGTATTAGGGATTTCTGATTTTTCTATTTCCCTCTCGTGTTACGGAATTTTGACTCTAGTATCAACCAGACATATGTCTACATTTTTCACTCAAGTTTACCTTTGTTAATCTAATCAAAACTGACTCTGTAACAGTGTAGATGTTGAGTGTTAATATATGTTACCCTCTGTTATATGATTTAGTAGTTGATAAAGGATTCATTTTCTCTTCTTTTTTTACTGAAAATAAAATGAAAAAACGTACAACAATATGCAACAATGACACTTTGACGCTCATGTTGAAACTAATGACAAAAATGTGTATTTTCCTTTTCCTGAATGTTAATTACAATATTGACTTTGTGTGTACTAAATGTTTTTTGGGTTATTGTCTGATTTTGTTTCTTTAAAAATTTGCGCTTACTTGTTTATAATTTTTCCGATAATTTTATAGCGAAGGGAAGCTTTTGAAACTGTCAACTCTGGATTTTCACGGAGCGAAGGAGCTACATGAGTTTTTTTTTTCTTTTTACTACTGCTACTGCCACCTGCTTGTGGTGAAAAGATTGTTTTGACAGTGATGAAAGTTTAGATCTTGATTACTAAAATGATGAAATATCATCATCATCTATCATCGCTGGTGTAAAGGTTGTTTTTATTTTGAACCAGTTCATTTTCTGTTCGTATCTAGACAGTTTTGCAACCAGTATATATTCTGGATTGTGCTAATGTCCTTTTCAAATAAATCAAGTTTTCCTAATAGTTCAAATAGTACTTAGCGTCATTCCTTATCAAATGATTTTTGCGTTGCCAATGAAAAGATTGGCAAATGTCCTTCTGCATTTGTAGTGTTTCCTCTGACAGTATATATTCTAATATTTTTTCTAATTAAATCAAGTTTTCCTAATAGTTCAAATAGATCCGGGAGTCGTACATAGGAAAACGTCCTTCTGCATTTGTATTGTTTTCTCCGATATCCGTCTGATTATTAATATTGCATTTCTTGCGCAACTGTCTAATTGTAACTACCAAAAACATTGACAGCAGTATATAAGTTCTTTAAATATCCTAGGCACATGTGATGCTAATCTCCATAAAAGTGACTCGTTGTTCCGTTTCAGGCTAATGTTCTCAGGTAACATGAAGTGGAAAGATTATATTGAATCCATTGCTAAGTCAGCTGCTAAGAAAGTTGGTTCACTGTGTTGAGCGAGATGATTTTTCTCCCCAGAGTCTACCATACATATCTATAAGTCTACCATTCGTCCATGCTTAGAATACTGCTTCCACATATGATCTGGTGTCCCTGATATTAACATTGAGCTCCTTAATAAGATCCAAGTAAAACAGTTTCGGTGGATAAGGCAGTACTGGCAAAAGCTGCTGGTGGCGTCAGGGGTGGCAGTACCGCCTTAGCTACCGAAACTGTGTTTCCTCCACTGGCAGCTGACGAGGGCAGAGTATCGCACATGCTTTCACACGTTGTATGTAGAGAATTCCTCACACTTATGGTCCGTGGCCCCTGCTATTTACATTGTGCTCCTTAATAAGATCCAAAGAAGAATCAGCAATATTATTGGTCCTGATCTGGAATCTCGGCTTCAGTCACTTTCCCACCATTGTAAGGTTGCCTCTTTGCATCCTTTCTATAAATACTTTCATGCTAATTGTTCAGATGAGCTCTTCATTAAGGTACCTAGACTTTAGTCTATTATTCATCTATGCTTTGAATATTGCTGCCACATATTGTCTGGTGCCCCTTCTTTTTACTGTTAGCTATTTTATAAATCCAAAGAAGAATCAGCAATATTATTGGTCCTGATCTGGTGGCTCGGCTTCAGTCACTCTCCCACCGTCGTAAGGACGCCTTCCTTTGTCTTTTCTATAAACACTTTCATGGTAATTGTTCGGATGAGCTCTTTGCTATGGTGCCGAGACTTTTTGAATTTAAGCGCAGTACTAAGACTGGCGACGAGATCTCATCAATTTGCAGTTATGCTGAGTAGATGTGTTGATATTGCTCAAATAAGGCGATGAACACTTATATAAAAATATATATAAATAGCTTTATTGTTCGAGTTGCGGCAATTGGATAGAATAAGGGAGAATCACAAAGGTTAGGCCTGTCCGTACAGGAATTGATGGAGACGAGGTCTTCGGCGAAACTCTATCCAGTCTCTCTCTCTCAGGCCAAGAGTGGGACCGTTTTTATAACATTTGGACACCCACACAACTTCGTGTGACCACGCCTTCTTCCGCTATGTCGCCTAAGCAACTACTTGTAGCCATGCCTCTTCCGGCCATGTGCCGACACAACTTGCTGAGGCCACGCCTCTTCCGGCGTGTGCCCACGCAAGCACGCATTTTCTTCCGTTTAAGACACCTTTGCACACTCCTTATTCAAGGCATCTGTCCCATCCTGATGATTTTAGCCATTTCCTGTTTATGCGATCGATCATTCCGATTTTCGTTCACTCTCTGATGTAGCGGTAAGTGAGGTCAAAGGTCAAAGGTCTTCCTCAACTCATATCCAACATAAGAAGAAAACAGTTACTATCCCAGTGTATAAAGCCAAGAAGTTATTTACCTGAAATACCCATCAAAGTAGGTTTTCACACAGGGTCGTTTTTTAATGTAGGGTGATCGTATGCATGCATATCGGCAAAAGAAAAAAAAATTGCTCAACCCCCACGACAACCACACCGATCCCACCGCTTTTAGTAGATTTTGGATTTTAGTAGACTTACTAGCCTGCTAACCGATTCCCTGTCTTTCAGTAGTGTATTCTCTTTTACAATAAACCTCTCTTTCTTTCATCTATGCCTGTGTTGCTGTTCCTTTCACTCGAATACCAAATTTGTCTGTTTGTAGCTTCTTTAAGTATACAACAGGGAGAATCACAAAGTTTGGGATTGAGCACACAGGAATTGACGGAGACATCTTGAATCAAACTCTAACCAGCCTCTCTCCCAGACCAAGAGTTGGACCGTTTTTATAACATTTGGACACCCACTCAACTTCACGTGGCTACGCCTTCTTCCGCTATGTCGCCTATGCAACTACTTGTGGCCTTGCGTCTTCTGGCCATGCGCCGACGCAACTTCCTAAGGCCACGCCTCTTCCGGCATGCGCCCGCGCAAGCACGCATTTCCTTGGGACATTTTGCACCCTGGTTATTCAAGGCTCGGGACACCTGTGCGTCCTGTTTATTTTAGCCATTTCCTGCTTAAGCTATCACCCATTCCGATTTTCGCTCACTCTCTGAGGCAGCGGATGTGAGGTCAAAGGTCTTATTCAACCGATATCCAACAGATGTAGCCGTAAATTCTATGCTGACACTTTCTTTTCTCGCGCTTCTCACATGTGGAAGTCCCTTCGGGCTGCATGCTTTCAGGCCAACTGCAATCAATTAAATGCAATTTCTTCATTATTACTCTTTTCTATTCCCGCTCATTAGTAATGTTTCAGTTCCTAATTTTTCGACACCCAGTAACCTCTTGTGTCTTAGTGGCTTTAGTGCCTTGCTTGGGGTGAAATCGATTTAAAAATATAACAAAGCCATTGATCACAAAATTTATATGGCTAATATCCAAAGAAACAAGGAATATATTAATGAATTTCATTTTATTTACCAAAATAAAGCCTAAGTAGTCTTCTATAGCAATTTCTAATGGTAACTAACAAAAACATTGATGGCATTATGTAAGGGTTCAAATATCCAATATAGAAGGGAATATATTAATAAATTTTATTTTATTTACCAAAATAAAGCCTAAGTAGTCTTCTATTTCTAATGGCAACTAACAAAAACATTGATGGCATTATTTTCAAATGGGAATATAACCAAAACCTAAGTAGTCTTCTATAGCAATTTCTAATGGCAACTAACAAAAACATTGATGGCATTATGTAAGGGTTCAAATATCCAATATAGAAGGGAATATATTAATAAATTTTATTTTATTTACCAAAATAAAGCCTAAGTAGTCTTCTATAGCAATTTCTAATGGCAACTAACAAAAACATTGATGGCATTATGTAAGGGTTCAAATATCCAATATAGAGAGGGATATTATAAATTTTATTTTAAAAAATTTTCTTCTTATTTCTAATGGCAAAATAAAACATTGATGGCATTATGTAAGTCTCAAATATCCATAGAAGGGAATTTATTAAAATTTTATTTTATTTACCACTAACAAAAACTAACAAAAAACATTGATGGCATTATGTAAGGGTTCAAATATCCAAGCTAGAAGGGAATATATTAAAAATTTTATTTTATTTACCAAAATAAAGTCTTCATAGCAATTTCTAGTCTTCTAAAAACATATTATGTAAGGGTTCAAATATCTAATGGTAACTAACAAAAAACAAAAACATTGATGGCATTATGTAAGGGTTCAAATATCCAATATAGTAGAAGGGATATATAAATTTTAATTTAAAAATTTAATTTTCTATAAAATTTCTAATGGCAACTAACAAAAACATTGATGGCATTATGTAAGGTTCAAATATCCAAGCTAGAAGGAATATTCTAAATTTTATTTTATTTACCAAATAAAGCCTAATTTCTATATTTCTAATAACTAACAAAAACATTGATGGCATTATGTAAGGGTTCAAATATCCAAGGTAGAAGGGAATATATTAATAAATTTAATTTTATTTACCAAAATAAAGCCTAAGTAGTCTTCTATAGCAATTTCTAATGGTAAATCTAAAAACATTGATATTATGTATATTTTAGAAGGGAATACTTAATATATCCAAAGTCTTCTATAGCAATTTCTAATGGTAAATCTAACGATATTATAAATTAATCTAATGCTGTTTAAAATATCAAAATAAAATAAAGTGTGAGTGGCATTGCAGATCAAGTTTCAAGATAACCTTAACAGAAACGTAGAAGGCATATAAGTTTTTCATGCAGTGTAAATAGATATTCGTGAGGTGTCTTATCAAATGATTTTGCATTGTCTATGAAAAGATGCTTACATATCCTTTTGTATTTGTTGAGCTTTATTCCAGTATACTTTCTGGATGATTCCAATATCTTTTCGAAATCAATTGTTATCTTCTTCTCTTTTCTTAATTGCTTTTCTTTTATTGTTCTTTTCTCTAAATAATGTTTTCTTTTTCTCTTATTCTATCACAGTCAGTAATCCTGGGTATGTTAGTGGCTCAAATGGCTTGCTTGCAGTGAAATGATTAAAAAAGATATCAGACGCCATTATTACTCTTCTTATTCGTTTTCTTATTCCTTCTTCTTTTTCTTCTTCTTCTTCTTCTTCTTCTTATCTTCCTGCTCCTCCTTCTTCTTAACCTCCTCCTACTCCTTCTTCTTATACTCCACCTCCTCCTTCATCTTCTTCTTCCTCTCCTTCTTCTTCTTATTCTCCCCCTTCTTCCTCCTACTCCTCTTCTTCTTCTTCTTCTTCTTCTTCTTCTTCTTCTTCTTCTTCTTCTTCTTCTTCTTCTCCTCCTTCTTCTGTTATTGATGTCATTTTTCTTCTTCTTCTTCTTCTTCTTCTTCTTCTTCTGTTGCTGTTGTTGTTCTTTATCTCCTTCTTCAGTGTCTGTCTATATTTCTGAGATGAGGTATTATGTACACTATTTACATTATTCGGACTATTGTCCTCATCTTTGCCGCCATATTTAATACAACGTTTTTGCCGTTCAGTATCTGTCTATATTTCTGAGATTAGGTATTATGTACACTATTTACATTATTTGGACTATTGTCCTCATCTTTGTTGCCATATTTATTACAACGTTTCGGCTGTTGTACGCTCCGACTTTCTTTATGTGGTTGGAATAACGATCTTAACCCTTTCTTTCGCTTACTGGGGTAGACTCTTCTAGTTCCACGTGCCATGTTTAAGGACACATGGCACAGTGGATAAAGGCATTGGTTAGATCCAGTGACAGGACCCAAAGTGTATGAGTTCAATACCCGGTTAAGGCAGTGGAGAACTTGGAGAGGGGAATTAACAGGAGATAACTGCTAACTGACGTCCATTAAACATGGCACGTGGAACCAGAACAGTCTACGCCAGTGAGCGAAATAAAGGGTTCAAAGAGACATTCTGAAGAAGGCCGGAGCGTACAACTGCCGAAATGTTGTAATAATTATGGCGTCAAAGATGAGGACAATAGTCCGCATGATATAAATAGTGTATCTTCTTCTTATACAGCTGCTGCTGTCCTTTTTGTTGTCCTTCTTATTGTTGTTGTTGTTGTTGTTGTTTCTTCTTCAGCTTCTTCTTCTCCGCCTGTTTTTGATGTTGTTTTTCTTTTATTCTTCGTCTGTTGTTGTTCATGTTTGTTCTTCTTCTTCGTCTGTTGATGCTGTTTTTCTTCTTTTTCTTCTTCTTCTTCTTCTTTTTCTTCTTCTTCTTCTTCTTCTTCTTCTTCTTCTTCGTCTTCTTGATGTTTCTTCTTCTTCTTCTTCCTCTGTTGCTGTTGTTGTTTCTTCTTCTTCGTCTGTTCTTGTTGTTGTTTCTTCTTCTTCTTCGTCTGTTGTTGTCGTTGTTTCTTCTTCTTCTTCTTCTTCTTCTTCTTCTTCTTCTTCTTCTTCTTCTTCTTCTCTCACTCTTTTTTGATATCTCCAACCTTTATCTAATATTCTTCTTCTTCTTCTTCTTCTTCTTCTTCTTCTTCTTCTTCTTCGTCTGTTGCTGTTGTTGTTTCTTCTTCTTCGTCTGTTGATTTTGTTTTTCTTCTTCTTCTTCGTCTGTTGTTGTTGTTTTTCCTCTCCTTCTTCTTCTTCATCAGTTGATGTTGTTTTTCTTCTTCTTCTTCTTCTTCTTCTTCTTCTTCGTCTGTTGTTGTTGTTTCTTCTTCTTCGTCTGTTGTTGTCGTTGTTTCTTCTCCTTTTCATCTGTTTTTGATGTTTCTTCTTCTTCTTCTTCTTCTTCGTCGTCGTCTCTTGTTTCTTCTTCGTCGTCTGCTGTTGATGTTTCTTCTTCTTCTTCTTCTTCTTCGTCGTCGTCTCTTGTTTCTTCTTCGTCGTCTGCTGTTGATGTTTCTTCTTCTTCTTCTTCTGCTGCTGCTGCTGCTGCTGCTGCTGCTGCTGGTTGTTACCTCTTCTTTCTCCTCTTCAGCTTTTTCTTATTATTATTGATGCTGCTAATGAATATCCTTATTCTTCTTGAACTGTTCTTGTGATTTTTCTTTCTTTTTTTTTTCTTCTGTTGTTTTTTCTTCTTCTTTCTCCTTTTCTTCAGCTTTTTCTTCTTCTTCTTCTTCTTCTTCTTATTATTATTATTATTGGAAGAAGGAGAAAAAGAAGAAGAAGAAGAAAAAGAAGAAGAAGAATAATTTAACTGACAAGAAGATTCTGATGATTCTGATGATGATGATGATGATGATGATGATGATTTTAAAAGCATGAAATAGGACCTCCATGATAACATTGATTTCAATGACTTCTTCATTCCAATTCTACTTTTCCTTATTTACAGAGATTTGGTCGACAACAGAATAAGTTATATTGCTGAGAATGCATTCAAGCCTCTGAACAACCTTCGCGAATTGTAAGTAATATTTCAACATTATTCTCCATTTTTCACCGATTTGTTTACAGGTGTGTCCTTGATATTCAAGTTCTTCTTGTCTTTCCCATCGATTCCTCATGTATTCTTATCCAAGCAGGGTTATCAAGAATAAGTCATGTATACAAATCTGTACTTAGCCAAAGTTTATCGTGTGGTATGTGATCCGCGGCACGAAATAACAGTATTACTGCGTATCATATATTTTATGTAAGAAATTGATGACTGATTTATAAATCATTGTTATAATTTGTTGAGAAAAACGTTGCATTTCAGTATTACTCAATGATCTTTCAGATGTGACCTTTATCTTCTGGATTTCTCCTTCTATATTTTAGATAGAAGTTATTCCCTTGTTCAAATTTAAATTTAATTGAGATCAAAGAGGAAAAAAGGGAAAAAAAATTCCCCTCGTTTCTTCTGTATTCTTAACAAAACAGGGTTATTATGAATAAGTCATGTATACAAATCTGTATTTAGCCAAAGTTTATCGTGTGGTATGTGATTCACATCAGGAGATAACAGTATCGAATGTTATGTCTCTTAATAATCTTATTTCTTAATAGGCGAATTACTCGCATCTTGCAACGTGTCATACCTTTTTTAATAAGAAAATGGTGATTGATTTTAAATCATTCTTAAAATTTGTTAAGAAAACGATGCATTTCAATATTAGTCAATGATCTTTCAGAATGTGATCTCCATCTTCTGGATTTCTCCTTCTATATTTTCGATTGAAGTTATTCCCTTGTTCAAATTTGAATTTAATTGAGATCAAACGGGAAAACAGGGAAAAATTCCCCTTCTTCTGTATTCTTAACAAAACGGGGTTATTATGAATAAGTCATGTATACAAATCTCTATTAAGCCAAAGTTTTTCGTGTGGTATGTGATTCGCATCAGGAAATAACAGCATCGACCATCAGTATCATCATTTTCTTAAAAAATGTATGACATGTTGAAAGGCATGTGTAATTCGGCTATTAAGAAATAAGTTTATTAAGAGACATAAAAGTCTCTTACTAAATTTATTTCTTAATAGCTGAATTACTCGCGCCTTTCAACGTGTCATACATTTTTTGTAAGAAAATGATGATTGATTTTAAATCATTTTTATAATTTGTTATAGGAAGATTTCTCCTCCTATATTTGGGATAAGAACCAGGCCCTTGTTAAAATTTAAATTTAATTTACATCAAAAAGGAAAAATTCAATGGGGTTTTAGGCAAAAGCAGCTTGATCTGACCCCTTTGATATATATTTCATGCAATACTTGATTGAATGGATTGATGAACAGATTTCAACATTGATATGACAGTTGAATTGCCGCATAAATATGCATTGTAAGGTACTGCCCACTGATTGGTCATTTCTTGTTCAACTTGACTTCCATATTGTCTCATTTTGACCTTACCGGTATGACTTCATTCTTTTGGCTTTCTTCTTCTATAGTTTGGGTTGGAGTCATTCCTTTAATTTAAATTTAATTTACACCAAAGGGAAAACCTGCAAACCTTAAGGATTTGAAGAGAATCTGCAGAGAGGAGTGGGCCAAAATCCCCCACTCGAATCTGTAAAACTTCGTATCCAACTACAGCTAATGTCTGGCTGTTGTGCTTGCCAAGGGTTTCTTCACCAAATACTCATTTATGCTTTGCTATGGGGTGAAATACTTATTTTTTCACAAGAAAAGAAATAAATGTTCAAAAATCAATATAATGTGATGTTCTAGATTTTTTTTATATTTTATCTCTCACTTTCAAAACTGATCTACTCTGAAAATTATAAACCGTTCCTATTTTTCTAATGTGGCAAACTCAGAAAATCAGCAAGGGATAAAATACTTATTTTCCCCACTGTATATATAAAAATTTGTGGCCTCCGTTTGTTTGTTTGTTATCGAACTCCTCCTAACCATATATATTCTGAAACTAAATTACTCAGGATAATTGGATAAGTATATTTCATTTTGATCAAAGGGGGTCCCTGGGAAGTACAAACCCACTCACTGAATTTTTTCCCTTTGATGTAAATTAAATTTAAATTTAAACAAACGAATGACTCCAACCCAAAATATAGAAGGAGAAAGCCAGAAGCATGAAGTCATATCGGTAAGGTCAAAATGAGACAATATGGAAGTCAAGTTGAACATGAAATGACCAATCAGTGGGCAGTACCTTACAATAGATATTTATGCGACAATTCAACTGTCATTTCAATGTTGAAATCTGTTTATCAATTCATATAATCAAGTATTGCATGAAATATATATCAAAGGGGTCAGATCAAGCTGTTTTTACACAAACTTTCCCCAATGTAGATAAGCATAAACATTTGTATTTATTAGTTATAATTAGTTATATACGTATGTGTGGCACCCGTCTCGAGAGACCCTGGATCTGAACCCAAAAATAGCGGCGTTGCATCTGTTATGGCTGTACAGACCCACACAGGAGTGATAGACTCGTGTGCAACTAATGCTTTCTTCCTGTTTTCTTTCCATCGAGCATGCTTCACTCGGATGTCAAGTCTCCGGTTCTTCTCTCTTCGCTCTAGACCTCAGTAAAAATAGCGTTGGCGACGTCTTCCCACATCTCGAAGATGAAGTGGCCCTCGTTCCTTCTTTCCGGTGGTATAGTTCTTCGTACAGAATGACCTTCGGAATCCTCCCATCAGTAAACTGTTGCTTCCTGTGTCTTTATGTCGCGGTGAGGCGACGCTGAGGCGTCTACAACAGGGCGCAGGAATGGGCTTGTTTTTATAAGAGATCGGCGGTTGGCTAGGCGGTAAGTCTCCCCTCTCCACGCCAATGACATTGTCCAAGGGAATGGTAGACTCCAATACACCTTGGCACCGACGTCATCGCAATGTTTTCTTTTCCTTCGAGCACGCTTCTTCCCGGCAAAAAAAGCTCCCGTTTCTTCTGTCAACGCTCCAGCCCTCGGTGTTAATCGAGTCTCCAGCCTGAGCAATCGTTGACGACATCTTCCCACCTCTTGATATCCACGTCCATCGCCCTCATGTCCGTTTTGCAGACATCTTTGAAGCAATGATGAGGTCGCCTCGCACTCTCTTGTCGGTAACCAGTTCCCCAGTGCCTCTCATCATTAAACTGCTGCGTCTTTTGGCGTCGCGGAGAGGCAACGCTAAGGTGTCCTTTCTATGACGCAACCAAGTGCAGGGTTTTATGAGATAAAAACGGTTTCTCAGGCAGCACGTCTCCCCTCTCCATGCTAACGACGTTGTCCAAGGGAATGGTAGACTCCAGTACAGCTTGGCACTGGCGTCATCGCAGTTTTCTTTACTTTGTGCATGCGTCTTTCTGGCAACAAACCTCCGTTTCTTTTCTCTTCGTCCCAGTGTAAATCGAGTCTCAAGCGTAAGCAAACGTTGGTGAGGTCTTCCTACCTCTTGATGTCTAGGTCCATCGCCCTCATTTCCGTTTTGCAGACATCTTTGAAGCAGAGATGAGGGCGCTTCCTCCCTTCTTGTGGCCAGCTCCCCGTACAGAAGACCTTCGGAAACCTATCATTAGTCTGCTGCTTCTCGTCTTTTGGCTTCGCGGTGAGGCGACGCTGAGGTATCCTCTCTAGGGTGCAGAATTGGACTGAGATCGGAGGTTGCCCAGCCAGCTCGTCCATTGCCCTCGTCCGTTTTGCAGACATCTTTGAAGCGATGATGAGGTCGCCTCGCACTCTCTGGTCTGTAACCCGTTCCCCATACGGAAGGACGTTCGGAAGCCTCCCATCATTAAAGTGCTGCTTCCAGTCATTTGGCGTCGCGGAGAGGCAACGATAGGGTGTCCTTTCTAAGACACAACCAAGTGCAAGGTTTTATGAGATATTGACGGTTTGTCTTCATCTTTGTCGCCATATTTATTACAACGTTTCGGCCGTTGGGGCTCCGGCCATCTCAGGTGGTTGGAATATCGAACTGAACCCTTTATTTCGCTCACTATTCTAGTTCCACCGTGATGTATAAGGACACATGGCACAGTGGATAAAGGCATTGGTTAGATCCAATGACAGGACCCAAAGATTGTGAGTTCAATACCCGGTTAAGGCAGTGGAGAACGTGGAGAGGGAAATTAACAGGAGATAACTGATAACTGACATCCATTAAACATGATTTCTTAAAAAGAAAATTCATACGAACCTATCCTAAAAATCTTGTCGGCATATTCTTGATTCATAGACCAAATCCTAAACCAAAGAATACATATTCTAATACGAATCTTCCTCGGCATTAAATAACCCATTGATGTTGATATGCCGTAAAACAAAATAAACCAAAACCAATCTAAACCAATGAATACATATTCTATTCATACGAATCTATCCTAAAAAAATGTTGTCGGCATTAAATGACCATTGAGGTTTATTCATAAACCAAAGCAATCTAAACCAAAGAATAATATTCTATTCATACGAACCTATCCTAAAAAATTCTTGTCGGCATAAAATAACCCATTGATGTTGATATGCCGTAAAACAAAATAAACCAAACCAATCTAAACCAATGAATACATATTCTATTCATACGAATCTATCCTAAAAATGTTGTCGGCATTAAATGAGCCATTGAGGTTTATATACCGTAAAACAAAATAAACCAAAGCAATCTAAACCAAAGAATACATATTCTATTCATACGAACCTATCCTAAAAATTCTTGTCGGCATTAAATAACCCATTGATGTTGATATGCCGTAAAACAAAATAAACCAAACCAATCTAAACCAATGAATACATATTCTATTCATACGAATCTATCCTAAAAATGTTGTCGGCATTAAATGAGCCATTGAGGTTTATATAAAACAAAATAAACCAAAATAAACCAAAAGCACATATTCTATTCATACGAACCTATCCTAAAATTCTTGTCGGCATTAAATAACCCATTGATGTTGATATGCTAAAACAAAATAAACCAAACCAATCTAAACCAATGAATACATATTCTATTCATAATGAATCTATCCTAAAAAATGTTGTCGGCATTAAATGAGCCATTGAGGTTTATATACCGTAAAACAAAATAAACCAAAGCAATCTAAACCAAAGAATACATATTCTATTCATGAACCTATCCTAAAATTCTTGTCGGCAAAACCCATTGATGTTGAACCAAAAACAAAATAAACCAAACCATGCACAATTCTATTCAAAAAAAAAAATGAAATGAGCCAGATTTATATATATTAAACAAAACAATCTAAACCAAAGAATACATATTCTTTCATACGAACCTATCCTAAAAATTTTGTCGGCATTAAATAACCCATTGATTATGCCGTAAACAAAATAAACCAAACCAATCTAAACCAATTATTCTATTCATACGAATTATCCTAAAAATTTGTCGGCATTAAATGAGCCATTGAGGTTTATATGTTCGTAAAACAAAATAAACCAAAGCAATCTAAACCAAAGAATACATATTCTATTCATTATCCTAAAATTCTTGTCGGCATTAAATAACCCATTGATGTTGATATGCCGCAAACCAAAAGATGCAGTAAAAAAAACTGATTTTTTTTATTTATTTATTTATTTTATTTTATTTTTTTGTGTGTGTGTTCGATACCGAATCTTTTAGTGTTTGGTGATACTAAGGAAGATAAGGAAGATACAGGCTCTGATTTTGATGTGTTATTTCCATTCAAATCCGGTACTTGAGATGACTGTATCTGCTTCAAGTTCGGTGACTGTCATTCCCCCCCCCCTTCCAGGAACGTGGTGACGTTGGAGAAACACTTCTTTCTTTTCTATTTGGAAACCCAACAAGAGCTTAATTGGGATTCGTCTGAATCAGCTCAACTTCTCCTACAGTAGATTCTTAAGCTAGTTTCTCATAAGCACTTTCCCAGGAATCGTCAGGCACAAAGGAACAGATCGATCTTCCAGTGGTAGATTATCTCGATTAATTAAACATCTATTCATGAGGAGCACAATTCGTGGCTTTACACAGTAAGGAACGAATCGAGTGGAGATCGCCAGATAAAAAGGTTTTCTATTGATTCACAGGTAAATCTCTCGATTTTAAGCCTATGTTGATCGTCCTCGACAGAGTTTGTTCAGTCTTCCCACTTGACCATTTCCCCGTGGGTTGTACGCAATAGCTATTTCTTTCCCTTGAAAAAAAATTCTTAACTCTTAAAACTTAAAATTAGGTACTCTGTCAGAATGTATATAACATGGCATATCAAATGCGCGAAATAATGTACTTTAAAAAGTCAGTACAGTTAAAGTGAACATGTCGCTAGCAAAAGAGAAACGACTATATTCATCAATGACAGTCAATATTTCGTTCCTCCTCGATTTGAATGAACCAGTTCCTTGAAGCCTATTGTTGAGTCGGAAACCTATCACCCCTCTTAAAGATGAACTTGTCTGAGTCTGTGAACAAAGACTTTAAATAGTGGCATGTCCGTTGACATGAAAGGGAAGATAGATAGACAGAGAAGTTCTTAGCTGAGCTAGTTATTGACTACTCAGGCGATTTTTGTACCTTTTTACCAACCTATTAAAACCCTTTTTATTGTTACGTGTTATTTGGCGTTTGTCTCTACTAACCCCAAATCAACATCATAACATCTATATTCAATCTTTCAAAGTGCTGAGCTGTTTTGATTAATTTGTCTACATATTTCACAAATCTTGGATTTTTCTACGGTACACACATTATACTTTTCAGTCGTTCTCTTCTGTTGGGTAGGACAAATTTCTCGACCTGATAAAGTGCATCATTCTTGCTACTTCAGGATAACATAGATTTTGATGTCATTCCTTAAGGTCAATATTTACGACAGAAGTGCAATGTGCTTTCGTTAACACATCTAGATATGCGTTCTTGATACCCAGTCGATATCTGGTACCATATTCGTAAGTGGAAATTTCAATTAGCCAGCGACGAATTCTGTCGTCTTTAGTCTTTATGGCTTTATCGAAAATGTAGGATAGAACTTTTTGGCCCGTGACAAGAATAAAATATTTACATTTTAGGCAATCACTCCATTCCGTGATTGCTTCGATGATCCCGTTAACTTCTTCCTCTATTGGGGAGTGGTTTCGGTCAGAGGGATTGATTGTTCTGGACCAGAATGCAACAGGCTTGCGTCCTTGATTTAGCGTCGTAGCTAAGCTCACGTAGCTAACATCAGTTTCAATTTGAACGGTTTTTTTTTCCTCGTCTAGAGCTTTTTCTAATTCCTTTATCAAAGGTTCAAGAAAATCTTTTATTTTAGCTGTTATATAGTATTATTAATTAGCAAGTGAATTTTTAGCGAATAGTTTGGGATCTAACGAATATTCTGACGATTCTGAGCTTTCATATATCCTGGAGGAGAGCGTTCTCGCAGAGGTCTCACCATTTTAGGGTCTGGTCTAGCGGTCCCTTAACTTACTTCATAGCCCAGAAGAATTATTTTCGTTACTCTGCAGAGACATTTATTCCCATTTATGGTGAAGCCGTATTTTTTAATGAGTGTTTTGATCCCAAATGACATTCTTTTGAAATTACACAATTAACCACCGGATTCAAAATCCCAGTAATGGCGGTCTGCTTCACGTAGGCTAACTTGATGATACTTACTTTTTAGGCCTACTTTAAACTACGGACTATACTTAACTATTTCACCAACCATCGTTGTATCTCAGGTATATGTTATATATATATATATATATATATATATATATATATATATATATATATATACATATATATATATATCAGGTATATATATATATATATATATATATATATATATATATATCAGGTATATATACATATATATATATATATATATATATATATATCAATTATATATATATATATATATATGTATATCAGGTATATATATATATATATATATATATCAGGTATATATATATATAAATATATATATATATGTATATATCAGTATATATACAGATATATATATATATATATGTATATATATATATATATATATATATATATATATATATATATATATATATATATATATATATATATATATATATATATATATATATATATATATATATATATATATATATATATATATATATATATATATATATATATATATATATATATATATATATATATATATATATATATATATATATATATATATATATACATATACATATATATATATATACATATATATATATATATATATATATATATATATATATATATATATATATTATATGTATATATATATATATATATATATATATATATATATATATATATATATATATATATATATATATATATATATATATATATATATATATATATATATATATATATATATGTATATAAGTAGTTATTGTTCTTTGATTATCTGTGATGGAATATATATATATATATATATATATATATATATATATATTTATATATATATATTTGTTATATATATATATATATATATATATATATATATATATATATATATATATATATATATATATATATATATATATATATATATATATATATAGAAAGCAAATCACTGACTCGAGTAAACATTATTCGTGATCTTTTGTTTGCTAATGACGCTGCGATCCAGATCACCTCAATCGAAGAAGCTTAAGCACTCGTCACTCGTTTTTTACCGCTTGCAATGCATTCGAATTATCTATAAGCATAAAGAAAAATGAAGTTGTCCATCAACCAAGGCCTACACCTAAGCAGATCAAGGCCGTAAGACAAAGAACACCTGCCCATACCTTTCCAATCATTCCCATTACTACTGGCAACAACAACCTGAAGTATGTGAAATCATTCTTCTACTTAGGAAGCAAAGTCAATTCAAGTGCCTCTTTGGATGACGAGATATTTAACCGAATGTAAAAGGCAACCAATGCATTGCCTATGGGATGTTCATGGGATTTCCCTGAAAACGAAAATCAGTCTCTATCGGGCAGTCATTCTCACCACACTTCTTTATGCGTAAGAATCGTGGACGCCATACAGGACGCACATCAATCAACTTGAGGCTTTTCATAAACGCTGTTTTCGTTCAATATGACGTTATACACGGCAGGACAAAATCTCTAAGACTGCTCTTTTCATCAAATGTGGCATCGGTGGTATTGAATCCTTTCTGATACAATCACATTTCAGATGGGCTGGTCATGTCATGAGAATAATCGGATGCCGAAAATCCTCATGTATAGTCAACTTTTTCATGGTAAGCGTAACGTAGGCCGACCTTGGTTGCGTTTCAAGGACAAACTCAAATACAATTTAAATGCTGCAAACATCCATATAGAGGCCTTGAAAATCTTGTCTGAGGATCACATCAGTACATAAATTACCAATTAAGAGGAAAATATTTTATTGTAAGTTCCTGGACCCACCGGAGGATTCGATTTACATTTTCTGAAAGTTTTTATTAACAAGTCAGACGAAGCCATGTTGACGGTAGAGTTAGTAACTCTAGTGTCCAAAACCATAGATTGAGTTATCTTGGTGTCGATAAAACTATGACTACTTCCTGATTCTACTAATGTGGTTAGGTTTTCTTTTTGTTCACGATGAATCTTACCGTGGCTTTCAAGACTCCTTGCAGCACAGCAGTTTCCGTGGGTATGACGCATAATGCACCAGAAAAGTAATTAACTTACAAACAACAGTCAAAATAGCAAAATCATTTTCCTTTTTGAAGTCGTAGAAGACGACGGCAAAACACAAGAAGATGGAAAAGCAAAAGAAGAAGATGAAACACAAGAAGAAGACGACGATGAAGAAGAAGAAGCACAAGAAGAAGAAGAAGACGATGAATAATAATAAGAAGAACAACAACAACAACTAGAAGACGATGAAGAAGAAGACTAAACACAAGAAGATGGAAAAGTAAAAGAAGAAGAAGATGAAACGCAAGAAGAAGACGACGATGAAGAAGAAGCACAAGAAGAAGAAGAAGAAGAAGAAGACGATGAAGAAGAAGAAGACTAAACACAAGAAGATGGAAAAGTAAAAGAAGTAGAAGAAGAAGAAGATGAAGCACAAGAAGGAGAAAATGAAGAAGAAGACGATGAAGAAGAAGCACAAGAAGAAGAAGACGATAAAGAAGAAGAAGCACAAGAACAAGAAGACGACGACAAAGCACAAGAAGACTAAACACAAGAAGATGGAAAAGTAAAAGAAGAAGAAGTAGATAAAGAAGAAGAAGAAGCAAAAGAAGAAGAAGATGAAGCACAAGAAGCAGACGATGAAAAAGAAGATGAAGCACAAGAAGAAGAAGAAAGCGATGAAGAAGAAGCAAAAGAAGAAGAAGAAGATGAAGTACAAGAAGGAGGAAGAGGAGGAAAAGACGAAGAACATGAAGAAAAAGAAGACGAAGAAGACGAAACACGAGAAGAAGGAGGTGGAGAAGACGATGCACAAAAAGAGAAAGGAGAAGGAGGAGGAGAAGACAAAGCACACGAAGGAAAAGAAACAGAAGAAGAAGAAGACGAAGATCGGCAAGAAGGAGGAGGAGAAGGAAAAAGTAGAAGACAAAGCACAAGAAGAAAAAGAAACGGAAGAAGACGAAGCTCAAAAAGAAGAAGAAAAAAAAGAAAGGTACGGGAAAAAGAAGAAGAAGAAGAAGAAGACCTCAAAAAAGAAGAAGAAGAAGAAGAAGAAGAAAGATAAAGAAGAAGAAGACAAGGAAAGAAAATGGAGGAGACGAGGACATAAAGAAAATGAAGAAGACGGGACATAAGAAGAAGAAGAAGAAGAAGACCTGAAGATAAAGAAGAAGAAGACGAAGAAGAAGAAGAAGAAGAAGAAGAAGAAGAAGAAGAAGAAGAAGAAACACAAGTAGAAGAAAAAAAAAAGAAAATTGATGTCACATGATTTCCATTACAGTCTGTGACAGTATTTTCCCCCAAGAAAAGGACAGCGTTTTTCTGTTCGTCGAATTAAGATCTTGATCGGGCGAAGGAAATTAATCTCTTATATAAGGGGAATAATGAATAAAACACACTATCGATTTTGCAGAGAAAGTATCAGATAACTACATTATTTGAAAGGTTGGACAAAATATTTATGTGTTAGGAGACGACATTTTGAAGCGCTGGAAATGCGTGTCGTAAATTTGGAAGTGAAAGAAACAGTTTTTCTGTGTGTCCGTTCAGGAGGTGGGCGATCATGGTTCTCCACAATTTCCTAACCTTTGTAGCTTTTAGTAAACTTAGTCTTTTTGCTATCTCCCCTAATCCCTGTTTTGACAATCATTCGCAGACTTCTTCTTTGTGCTGTACCCCTTGAAGACGTGGGAGATCAAAACTCTCCCCAAAATCCTGTCCTTTGAAAATTCAGTATCTCCGTAAATCACTGTTTTACTAACAATTTACACAAGCTTATTCTTCTTTTTAATTATTGTGGCTTGTCATTTGAAGACGTGGGCGTTCATGACTCTTCACGACTTCCTTATTTTTGAAGCTTTTTGTAAATTTTGTCATTGCGGTATGTCTTCTAGACCCTGTTATGTCATCCATTTACAAAGGCTTGTAGACTAGGTTGTTTGCTGTTTCTTGTTGCCTCTCCTATCTTCAATCTGTTCTCTGTGTGACGAATTTTCTAAGCCCTGTTTCCTCTCTAGAATGCTCGCTAGAAATGTTTGGTCCATGGTATCCTCATCATCCTTCTGTAAAAACCACATTTAAGTTGCCTCTGGACTCTTCGTCATCTGCGAACAGATTGTCCACTGATATCGCATAATAGTTCGGTACTCTTCACTTTGTTTTTAACGAAATTTTCTCTGTCTTAATACTTTGCTTAGATTTTAAAAGGTATCTTTCGCTATCACAATGCGCTTTCGAATTTTTGGTGTCGCGTTTTGCATGTTGGCCTGTACCCTTTGCTGACTTTTGAAAACCGATCAGCAGTTCTTCTGTAAGCGTTTCTTCTATTCTTTTTCTGTGTCTGCTATTAAGACTGTCATCTGCATATGTTCAATTTTTTTTAAAGATTGTGGCCACCGAATTCTTGGAAGGACTTCTAATTCTCCTAGCATTGTAAGTTTGGAATAAATCTGGCGATACATCTTTGTCTTACACTGTTGCAGTTTTTTGTGTATATATCTATATATAACTAGTGAGCCAGTCAAAATGACTTGACTCACTTTATAGTCCACCAATAGAAGGTTAACCGATCAAAAGACGTAGAACATTCAATCCGTCGTGTATAAAGGCGGCCATTTTTGTTCACTCTACCCGAATGTCCAGCCCAGCTTGTCAAGCAAAGAGAAACAGAAGGACGAACTATGCTCTGCTACCTTTTACCAAAATATCCACTGCTGACCTGAACAACGCTTTCCTACTGTCTTCGAAATATTCACTGCTAACCTCTGGATTCTATACTCGAAGACGACCGTCATCATGAACAACAGACACCCACTTCTATTTTTCTGTACTTTTGAGATTATCTATATTGGTAAAACAACGGTATACGGGTGCACGTCCCAAACCCTAGACGACCAGAGCTTGGTAGCTGATCTCTCCTCTGACCGAAATCTAATAGCTCAGTAGTGGCTGAGGTGGGGAAATTCTTTTCAATGCCTCGAAAACCAAACTAGTGGCATTCCACCATCGCCTATCGAACCCAAAACTTTCACTAATCGCGATGAACATTTTTGTAGCGTCAGTTCATAGATTATTATTATTATTATTATTATTTTCTTTGATTTCTGGCGTTTACACATTTCTGTCCGGGTCCCGCCCAGGGACCTAAGGTTAGAAATGGCATCATGACACTTTCCACTGACAAAAAAAAAAAAAAAATTACGTAGATAAAGCCCTTCGTAAAGTGTGGGCTGTACTTGGCAGAACAATTTTTTGCATCTCTTTGAGGCATAGGCTTCCAGGAATCCCTTCAATTAGTCTACTGCAATCTTTTCCAACCAGTCCTAGGGCTCCGACTACAACATGGATTGTTGATGTTCCCATGTGCCACATTTTTGAGATTTCTATTTCAAGGTCTTTTTATTTTGAGAGATTATTATTATTATTATTATTAAACAAAATGATTGACGTAACTCTTCCAATATTTTACAACAGTTAAGAGAAAAGCGTGATTAAAGAAAAGATAAAGAAAAGAAAAACAAAACATTGTTTGACAATGTTAGACAATATTTCAACAGAACGTCTGTCTTCTTCAAGTTACATGTGAATATTTTTTCAAGTATAAAAATATATAAATCTATAAAAAAAAATGACAAGTCTTTGCACAGACATTGCTTGTCTTGTAATGAAAAGGCAGCTGAGATACTCGTTCCAAGCCTCTTCATACTTTGCATATATATTCTGCCTAAGAGAATACCTCCGATCATTTGTGAATATCTATGCCGTTAGCACAACGGTATACGGGTGCAACTTGAGATGACCAGAGCTTGGAAGCTGATCTCTCTTCTGATCGAGCTCTAACAGCTCGGTGAGGAGGGGGTGCCGGTGAGTCCTATTCAATGCCCCGAAAGACTAGAGGCATTCCATCATCGTCGATCGGACCCAGAACTTTCACCAATCTTCTTTCATTGTGTATAATACATTGCTTCACAGTTTTCGCCCTCTTAAACTAATTGCTACCTGCACACGAGTAGAAACTGATATTACATTGGGAATGTGTTCAAATATTTATTTATTGCAATAATTACATTATATTTATTTATGAATTGATTTCGTTTTCTGTTCCAAATTTAAAAAATTAATAATAATAATAATAATATTTACATTTTTCGGACTATTGTCGTCATCTTTGTCGCAATAGATATTACAACGTTTCGGCCGTCGTACGCTCAGGCCTCCTTCAGTATTTGTCCATATTTCTGAGATGAGGCATTATGTACACAATTTACATTATTCGGATTATTATCCACATCTATGTCGCCAAATTTATTACAACGTTTTGACCGTTGTACGCTCCGGCCTTCTTCAGTATCTCTCTATATTTCTGAGATGAGGTATTATGTACACTATTTACATTATTCGGACTATTGTCCTCATCTTTGTATCCATATTTATTACAACGTTTTGGTCGTTGTACGCTCCGGCCTTCTTCAGTATCTCTCTATATTTCTGAGATGAGGTATTATGTACACTATTTACATTATTCGGACTATTGTCCTCATCTTTGTATCCATATTTATTACAACGTTTTGGTCGTTGTACGCTCCGGCCTTCTTCAGTATCTCTCTATATTTCTGAGATGAGGTATTATGTACACTATTTACATTATTCGGACTATTGTCCTCATCTTTGTATCCATATTTATTACAACGTTTTGGTCGTTGTACGCTCCGGCCTTCTTCAGTATCTCTATATTTCTGAGATGAGGTATTATGTACACTATTTACATTATTCGACTATTGTCCTCATCTTTGTATCCATATTTATTACAACGTTTTGGTCGTTGTACGCTCCGGCCTTCTTCAGTATCTCTCTATATTTCTGAGATGAGGTATTATGTACACTATTTACATTATTCGGACTATTGTCCTCATCTTTGTATCCATATTTATTACAACGTTTTGGTCGTTGTACGCTCCGGCCTTCTTCAGTATCTCTCTATATTTCTGAGATGAGGTATTATGTACACTATTTACATTATTCGGACTATTGTCCTCATCTTTGTCGCCATATTTATTACAACGTTTCAGCCTTTCAGTATCTGTCTATATTTCTGAGATGAAGTATTATGTACACTATTTACATTATTCAGACTATTGTCCTCATCTTTGTCGCCATATTTATTACAACGTTTCGGCCGTTCTACGCTCCAGTCTTCGTCAGTATCTGTCTATATTTCTGAGTTGAGTTATTATGTACACTATTTACATTATTCGGACTATTGTCATCTTTGTAGCCATATTTATTACAACGTTTCAGTTGCATGCTTTCGAAAACCAAACTAGCGGACACTGGTGTTTCGTCTGTCGCAATGAACGGGTGTTCGCTGAGGCAGGACCCGTGCTTTACGTGTCTATTAGGACTTAAGCTTAACCCAGACCACATGTAGAACTCCTACCTATGATACCCCGCTAAAGATACTGGGAAAACCTTCGGTTCCTTGTATTGCTTTAGTAAATACTTGATTTTTCTATCTTTGCAAGAGCTGGATTTGGGTAAAAATGGAGTACTCCTGTCATATATGGGTTGGAGTTGCCCAATCATCACTTTCTCGATAGAATCAAAAAAAAAGAAGAGTTACCGCGTCCTTGTAGGTGATGAATTATTTTTCATTCTACAACCCTTCTCCCACAGACGAAACATGCCTCTCGTTATTTCCATGGAACGTGTTCAAACGAATTACATTCTTCAGTTCCACCAGTTCTAATCTTCAAGGCTGAAACCCGCCCATGCCACGCCCATTGTAGCGACCACCCTCATTTCCCTTCGTATTCCATTTGCGAGATGTAGCTCCGCTGCTTTGTTGAACCGACTCCGATGATGATGCTTCCCGATCACTAAAATTTTAACCTATTCAAGTTTAGGGTGAACCGTTATTTTTTCAACATATCCACAAAATCTCTGTAAGCCTCTACCTCGAGTGGCGATTGGGCCTTGTACAGAGTGAATATCATTGTGAAAAGCAAAATAGTTAATGCAAATGTCACTGATAAAATAGAGTTATTATATGTATAATACTATATTATATGTTTTAAGACATTTTTATGTTTATACATTCTTTTTATAGATACAAATATTTAAGTAAATGCTCTGTTTATAATAAACAATATTAAACAAAATTTACCGGCCTGAATATCCGAGAAACTTTCATAGAAAATTCGAACCTGTGTCCTATACGGAACTGTCATATAGCCTGACGTGCCTTTTAACCGATTCGGCCACAGAGGTTCGTTCGGTTACAAAAGTCGAATTTACTGCTTTTAGAATTCAATCTTCTATGAATCTCTTACGTACATTCATATCTGCTCATGGCGTGTCAAATGTAAACAAATGACGTCACACTTTATGAAATGGACAAAGTCCGACAATTATTTTAAGACATTTTATGTTTATACATTCTTTATATAGATGCAAATATTTAAGTAAATGCTCTGTTTATAATAAACAGTATTAAACAACATTTACCGGCCTGAATGTCCGAGAAATTTTCATAAAAAATAGTCGTCCTCCGACAGGATTCAAACCTGTATCCTACACGGAATCTGACGTGACTTTTAACCGATTCGGCCACAGGGGATCGTACGGTATGCAAAGCCGAATTTACTGCTTTTAGACTTCGATCTTCTATGAATCTCTCACGTACATTCATATCTGCTCATGGCGTATCATTGTAGTGAACCACCCTCATTCCCTTCGTGTCCCGTCGGTGACAATGTTAAGTTCCACTTTTTCCCCGTGAACTGCTGCTTTGGGTAACCGACTTCCACGATATTACTTTCTCGATCACTTCAATCTTAACTTGTTCAAGACTAGAGTCAACCGTTATCTTTCCCTCCTATCCGTATAAAGTACGCCTTAACGCAACCCTCTACCTCTAGTGGCTCTCAGGTCTTCTACAGGGTGAACGCTACTGTCAAAAAAAATACGTTATCTCTCCCCACTCGTCTGGACTCGATCGAGAAAATTCCAACAGTGTGCACAGCAATTAAAAAAGAGAACGACGAGGCAAGAAAATGCACACCTATCTATGGAATATAAAGGCAGCGTGTTTAGTGTGTTGCAGGCGAGTTCAACCGCTATCTTTACCACAAACCTGTGCCTCTTACTCTATAACTCTCTACCTGGAGTTACTCTCATGTCTTGTACATTTTAAATATTAGGGTAAAAATATATACACCAACGTGGACGTGGAGTGACAAAATCCAAAGAAGGATCTGTAATATTGTCGATCCTGACCTGGCATCTCGACTTCAGTCCCTTTCTCACCGATGTGGCATGGCTTCCAGCTGTCCTGCCTACAAATATTTTCATGGCGACGAGCTTTTATCCCGGGTTTCCTCGACTACATGAATTTAAGCGTGCTACTTGATTGGCATCTAGGTCCCACCCTTTTGCTGTTGAAGTACCTAATGCAACCGACGCTTCTATTCCAACAGTTTCTTTTTCTTGCACTTCCTGCCTGTGGAACTTCCTTCTGTTTCCTTGCTTCCGTGATAACTAAAATCTTCAAAAATTTAAATGCAACGTCAATCGCCATCTTCTATCTACTTGAATCCCGTTCATATTTTATCCTTTCTTCAGTCCGCCCTATACTCAGTCTTCTCTTTTACTTTCACTCCCTGTAGCTCCTGCGCACTAGTGGCATTCACGTCTTGATTGATGAAATGATTATATATATATATATATATGTGTGTGTGTGTGTGTGTGTGTGTGTGTGTGTGTGTGTGTGTGTGTGTAAAAAGAAGAGAGAAACCGCAAACGTTTTTGGTTGTAACGTTGATTTTTTTAAATATATAATATGCTTTATCTTCCATAATTTCGCAACACGTGTTTCGAGTCTCGCGACCTTCTTCAGGCAAAGAGTGGATATTTTCACATATTATTAAAATGAATTCATTTTCCTTATGTTTTTCGATATTAAACATTGTGGATGTTAAACAGTCTCTTTTTTTGTTTGGAAAATAAAACATAATATATATTTTAAAAAAATCCACATTACAACCAAAAAACGTTTGAGGTTTCTCTCTTCGTCAGCCTCTCTCTCCACTCTCTATATCAATTTACATCAACTTAATACTCCTGCTCAAAAGTGTATGAAAATATATATGTAAATTTAAATTCATTTTTCACCCTTGGAAGTGGGGCCTGATGAGCCAGGGAAAAATAAATTCCCTGGAGAAATAAATTATAACCAATGGACCTTTAAAGTTGTCTGTTTTCATTAAATTAAACGCTCTGATTTTACATTGAGCTTTCTGGATTTCATCCTTCTTGGGATTATCCATACGGATTAACAAGATTTTCATTACTTATTATATATATATATATATATATATATATATATATATATATATATATATATATATATATATGAAATGAACAAAGTCCGGAAATTATTTTAAGACTTTTTTATGTTTATACATACTTTTTAAATAAATTTGGATACGCATTGAGCAGATATGAATGAACGTGAGAGAATCATGGAAGATTGTAGTTTAAAAACAGTAAAATCGACCTTGTTAATCGAAAGATCCTCTGTGGCCAAATCGGTTAAAGGCGCGTCATGCTATATGACGGTTCCGTATAGGATGCAAGTTCGATTCCTGTCGGAGGGCGAATATTTTCTGTGAAAATTTCTCAGATATTCAGGCCGGTAAATGTTGTTTAATACTGTTTATTATAAACAGAGCTTTTACTTAAATATTTGTATCTATAAAAAGTATGTATAAACATAAAAATGTCTTTATATATATGTGTGTGAAAAATATATAGAAAATAGGAACGAACTTGTTAGGTAAATAATCCAAAGTTCTTTTGTATTTTTGGTGTTATTTTTAAAAAATAGTGCTCGATACAAAAGTAGAGCATAAATATATTTATTTATTTAAAGATATGATTCCGAAATTTACTTTTTCCATATTTTTAAAGAAGTTATTTGAAATGCACACCTCTCGACTTTAATTCGGGAGCTAATATATGTGAAAAATATATAGAAAATAGGAAAGAACTCGTTAGGTAAATAATCCAAAGTTCTTTAGTATTTTTGTTATTATTTTTAAAAAAAAATAGTGCTCGATATATATATATACAATTAAGCAAGCAAAATTCCTCTCTCTCTCTCCCTCTCTCTCTCTCCTCCTCTCTCTCTCTATATATATATATATTTATGGTATAAACTAAGTGTCTGTAGATCTTAGTTTTGAAATTGCAGATTTTGTTCGAACCTATTCAGAGTCTTGTAGAATCTTCGCTATTCTCTTCTTTCAAAATTATATCTCCGTTGTTTTTCCGTATGTTCGTTCAGGAAAACTTAGGAATATCCTCCAGGGAAGGATCTAATATCCCATCAATATGGAAACTATAATTTCATGCAAGCCGACTTTGCGCCTCTGGTTCGTCAATCCTGCGTGAACATTGCCATCATCTCTTAGCAACGAAATATGCACAGCATGTTTTTTTTTTTTGAATCTGTTACTTTTCGATTTCCTTGTTGATAGCAAAATTTCTCTTGTAATATCTCTTTAATGAGAAAACCATTTTTCTACTTCGTGTCCATAAAGCGTTACATAAATAAAATAAAATGAATTTCTATCTATATTTCTGAAATGAGGTATTGTAATTATTTACATTGTACGGACTGGTGTCCTTATCTTTATTGCTATGTTCACGACGTTTTGGTCGTTGTATGCTCCGGACTTCTTCAGGTGACTGGAATTTCGAACTGAACCCTTTGTTTCGCCCACCGGGATAGGTTGATCTATTTCCACAGGCCATGCCTCTTCTGGATGCCTCAGTTATTTCCCTTTAACTCTCCAAATGTTTGTTCATGAATGCAATAGTCACAACTAATTTAGGTCATGTCACTGGATCCAACCAAAGCTTTTATCCACCCGGCCATGAAAACTCGCATTCCCGGATGTATTAATATCTCGAATAGAGCATGGGTTCAAGACATCCGTATACCACAATCCTATGTTTAACGGACAATACCTCAACTTCAACTCCTACCAGTCACACAGAGTAAAAAAAAGGGATCGTCCGCTGCGTCCAACATCTAGCAAAAGTCATAAGCGGCGACCCAGAGACATATGAACAAGAAATAGCCAGTATTGTAGAAGTCAAGTGACTTATCTGGTAACATGGCTGCCTTCTTGTGTCTTCTTGGAAAAGCAAGCCAGCTAATTTTACCTCATTTATAGGAGAGTACCTAATGCATCAGTTAGGTTGGTCCATTTTGCTAGAATAGACCTGCCCAACATATCTGGATGAGTGGTCTCTATTCACCCACATATCTCTCCATTAAATGACTCAAGTCAGTTTATCTTGGTGGCTACACTAGTCTACTTGTGTGTCGGACCACTTGCAAGTCAACCAATATTCTACAAGCACTACCCTACAACGTAACAATTACCCTGGGTACACGGTAGCAGATCTGACAGACTCGGATAGAACCGTACAAGAGGATAACAACACTCAGGAAAAGCATCGGTCTGCCTACTCGGAGAAAATACAAAAGACCTGTGATCCATATAACGTCAAGACGACCTTCAAAAGTGGTTTGACACTTCGCAACCACCTTGTTATATAGCGTACCTATAAACATTATTGGGTATGTCCCAATCCTCATAAATACGTTGAACACTATTCTAAGTGGAGGGTATCTGCCCGCTTAGACGGCATATTCCCTATGCTGTCTAAGCGGGCAGATACCCTATCCCGTGTATGCGGGGTCTACGGACAATTTTTCCCTAGACCAAGGGCTCGGATATCCCCACAATAAATTTGGCCTTGTGCCGCATCCTACCTCGTGGGGAGACAGGTAGATATCGTAATAGGCTGTCTAAGCTGTCAGCGTGAGCTGTCAGCTTGGGAAGCTCTTGCCGTGTCGAACTCTCTGCCTTTGGGCAGAAAGGAACCAGGACGAGGCTCTGCCTAAGGGAAGTCTCTCGGCCGGGGAGGTAAACAGATACGCGATCCTGTGATACGAGCTCGTATTTCTCCATATTAAATTTGGCCTTGTTCCACATCCTACTTCGTGGGGCGGCAGCTAAATATCTTAATATGCTGTCTAAGTTGTCCACCACTAGCTGTGGTTTACCTGCTTCATACAGCTGGCGAGTATTTTATTTTGTTGGTGCTATAAAGATTACCATTTCATTTCTAACCTCTGTTTTGGCTATTTCTCAATCAGTAACATTTTTAGGTTACAACTCATCTCTTCCGAGTAAGAATCCCCACCAATAGAGGAGAACATGACTAAGGACTGCGTGTACGCCATCCTATGCAGCTGTGGTAAGAAATATAAAGGAGAAACGGTTAAGACTTCAAGAACAACTTAAAGCGGTAACACGAAGGATAATAATAAAATCAGGCGTGGCTGACCCCATATGAAGGGAAAAGGGCGATTACCGCCCCCTGTGAGATGGGTTAGAAATAATAATCAGAGAACATATTTGCAAAATGCGAAAACTTAAGGAATCAGCTCGTATGCTAGGCCACAAAAATCTAAGCCGGCCAAGCACAGAAATAAATACAATATGGGAACCAGTAATCCAGAGTGCTAGAGAAAAGCAATATTAACAACAAAAATTGCAATATAAACTCTGATAAAAAAAAAATGTTTGCTGACACATTAAGTTTACAAATTCCCAAAATGCATACACTGATGTTCTCTACGCGTTGGTTGAATCCAGTGACTTAGTCCATGGGTTCAATACTTTCAAAAAACGTAGAGATTTTTAAAAAGGATTAGAAAGAAGCAAATGTATATTTTTTAAGGTTTTATTGAAATTTTATTTAAGTTTCCACATGTCCTCCATCATTAGCAATACAAAGGGTAATAGGATTTTGCAGTTTACGGAAAACATTTGCCAACTGATTTACAGTAATGCCTGAACTCGCATTAGTTATTTTAGCTTTCAAATCTTCTAATGAACTAGGTTTGATTGCATACACAATTGTTTTCACATGTTCCCATAAAAAATCTAATGGAGTAAAATCTGGCGAACGTGGAGGCCAATAAAATGGTCCACCCCTTCCGATCTATCTGTTAGGAAATTACAAACTCTCTAACATGCAGAGCAAAATGACAAGCATTATTCAATAACTATACTTAAAACGAGGTACATTGAACTTTATAACATTTTTTACAAATTTTTTCTATCGCAAATACAAATAAAGTTATAAATTTCTTAAAGTGCACACGAACTTTATGGACTCCTGTATGTAACTAATTTATAAAAAAAAGATTAGAAATAAATAAATCTATATTTTTTAAGGTTTTCTTGAAATTTTGTTTAAGTTTCCACATGTCCTCCATCATTAGCAATACAAAGGGTAATACGATTTTGCAGTTGACAGAAAACATTTGCCAACTGATTTACAGTAATGCCTGAAATCACATTAGTTATTTTAGCTATACTTAAAACTAGATACATTAAACTTTATAACATTTTTTACAGATTATTTCTATCGCAAATACAAATAAAGTTATAAATTTTTTAAAGTGTACACAAACTTTATGGACATCCTGTATTAGTAAATTTTGTCTTTTAACTATCTCTACTAATCCCTGTTTATCTAACCATTTACATGAGCTGATAATTGTTATCCATTATCTTTCTACCTTGTCCCTTCTGGACGTGGGCGATCATGGCTTTCCACAACTTCCAGTCCGTTAAATCTCCTTGTAAATTTTGGCTTTTTACTATCTGCCTTGGCCCTTTGACATCCATTTAAACAATCTCATTCTTTTTCTTCATCTTTGTAACTGTTATGGGACCTTACCCATAATAACATAATGGACTATTCCAAACGTAATAAATACTGCGCCTCAAGAGGAAGCAGAGAGTTCAGTCCGAAGTCGGGCGACCGGCTGATCGGTTGAACTCTCTTGCCTTCGGGCGGGGAGGAACCCGAACGAGGCTACGCCGAAGGGCGGAGTCTCTTTCGGGGAGGTAAACCGGCCCTGAACCCGTTTATACGGGTTCAAAGGGCATATTTTTGGCCGAGCCCATGATGTCCACGTGGGGGGGTGACTAAATACCGTTCAGTCTGAAGTCTGGAGTGAAGTCCATCAGGAGTCTCAGTCAGAGCGAGCGAGTCAGTCAGTCGAGTCAGAGGCAGACCAAAACAGAGTCGCGTTCAGACAATTGCTACTAAACCTGATTGTTCGTACTAACACTTTCTACCTCTCTGTATATATTCCTGTTTGTAATATATCTGTGTTATTCCATATCCGTGTTCGAGTTCTTCTTTATTGGTTCTACCTTCGACTATCACCGTGGTACAAGGAACCGGACCATAACAGGAACTTGTCCCTTCAGGGCGCGTGAGATTATGGTCGTCCACAACTTCCTTACCTTTGCAGCTTTTAGTAAATTCAACTATCGCATCAACATGGAAGGCATAATTGCATGCAAACATAATTCGTTTTTCTTGTTCGTCAATTGTGCCTGAACATTGCCACCATCTGTTTGCAATAAAATATACTCTCCATGTGTGTGTGTGTGTGTGTGTGTGTGTGTGTGTGTGTGTGTGTGTGTGTGTGTTTTGTTTTTTTGTTTGTTTTTTTGTTTTGTTTTTTGTCAAAGCCGTGTTTATCTGACTCTGTGACAGCAAAACGAGATGAACGATTTCCTTGCCGATTGCAAAATGTCTTTTGCAATATCTGCCTAATGGGAAGACAATTTTCTCTACTTAAATTGAAAACAAATTTATTCCGGATAAAGAAAAAAATATCTAAACGTTTACCGGGTCAAATTTCGGCATCGACCTGTCAACTTGAATAAACTCTTTATCTTCCTTTAAGAAAAGAAAATGGGGAAGCTTTATAAACGTTGTCATAAAACCCGTTCAACCTCAGAAGTGTTGTATGACGTAAACTCTAATTGGTTCTTTGTTTTACCAGCCCTTATGTCAATAAAAAACCTTTGGATTGTCGCCTTATCGGAAGAACAGGGAATAAGGTAAATGCTGCTTCTGCAATGGTGGTGGGGGACACACATCCTACAAAATAGACCACGTACAAGTAAATAAATAAAACACACTATCAACTTTGCAGAGAAAGTATCAGATAACGTTATTTGAAATCTTAAACAAAATATTTCTATGTTAGATGTTTTGGAGGCACCATTTGGGAGGCACCGGTTAAAAATATTTTTTTCTATGTGCCGTGTCCGTTCAAGATGTGGACGAACATGGGTCTCCACATTTTTTTCTATGTGCCGTGTCCGTTCTAAGCCCTGTTTTGACAAACATTTAAACAAGTTCATTCACATTTTCCTGTCCTTTGTAGGTCCCCAACTTCCTGTCTTTTCAATCAGTAAATTTTGGCTTTTACTCTCTCCCCTAATTCTTGTTTTGACAACCATTTAAACAAATTCATTCTTCTTCTTCTTCTTCTTCTTCTTCTTCTTCTTCTTCTTCTTCGTTGTACCGCATCCCTTCAGGCCTTAGACGATTGTGTGTCTTTCAATCCCCAAAATTTTTGTCTTTTTACCTGTCTTTTCAAACATTTAAATTTTGGCTTTTCAGGCCGTATACGAATGTGGCTCTCCCCAACTTCCTGTCTTTTCAATCAGTAAATTTTGGCTTTTTACTCTCTCCCCTAATCCTTGTTTTGACAACCATTTAAACAAGTTCATTCTTCTTCTTCTTCGTTATGCCGCATCCCTTCAGGCCTTAGACGATTGTGGCTCTCCCCAACTTCCTGTCTTTCAATCATTTAGAAAAATTTATCTTTCTACTCTCTCCCCTACTCCCTGTTTTGACAACCATTTAAACAAGCTCATTCTTCATCTTCTTCTTCTTCTTGAAAAGTCAAGAAGAAGAAGAAGAAGGACGTGGGTGACCGTGGTTCTCCACGATTTCCTGTTCTTAGGAATCTTTTAGTAAATTTTGGTTTATACTATTGCCCCTAATCACTGTTTTAACAACCATTTAAACCAGCTCATTCTTCATTTTTGTTAATAGTCCCTTCAACACGTGGATCCTGGCTCTCCACAGCTTCCTATCCTTTCAATCTCTTAGTAAATTTTGTCTTTTTAATATCTCCCCTAATCTCTGATTTGACATCCATTTAAACAATTTCATTCTTCTTCTTCATTTTTGTACTTTGTCCCTTCATGGTTCTCCACAAACTCCTCAAATTTGCAGCTTTTAGTAAATTCAACTCCCCCATCAACACTGAAGCCATAATTCCATGCAAGCATACTTCGCTATTCTTTTTCGTCAATTGTGTCAGAACATTGCCACCATCTCTTAGCAACGAAATATACTCTACAATATTTTTGTTATTTTGTCAAAGCTGTGTCTGTCTGACTCCGTGGAAGCAAAAGTAGATGAACGATTTCCTTGTCTATTCCAAAATGTCTCTTGTAGTGTCTGTTTAATGGCAAGATAATATATCTGAGTAAAACGAAAACAAATTTATCCGGGATAAAAAAAAAAATCTAAACATTTACCTGGTCAAATTTCGGTATCGACCCGTCGACTGGAATAATCTCTCTATCTTCCTTTAAGAAAAAATGTTAGAAAGTTTTATATACGTTGCCATAAAACGCTTTCACCCTCAGAAGTGTTGTATGGCTTAAAATCAAATTGGTTTCTCGTTTTACCAGTACTTATGACAATAAAACCCTTTGAATTATCGCCTTATTGGAAGAATTCAGAATAAGGTAAATGCCGCTTCTGCAACGAGAGAAACATCCTACAAAATAGATCATGTACGAGTAAATGTAAAAGAAGAAACAGACGAATGTTTCAAGCTTGTAGCGAAGCATTATTCAATGGAATTTTACTACTGTCTATAAATGAGTTCCAAATATTTAGTTGAGTCGTTCGTTCGTTCGTTCTTTCGTTCATTCATTCGTTCGTTCGAGAAAGAGAGAGAGAGAGAGATAGTTCTTTCGTTCGTTTGTTAGTTCTTTCGTTCGTTCGAGAGAAAGAGAGAGACAGTTGAGTCGTTCGTTCGTTCGTTCTTTCGTTCGTTCTTTCATTCGTTCGTTCGAGAGAGAGAGAGTTGAGTCGTTCGTTCGTTCGTTCTTTCGTTCGTTCTTTCATTCGAGAGAGAGAGAGAGAGAGAGTTGAGTCGTTCGTTCGTGAGAGAGAGAGAGAGAGAGGGGGGGGAGTTGAGTCGTTCGTTCGTTCTTTCATTCGTTCGAGAGAGAAAGAGAGAGAGAGAGAAATAGTTGAGTCGTTCGTTCGTTCTTTCATTCGTTCATTCGTTCGTTCGAGAGAGACAGAGAGAGAGAGAGAGTTGAGTCGTTCGTTCTTTCGTTCGTTCGAGAGAGAGAGAAAGAGAGAGAGATATATAGTTGAGTCGTTCGTTCGTTCTTTCGTTCGTTCGTTCGAGAGAGAGTTGGTTGGTTTGTTGGTTTTATGGCCTATCAACCTCAGTGGGTAATTTAATGCCGACAAAATTTTTGAAATAGATTCATAGTAATAGTTTGGTAAAAAAAAATGTGTGTATGTATACATATATAGTTGAACCATTTTTCAATTACTCATATTTATTAATACAATCCAACTTCTTTGAGGAAATTTACAATCTTGAACGGTTTTATTTTCGTAAAAAGTTTTTTTTAAATTACTCACTTGGTAATATTTTTTCACACTAGATCAAAATCTACAAACTCTAACAGTATATGTTTCACTGTAAATTTTAATTATTGCTGATAATTATTTTTCCTTCAAAAAGTATTGCTCGTAATAATCTTCTTTCATGACAAAGTATTTCTGGTATTAAAACCTATTTTTACTCAAGTTTGGGTGTTAACTATTTGCCCATAGCTTGGACCCTGACAGGTGCTACCACTACGGGTCAGGGTGAACCTGGGAACACCAGTAATTAAGAGGTGGTTCCACGCTCCTCAAAACCTCCTTATCAGAGGCCTTGCTGTTGAGCGTATTTTATCGTCTTACCCAGTACGTGGATGTAGTTTATCGTCTTACCCAGGACGCGGATGTAGTTTATTGTCTTATCCAGAACGCTTATGTAGTTTATCGTCTCATCCAGAACGCTTATGTAGTTTATCCTCTTAACCAGGACGTGGATGTAGTTTATTGACTTACCCAGGACGCGGATGTAGTTTATCGTCTTACCCAGGACGTGGATGTAGTTTATCGTCTTACCCAGGACGCGGATGGACGCGGATTATGTAGTTTATCGTCTTAATCCTCTTAACCAGGACGTGGATGTAGTTTATTGACTTACCAGGACGCGGATGTTTATCGTCTTTATCGTCTTAATCAGGACGCGGATATAGTTTATCGTCTTACCCAAGACGCGGATGTAGTTTATTGTCTTATCCAGAACGCTTTTTTATCGTCTTACCCAAGATGCGGATGTAGTTTATCGTCTTAATCGGGACGCGGATGGTTTATCGTCTTACCCAAGACGCGCATGTAGTTTATTGTTTATCGTCTTACCCAGATGCCAGTTTATCGTCTTACTCAGGGCGCGGATGTAGTTTATTGCCTTACCCAGAACGCTTATGTAGTTTATCGTCTTACCCAAGATGCAGATGTAGTTTATCGTCTTACCAAGGACGCGGATGTAATGTATCGTCTTATCCAGGACGCAGATGTAATTTATCGTCTTACCCAGGTGGTGGATGTAGTTTATTGACTTACCCAGGACGCGGATGTAGTTTATAGTCTTACCCACGACGGGGATGGGGAGGTAACTATTGTTGCCTTCACCAGAGTTTGTATTGTTTATATATGCACATTTATAAAAGGTTGTCCTAGCTGAGGATCGTAGTGAAGACGACCTCTCACTGTCTACAAAATGTTCCCAGATCATGTGTTTCAATTTTCACCCGTAATTCTTTTTTCAATTTTAGCGGTGAGTAGGTGACAATAAAAAATAGAGTTGTTCTTATTTATTCTTTACTTCTGAATGTTGACAGCACTTTAAAAGTCCGTGCAAGAAGAAATATTTATATAGATCTACGTGGAGACATGGTGAAATAATACAGAGTGGGCCAAAAGAAGGCTTTCATATAGTAAGGGTCCACTTTACATTTTTAAATTATTTTTGTAAAAGATAATTAGCATAAAGTGAACTATAACTATAGCTCACGAGCTACAATGAATCAGCCTACATGGGATATGTATGGCTACTTAGTTTGGGCAATATAACAAATTTATTAATTTTATACTTATTTGTTACCATCATATTTGTTCAAAACTCTTTATGTACATTTGTTTAACACGTTACTTCCATTTTTAGTACAGTTTAATCTCTTAAGCGCCCAAAATCTCCACCTTCCATATTGCAACATTCCTCGAACGTCTCCAGAACACTATGACACACAGCACGACACAAATCCTGATCTGCATCTATTTCAATAAATAATTCTGAGATGTAATCTGTTAATTCGTCCATTGTGTGGAGATTTCTCTTATAAACCTTGTTTTTTATTACACCTCCCCCATAAAAAAAAAAAGAAATCCATTGATGTTAGCTCTTGTGAACATGGTGGCCATTCCATGCTGTCCTTTCTTCCAAACCAACAGTGTAGAAAGGTTTGGTTAAGGTAACCAAAATCTCCACCTTCTACATTGCAACATTCCTCGAACCTCTCCAGAACACTATGACACACAGCACGACAAAAATCCCGATAAATCAATAAATAATTCTGAGATGTAATCTAATCTTTTTAATTCGTCTATTGTGTGGGGATTTCTCTTATAAACCTTTTCCTTTACTAGACCCACCAAAAAAAAAAAAAAAAAAAAAAACAAAGAAATCCAATGATGTTAGGTCAGGTGAATGTGGTGGCCATTCGATTCTGCCTTTTCTTCCGAACCAACGCTGTGGAAACGTTTGGTTAAGGTGGTTCCTTGTTGCCAACGAATAATGGTGAGGTGCTCTATCTTGCTGAAAGAACAGTTTGGCGTAGTTAGCTCTGGTTTTGAGCTGTGACCAAAAACGTGAAAGAAATCGTGAAATAACTACATTTGGTCAACCCTGTACAGTAAACTTTTCGGTCCATACTCATCGAAGAGGAAGTTTCTAGACTGCTGTGTTTGCATTAAATACAAAATTCTTACAGACTCAAATAGAAATGGTCAGTAATCTTCGAATCAAGTAAATACTTATAGACTCAAATATAAAGGATCAATATTTACCTATCCTGAAACAAAATAAATTCGTATAGAACAAAATATTGTTATGATGTGCCTAGCTTACTCCTGTTTTTGGTTTGTTTTACGGCATATCAACCTCAATGGGTTATTTAATGCGGACAAGTTTTTTATTGCTGGCTTGATTTGGTTTGGTTTGTTTCACAGCATATCAACACCTCAATGGGTTATTTAATGCGGACAATCGGTTTTTTTTATTTAATGCGGACAATTTTTTTTTTTTTTTTATTGCTGATTTGATTTGGTTTGTTTCACATAAATGATCGGCACTTTTTTTATGGGTTATTTAATTTGGTTTTGGGCATATCGGCACTTTTTTTTTTTTTTTTTTTTTTTTTATTGCTGGTTTGCTTTGGTTTGTTTCACGGCATATCAACACCTCAATGGGTTATTTAATGCCGACAAGATTTTTATTGCTGGTAATATTTTTCAAAATGTATTCTGGTAATATTTTTTCAAAAATGTATTGCTGGTAATATTTTTTTTAATTTATTGCTGGTAATATTTTTCGAAAAAATTATTACTGTTAATAATGTATCGCTGATAATAATTTTTTACAAAAATATATTGCTGGTATTAAAACCTATTTTTACACGTTTTGAGCCCAGTTTGTCGTTTAACTATTTTCCCTTAGCTGGGACCCTAACAGGTGCTACCACCCCGTGTCAGGGTGGCAACACCAGCAATTAAGAGGTAGTTCCATGCTCCTCAAAACCTCCTGATCAGAGTCCTTGCTGCTGGATGTAGTTTAAGGTCTTACCCAGGATGTGGATATAGTTTATCCTCATACCCAGGACGAACGGTTTGTGGTTAGTAAAATGCAATATATATTCATCACAACAACAAAGTGACACATTTATAATAAATAATCAATCATTTATTTTCCGAAGAATTCTGGTGCAGAAGTTCGGAAGAGTAAAAAAAAATGTTCTTGCAAATGAAATGTAGTTGTTAGGAGAATATTTCTGGGTTTTGTTTATGTTGGTAAATCGATTGAATTTTGGAAGTGCATAAGTATATATATATATATATATATGTGTGTGTGTGTGTGTGTGTGTGTGTGTGTGTGTGTGTGTGTGTGTGTGTGTGTGTGTATGCAATGTATATATAAATAAAAAGAAAGAACTGTAAGATATAAAATCCGGTGTTCTTATAGATATTTTTATTTTTACAAAATAGTGCTCAATGTAAATTTACAGAGCATTAATATGATAAATTAATTGATTTAAAATATGGTTTTTCCGCTACACAGTTCTAACCATGTTTTCAAAAATGGAAGGTCCGAATTTAATTTTGTAATTAAATTAAAGACATTAGTTCCATTTCATCCTCAAGCGACTTTTGGAGTAACTTTTAAAATTACTGGGTTTTAAAGACACAGCAAAAATCATAATTCACGTTTCCAAGGATACAGAGAAATCCAATTCAACCAGACAAGGGGTGTTTGGGTGTTGATTATCGCTGTATTTTGACGTATCAGTTATTAGTTACGTTTTGGTAGGGGTGGGGATGTATTTTTCAATGAAATCTGACATCTGTTAAATGCATGTCGTCTGGATTTTTTTTTAAATTTTATTGTTAACGGCAAAAATTCTTACGGCATTTTCTTTATTTGTATATTTAAAGATTTTTTTTGGGGTGGTTGTTTAGGTTAGAATACGTTTTATTTAACTACGATTTGAAAAATATTTTCACTTTTAATTTTTAATATACTATATTTCTTTTAAGACCAAGTAAATGTATTAGAATCCCTTACAGTATATAGAGTTATTTTCACATCAACTATAAGTATGTATATTATTAGGTAACAATTTTTTTAATTATATTTAAAAATTATTTAAGTAAACTTTATGACAATGACGCCAAAAATGGCTAATTGATTTCACTGATTTAGTGAACTTTTATTTTTTATTTTTACATGAGAAACAATATATTAATAGGTCTATATAAAAAATAAAAGTTTCAGAGCTCCATCCTGACCCGGGTGGGGTAGCACCTGTTGGCAAATAGTGTATCCTCAAATTGGGGTTTAACATTATGAAAGTATAAAAATACATTTTTATTGTGAAAATAAAATGCATTTTTATATTAAAAAAAAATTACCAGCAAATATTTTTTTTAAAGAAAAAAAAATTAGCAAGCAATACATTTTTATGAAGGAAATTACTAATGTTCCCAAGAAAAAATAAATTTCGGCAATAAATGACCCATAAGGTGTTGATTTACCACTAAACAAACAAACACTGATCAGGAGATTGGAGATTTTGAAGAGCGTGGAAACACTTCTTAATTGCTGTTGTTCTCAGGTCCACCCTGACCCGGGGTGGCAGCACTTGTTAGGGCCCCAAATATCGGCACATAGTTACCCCCCACCCCGCAAAAAAGCCTACGAAAATATAAAATGCATTTTCGTCATGGACATACCAGCAATGCATTTTTATGTAAAAACATTAGAACAATACATATTTATGGTAAATTTTCCAACAATACGTCAAACAACAAGAAAAAAATCTTTCATGATATTAATCCATATAGCATACTACAATTTCTTAAAGATATCAAACTGTATTCCAAAATATAACTTCAACAAAACTACAACATAAAACACACATATCACCGCCTCTAGTAATTATGTCCACACAAACATCTATAGGCACAATAGCTGAGTATCATCTACCATGGATTCTATTGTGAAAGCAGAATAAAAAAAAATACAACATAAAGCTTACATATCATTGCCTCTAGTAATTATGTCCACAAAAACATGTACATACATAAAAGCTGAGTATCATCTACCATGTATTCTATTGTGAAAGCAGAATAACAAAACTACAACATAAAACACACATATCATTGCCTCTAGTAATTATGTCCACACAAACATGTATATGCACAAAAGCTGAGTATCATCTACCATGGATTCTATTGTGAAAGCAGAATAACAAAACTACAACATAAAACACACATATCACTGCCTCTAGTAATTATGTCCACACAAACATGTATATGCACAAAAGCTGAGTATCATCTACCATGTATTCTATTGTGAAAGCAGAATAACAAAACTACAACATAAAACACACATATCATTGCCTCTAGTAATTATGTCCACAAAACATGTATATACATAAAAAAGCTGAGTATCATCTACCATGGATTCTATTGTGAAAGAAGAATAACAAAACTACAACATAAAACACACATATCACTGCCTCTAGTAATTATGTCCACAAAACATGTATATGCACAAAAGCTGAGTATCATCTACCATGTATTCTATTGTGAAAGCAGAATAACAAAACTACAACATAAAACACACATATCATTGCCTCTAGTAATTATGTCCACACAAACATGTATATGCACAAAAGCTGAGTATCATCTACCATGGATTCTATTGTGAAAGCAGAATAACAAAACTACAACATAAAAACACACATATCACTGCCTCTAGTAATTATGTCCACAAAACATGTATATGCACAAAAAGCTGAGTATCATCTACCATGTATTCTATTGTGAAAGCAGAATAACAAAACTACAACATAAAACACACATATCATTGCCTCTAGTAATTATGTCCACAGAAACATGTATATGCACAAAAGCTGAGTATCATCTACCATGGATTCTAACAAAACTTGCCTCTAGTAATTATGTCCACAGAAACATGTAATACAAAAAAGCTACATCATCTACCATAAAAAGAAGAATAACAAAACTACAACATAAAACACACATATCACTGCCTCTAGTAATTATGTCCACAAAACATGTATATGCATGTCTACATTCTATTGCAGAATAACAAAACTAAACATAAAACACTGATGTCCACAGAAACATGTATATGTATCATCTACCATGTATTCTATTGTGAAAGCAGAATAACAAAACTACAACATAAAACACACATATCATTGCCTCTAGTAATTATGTCCACAGAAACATGTATATGCACAAAAGCTGAGTATCATCTACCATGTATTCTATTGTGAAAGCAGAATAACAAAACTACAACATAAAACACACTTATCACTGCCTCTAGTAATTATGTCCACAAAAACATGTACATACATAAAAGCTGAGTATCATCTACCATGTATTCTATTGTGAAAGCAGAATAACAAAACTACAACATAAAACACACATATCATTGCCTCTAGTAATTATGTCCACAGAAACATGTATATGCACAAAAGCTGAGTATCATCTACCATGGATTCTATTGTGAAAGCAGAATAACAAAACTACAACATAAAACACACATATCATTGCCTCTAGTAATTATGTCCACACACAAAAGCTGAGTAAACATGTATTCTATGCACAAAAGCTATAATCATCACCATGTATTCTATTGTGTAAACATGTAGCAGCTGAGTATCATCTACCATGTAATAACAAAAAACTACAACATAAAACACACATATCACTGCCTCTAGTAATTATGTCCACAGAAACATGTATATGCACAAAAGCTGAGTATCATCTACCATGGATTCTATTGTGAAAGCAGAATAACAAAACTACAACATAAAACACACATATCACTGCCTCTAGTAATTATGTCCACAGAAACATGTATATGCACAAAAGCTGAGTATCATCTACCATGTATTCTATTGTGAAAGCAGAATAACAAAACTACAACATAAAACACATATCATTGCCTCTAGTAATTATGTCCTGTATATGCACAAAAGCTAGTATCATCTACCATGTCTATTGTGAAAGCAGAATAACAAAACTACAACATAAAACACAAATCACTGCCTCTGTATTATGTCACAAACATGTACATACATAAAAGCTATATCATCTACCATGTATTCTATTGTGAAAGCAGAATAACAAAACTACAAAACATAAAACACACATATCACTGCCTCTAGTAATTATGTCCACACAAACATGTATATGCACAAAAGCTGAGTATCATCTACCATGTATTCTATTGTGAAAGCAGAATAACAAAACTACAACATAAAACACACATATCACTGCCTCTAGTAATTATGTCCACAAAAACATGTACATACATAAAAGCTGAGTATCATCTACCATGGATTCTATTGTGAAAGCAGAATAACAAAACTACAACATAAAACACACATATCACTGCCTCTAGTAATTATGTCCACAGAAACATGTATATGCACAAAAGCTGAGTATCATCTACCATGGATTCTATTGTGAAAGCAGAATAACAAAACTACAACATAAAACACACATATCACTGCCTCTAGTAATTATGTCCACAGAAACATGTATATGCACAAAAGCTGAGTATCATCTACCATGTATTCTATTGTGAAAGCAGAATAACAAAACTACAACATAAAACACACATATCACTGCCTCTAGTAATTATGTCCACAGAAACATGTATATGCACAAAAGCTGAGTATCATCTACCATGGATTCTATTGTGAAAGCAGAATAACAAAACTACAACATAAAAACTCATAAAACATATCACTGCCTCTAGTAATTATGTCCACAGAAACATGTATATGCACAAAAGCTGAGTATCATCTACCATGTATTCTATTGTGAAAGCAGAATAACAAAACTACAACATAAAACACACATATCACTGCCTCTAGTAATTATGTCCACACAAACATGTATATGCACAAAAGCTGAGTATCATCTACCATGTATTCTATTGTGAAAGCAGAATAACAAAACTACAACATAAAACACACATATCACTGCCTCTAGTAATTATGTCCACAAAACATGTATATGCACAAAAAAGCTGAGTATCATCTACCATGGATTCTATTGTGAAAGCAGAATAACAAAACTACAACATAAAACACACATATCACTGCCTCTAGTAATTATGTCCACACAAACATGTATATGCACAAAAGCTGAGTATCATCTACCATGGATTCTATTGTGAAAGCAGAATAACAAAACTACAACATAAAACACACATATCACTGCCTCTAGTAATTATGTCCACAGAAACATGTATATGCACAAAAGCTGAGTATCATCTACCATGTATTCTATTGTGAAAGCAGAATAACAAAACTACAACATAAAACACACATATCACTGCCTCTAGTAATTATGTCCACAGAAACATGTATATGCACAAAAGCTGAGTATCATCTACCATGGATTCTATTGTGAAAGCAGAATAACAAAACTACAACATAAAACACACATATCACTGCCTCTAGTAATTATGTCCACACAAACATGTATATGCACAAAAGCTGAGTATCATCTACCATGGATTCTATTGTGAAAGCAGAATAACAAAACTACAACATAAAACACACATATCACTGCCTCTAGTAATTATGTCCACACAAACATGTATATGCACAAAAAGCTGAGTATCATCTACCATGGATTCTATTGTGAAAGCAGAATAACAAAACTACAACATAAAACACACATATAATTATGTCCAGAAACATGTATATGCACAAAAGCTGAGTATCATCTATTCTATTGTGTCCACAACAAAAACACATATCACTGCCTCTATAATTATGTCCCACAAAAATGCACAAAAGCTAGTATCATCTACCATGGATTCTATTGTGAAAGCAGAATAACAAAACTACAACATAAAACACACATATCACTGCCTCTAGTAATTATGTCCACAGAAACATGTATATGCACAAAAGCTGAGTATCATCTACCATGTATTCTATTGTGAAAGCAGAATAACAAAACTACAACATAAAACACACATATCACTGCCTCTAGTAATTATGTCCACAAAAACATGTATATGCACAAAAGCTGAGCTCTACCATGGATTCTATTGAAAGCAGAATCATCTACCATGTATTCTATTAATTATGTCCACAGAAACATGCAGAAAAAGCTAACATCTAAATTCTATTGTGAAAGCAGAATAACAAAACTACAACATATCACTGCCTCTAGTAATTATGTCCACAGAAACATGTATATGCACAAAAGCTGAGTATCATCTACCATGGATTCTATTGTGAAAGCAGAATAACAAAACTACAACATAAAACACACATATCACTGCCTCTAGTAATTATGTCCACAGAAACATGTATATGCACAAAAGCTGAGTATCATCTACCATGGATTCTATTGTGAAAGCAGAATAACAAAACTACAACATAAAACACACATATCACTGCCTCTAGTAATTATGTCCACAGAAACATGTATATGCACAAAAAGCTGAGTATCATCTACCATGGATTCTATTGTGAAAGCAGAATAACAAAACTACAACATAAAACACACATATCACTGCCTCTAGTAATTATGTCCACAAAACATGTATATGCACAAAAGCTGAGTATCATCTACCATGGATTCTATTGTGAAAGCAGAATAACAAAACTACAACATAAAACACACATATCACTGCCTCTAGTAATTATGTCCACAGAAACATGTATATGCACAAAAGCTGAGTATCATCTACCATGGATTCTATTGTGAAAGCAGAATAACAAAACTACAACATAAAACACACATATCACTGCCTCTAGTAATTATGTCCACAGAAACATGTATATGCACAAAAGCTGAGTATCATCTACCATGGATTCTATTGTGAAAGCAGTATAACAAAACTACAATAATAAAACACACATATCACTGCCTCTAGTAATTATGTCCACAACAAACATGTATATGCACAAAAGCTGTGTATCATCTACCATGGATTCTATTGTGAAAGCAGAATAACAAAACTACAACATAAAACACACATATCACTGCCTCTAGTAATTATGTCCACAGAAACATGTATATGCACAAAAGCTGAGTATCATCTACCATGTATTCTATTGTGAAAGCAGAATAACAAAACTACAACATAAAACACACATATCACTGCCTCTAGTAATTATGTCCACACAAACATGTATATGCACAAAGCTGAGTATCATCTACCATGGATTCTATTGTGAAAGCAGAATAACAAAACTACAACATAAAACACACATATCACTGCCTCTAGTAATTATGTCCACAGAAACATGTATATGCACAAAAGCTGAGTATCATCTACCATGGATTCTATTGTGAAAGCAGAATAACAAAACTACAACATAAAACACACTTATCACTGCCTCTAGTAATTATGTCCACAAAAACATGTACATACATAAAAGCTGAGTATCATCTACCATGTATTCTATTGTGAAAGCAGAATAACAAAACTACAACATAAAAAAACACATATCACTGCCTCTAGTAATTATGTCCACACAAACATGTATATGCACAAAAGCTGAGTATCATCTACCATGGATTCTATTGTGAAAGCAGAATAACAAAACTACAACATAAAACACACATATCACTGCCTCTAGTAATTATGTCCACAGAAACATGTATATGCACAAAAAAGCTGAGTATCATCTACCATGGATTCTATTGTGAAAGCAGAATAACAAAACTACAACATAAAACACACATATCACTGCCTCTAGTAATTATGTCCACAGAAACATGTATATGCACAAAAGCTGAGTATCATCTACCATGGATTCTATTGTGAAAGCAGAATAACAAAACTACAACATAAAACACACATATCACTGCCTCTAGTAATTATGTCCACAGAAACATGTATATGCACAAAAGCTGAGTATCATCTACCATGGATTCTATTGTGAAAGCAGAATAACAAAACTACAACATAAAACACACATATCACTGCCTCTAGTAATTATGTCCACAGAAACATGTATATGAGTATCATCTACCATGTATTGTGTACAAAACATGTATATGCACAAAAAAAACACACATAAAACTGAGTATCATCTACCATGTATTCTATTGTCTACCATGGATTCTAAAGCAGAATAACAAAACTACAACATAAAACACACATATCACTGCCTCTAGTAATTATGTCCACAGAAACATATATGCACAAAAGCTGAGTATCATCTACCATGTATTCTATTGTGAAAGCAGAATAACAAAACTACAACATAAAACACACATATCACTGCCTCTAGTAATTATGTCCACACAAACATGTATATGCACAAAAGCTGAGTATCATCTACCATGGATTCTATTGTGAAAGCAGAATAACAAAACTACAACATAAAAACACACATATCACTGCCTCTAGTAATTATGTCCACAGAAACATGTATATGCACAAAAAGCTGAGTATCATCTACCATGGATTCTATTGTGAAAGCAGAATAACAAAACTACAACATAAAACACACATATCACTGCCTCTAGTAATTATGTCCACACAAACATGTATATGCACAAAAGCTGAGTATCATCTACCATGGATTCTATTGTGAAAGCAGAATAACAAAACTACAACATAAAACACACATATCACTGCCTCTAGTAATTATGTCCACACAAACATGTATATGCACAAAAGCTGAATCATCTACCATGGATTCTATAAAGCAGAATAACAAAACTACAACATAAAACACACATATCACTGCCTCTAGTAATTATGTCATCATGTATATGCACAAAAGCTGAGTATTCTATGGATTCTATTGTGAAAGCAGAATAACAAAACTACAACATAAAACACACATATCACTGCCTCTAGTAATTATGTCCACACAAACATGTATATGCACAAAAGCTGAGTATCATCTACCATGGATTCTATTGTGAAAGCAGAATAACAAAACTACAACATAAAACACACTTATCACCGCCTCTAGTAATTATGTCCACAAAAACATGTATATGCACAAAAGCTGAGTATCATCTACCATGTATTCTATTGTGAAAGCAGAATAACAAAACTACAACATAAAACACACATATCACTGCCTCTAGTAATTATGTCCACAGAAACATGTATATGCACAAAAGCTGAGTATCATCTACCATGGATTCTATTGTGAAAGCAGAATAACAAAACTACAACATAAAACACACATATCACTGCCTCTAGTAATTATGTCCACAAAAACATGTATATGCACAAAATCATCTACCATGGATTCTATTGTGATCATAACTACAACATAAAACACATATCATTCTAGTAATTATGTCCAAGCAACATGAATAACAAAACTACAACATAAAACACACATATCACACACATATAGTAATTATGTCCACAGAAACATGTATATGCACAAAGGCTGAGTATCATCTACCATGTATTCTATTGTGAAAGCAGAATAACAAAACTACAACATAAAACACACATATCACTGCCTCTAGTAATTATGTCCACAGAAACATGTATATGCACAAAAGCTGAGTATCATCTACCATGGATTCTATTGTGAAAGCAGAATAACAAAACTACAACATAAAACACACATATCACTGCCTCTAGTAATTATGTCCACACAAACATGTATATGCACAAAAGCTGAGTATCATCTACCATGTATTCTATTGTGAAAGCAGAATAACAAAACTACAACATAAAACACACATATCACTGCCTCTAGTAATTATGTCCACACAAACATGTATATGCACAAAAGCTGAGTATCATCTACCATGGATTCTATTGTGAAAGCAGAATAACAAAACTACAACATAAAACACACATATCACTGCCTCTAGTAATTATGTCCACACAAACATGTATATGCACAAAAGCTGAACATCATCTACCATGGATTCTATTGTGAAAGCAGAATAACAAAACTACAACATAAAACACATATCACTGCCTCTAGTAATTATGTCCACACAAACATGTATATGCACAAAAGCTGAGTATCATCTACCATGTATTCTATTGTGAAAGCAGAATAACAAAACTACAACATAAAACACACATATCACTGCCTCTAGTAATTATGTCCACAGAAACATGTATATGCACAAAAGCTGAGTATCATCTACCATGGATTCTATTGTGAAAGCAGAATAACAAAACTACAACATAAAACACACATATCACCGCCTCTAGTAATTATGTCCACAAAAATGTGTATGTACATAATAAAAGCTGAGTATCATCTACCATGTATTCTATTGTGAAAGCAGAATAACAAAACTACAACATAAAACACACTTATCACTGCCTCCAGTAATCATGTCCACAGAAACATGTATATACATAAAAGCTGAGTATCATCTACCATGTATTCTATTGTGAAAAAGCAGAATAACAAAACTACAACATAAAACACACTTATTTAACCATGTCCACAGAAACATGTATATACATAAAAGCTGAGTATCATCTACCATGTATTCTATTGTGAAAGCAGAATAACATATATCATATTTTTATTATTTCAAAGTCCCCAAGAAAATTAAATTTTGGGATTAAATGACCAATGAGGAGTTAAAATCTCGTTTAGCATATAAATCAAATCATTTAAGGAAACATTAAAGTGGACGAAATTCAGTTAGCGATTTTATTGGGTTGGTGCATAATTATCAAGCGTTTTAAACAATATTTATTATGAAAAAACAAATATAACAATTCAGCAATAACATTTTTAAGTGAGTATTCCGGAGGGTAGGATTATCGACACGCATTTTTATAACCTGAAAATAAAATATTTCTATTAAAAAAAGCCAACAAAACATTAATTTTTATTAACAAATAGCTCGCCTACAAAAACGCCTGATAATTAAGCACCAACTTAATATTTCGTCCGGGGAATTTCCGTGGAGGCAACGAGCGAGTGGCTTGCCACATTACGGCTGGGAGAGAGAGAGAGAGAGAGAGGTTGTAGGGTGGAAAATAAATACAAGATGAGTACCCTCAGGGTCGGGGCAAGGTTCTCATCTCTACCGAAAACTCATTTTCATTTTTCTCTATTTTTTAATTCTTTATTTTTTTTTTCTCCCCCTACTCGTCAGTGTGTTTGACTATATAGTAATACATTTATTTTTGTCCCAATCATTCTAACGTATTTGATGGTTTAGTTAGAAATCCCGGTTCGAAAGAGAAATCAAAAAAAGGAAAATTGAATGTAGTATTGTAAAATTTATATTGGTTTGGTGCATAATTATCAAGCGTTTTAAACAATATTTATTATGAAAAAAGAAACATAATTCAACAATAACATTTTTGAATGATTATTCCGACACGCATTTTTTATAAACTGAAAATAAAATAATATTTCTATTTTAAAAAAAAGGAAACAAAACAGTAATTTTTATTAACAAATAACTCGTCTACAACAACGCCTGATAATTATGCACCAAACCAATAATAAAAATGTCAATAAAAATAAATCTATTTATTCTTTAGAAAGTGTTTTGTTTACATTATGGATACGATGCTCAGCAGATACGAGCTTTCGAGATATATAAATATAGTTATTCGACTGTCGCAATTTTTTTTTTAGTGATATTGAATTTTTCTACAATTTTTAAAGTAACACACACACACACACACAATATATATATTTATATATATATATATATATATATGTGTGTGTGTGTGTGTGTGTGTGTGTGTGTGAATATATAGAAAATAGGAAGGAACTGGTTAGATAAATAATCCAAAGTCCCTTAGTATTTTAGTTATTAAAAAAAATTTCGCTTGAAGATGGAACAGAGCTTATTTTAACTCAATTTAATTTAAATAATTATATTGAAGTTTTTGGCTCTTGTTTTTTGAAACATGTGACTTCTTATGTAGTTTTGGAATCATATTTTAAATAAATAATTATATATATATATATATATATATATATATATATATATATATATATATATATATATATATATATATATATTGCGTTGGTGCAGAATTATCAGTATTTATTATGAAAAAACAAACGTAACAACTCAACAATAACATTTTTAAATGATTATTGGAGCGTATGATTATCGACAGGCACTTTTATAACCTGAAAATAAAATAATATTTCTATTTTAAAAAAAAAGCCAACAAAACAGTAATTTTTATTAAAAAATAGCTCGCCTATAAAAACGCCTGATAATTATGCACCAACCCAATATTTCGTCCGGGCAATTTCCGTGGAGGCAACGAGCGAGTGGCTTGCCACATTACGGCTGGGAGAGAGAGAGAGAGGTTGGAGGGTGGAAAATAAATACAAGATGAGTACCCTCAGAGTTTGCGTAAGGTTCTCATAACTATCCCTGAATCAGGCGTTTTTCTCAAGAATATGAAAAAAGAAACATAACAATTCAACAATAACATTTTTAAATGATTATTGCGGAGCATATGATTATCGACATACATTTTTATAAGCTGAAAATAAAATCTCAGTATGTATATCTATCTATCTATCTATCTATCTATCTATCTATCTGTTCTTATCCATCTATCAATCTATGTCTATTATGTATTGGGTTGGTGCATAATTATCAGGCGTTTTTAAACAATATTCATTATGAAAAAAAAAACACAACAATTCAGCAATAACATTTTTAAATGATTATTTCGAGGCGTATGATTATCGACACGCATTTTTATAACCTGAAAATAAAATAATATTTTTATTTTAAAAAAAAGTAAACAAAACAGCAATTTTTATTAACAAATAACCCATCCTAAAAAACACCTGATAATTACGCACCAGCCCAATACTTTTCTCCACCGCAACTAGTTTCACTTGAAATATGACAGGACAATTCCAAATAATTTGTTTCTGATTCATCATTATTTATTTTCGGAATGTTACGAAATCAAAACAAGAAGGTTGGTTTCAGTAGTGTGCGAATTAAAACAAAATAATTGAATCAATTAGGTCGGCTGTTTATCTGTCCATTCTGATCAGAAAAATTAACGAACATTGAAGTCAACTATTTTAGCGATGCTAAAAGCGGCAAAGTTATTCAGTCGAAAACGAAACCTCAAACGCAATACGTGTTCTGATGCCAAAGATTTCGCCTGAATAGTTTGAAAATTTCAATCATATTTTTAAAATAATGAAATAAGAAAAAGGATGAAGCGTAAGATTGAGTAAAACTAGTAATAATAGAATAGTAATATTTAAAAGTATATTGGCTCGGATTTTGAGGTAAAAATGGTAAGATGGAATAAAACTAGTAATAAAATAATAGTAATAATGAAGAATGTATAGAGCCAGAGTGTTGAAATAAAATGCAACAATAATAAGATGGAATAAAACTAATAATAAAATAATAGTAATAATGAAGAGTGTATAGAGCCAGAGTGTTGGGATAAAAAGCAACAATAATAAGATGGAATAAAACTAGTAATAAAATAATAGTATTAATAAAGAGTGTATAGAGCCAGAGTGTTGGGATAAAAAGCAACAATAATAAGATGGAATAAAACTAGTAATAAAATAATAGTAATAATGAAGAGTGTATAGAAAAGAGTGTTGGGATAAAAAGCAACAATAATAAGATGGAATAAAACTAGTAATAAAATAATAGTAATAATGAAGAGTGTATAGAGCCAGAGGGTTGGGATAAAAAAAACAATAATAAGATGGAATAAAAGTAGTAATAAAATAATAGTATTAATGAAGAGTGTATAGAGCCAGAGTGTTGGGATAAAAAAGCAACAATAATAAGATGGAATAAAACTAGTAATAAAATAATAGTAATAATGAAGAGTGTATAGAGCCAGAGTGTTGGGATAAAAAAGCAACAATAATAAGATGGAATAAAACTAGTAATAAAATAATAGTAATAATGAAGAGTGTATAGAGCCAGAGGGTTGGGATAAAAAGCAACAATAATAAGATGGAATAAAAGTAGTAATAAAATAATAGTAATAATGAAGAGTGTATAGAGCCAGAGTGTGGGGATAAAAAGCAACAATAATAAGATGGAATAAAACTAGTAATAAAATAATAGTAATAATGAAGAGTGTATAGAGCCAGAGGGTTGGGATAAAAAGCAAAAAATAATAAGATGGAATAAAAGTAGTAATAAAATAATAGTATTAATGAAGAGTGTATAGAGCCAGAGTGGGGATAAAAAAGCAACAATAATAAGATGGAATAAAACTAGTAATAAAATAATAGTAATAATGAAGAGTGTATAGAGCCAGAGTGTTGGGATAAAAAGCAACAATAATAAGATGGAATAAAACTAGTAATAAAATAATAGTAATAATGAAGAGTGTATAGAGCCAGAGTGTTGGGATAAAAAGCAACAATAATAAGATGGAATAAAACTATTAATAAAATAATAGTAATAATGAAGAGTGTATAGAGCCAGAGTGTTGGGATAAAAAAGCAACAATAATAAGATGGAATAAAACTAGTAATAAAATAATAGTAATAATGAAGAGTGTATAGAGCCAGAGTGTTGGGATAAAAAGCAACAATAATGAGATGGAATAAAACTAGTAATAAAATAATAGTAATAATGAAGAGTGTATAGTGCCAGAGTGTGGGGATAAAAAGCAACAATAATAAGATGGAATAAAACTAGTAATAAAATAATAGTAATAATGAAGAGTGTATAGAGCCAGAGTGTTGGGATAAAAAGCAACAATGATAAGATGGAATAAAACTAGTAATAAAATAATAGTAATAATGAAGAGTGTATAAAATAAAAAGCAACAATAATAAGATGGAATAAAACTAACTCCATAATAAAATAATAGTAATAATGAAGAGTGTATAGAGCCAGAGTGTTGGGATAAAAAGCAACAATAATAAGATGGAATAAAACTAGTAATAAAATAATAGTAATAATGAAGAGTGTATAGAGCCAGAGTGTTGGGATAAAAAGCAACAATAATGAGATGGAATAAAACTAGTAATAAAATAATAGTAACAATGAAGAGTGTATAGTGGCACCTTGATGGCGTCCACGACACCGCACTGTACAAGAGTGTGGTTAAAATGGTTGCTCTATAAAGCCGTATTTTCGCGTCCAATTTGATACCTCCCTCATTCTTTAGGCGGTGACAAAGCTTCCCAAATGCACTTGTCTACTTTCTTTTTATGTGCCGTGTCCCTTCAGGACGTAGCGGTCATGGCTCTCCACTACTCCTATCCCTTGTAGCTCTCAATAAGTTTTGCCCCTTTAATATTTCCCCCAGACTGTGTTCTGTGATCCACTTGCTTAAGCCCGCTAGGTATGTCACGCGTTGCTTTCCCTTGTCTCTCTTTCCCTCTATTTGCCCTGTGAGTATCAGATTCTCCAAGCCCTCTTTTCTCATTATGTGTCCCAGTATTTTCAGCTGTCTCTCTTTGATGTTAAGTATAAACTTCCACCTTGTTTGTTTCCTCATCGTGGCTCCTTGATATCCTTAGCATCCTTCTGTAGAATCATACCTCCGTTACTTCGAGGCTCTTCTTCATCTTTGAAGAAACTGTCCAACATTCCCTGTCGTAAAGAAGGATAGATGTCACGTAGGAACCGATTACTCTTTTCTTTGTTACCAACGAAATGTTCATGTCTCGTAATAATCTAGCTTTTGGATTGCATCTTTGTCCATCACTATACGACCTCGGATCTTCAGCGTCGCACTTACCGTCCTCTGTCAGAACATTTCCCAGATATTTAAATTTCCACACCTCCTTCATCTTTTTACTGATGATGTTGCATTCTGTATTCTTGTAGTTTATGCTAAGTCTCTTCTTCTCGCCCTCCTTCGCTACCTTCTGTAAGAGGATTTGTAATTATTTTTCCATTATCAGCACCGTGTCGTCCTCGTTTCTTATGTTTTTAAGATTGAATCTCTTCTTCATCTTTGAGGAGATCGTTCAACATTCACTGACGTGAAGGAGGACATGTCATGTAGCAGTTCAGTACTCTTTTCTTTGTTACCAATGAAACTCTCCTGTCTCTTAATACTCTGCCTAGTTTTTCGAATGCATCTTTGGCCATGGTATCCTTAGCATCCTTCTGTAGAACCACACCTCTGTTGCCTCGAGTCTCTTCTTTATCTTTGAGGAGACGATCCAACATTCGCCGCCGTAAATGAAGACAGATATCACGTAGCAGCTCAGTACTCTTCACTTTGTTACCAAAGAAATCCTCCTGACTTGCAATATTCTGCCCAGCTTTTCGAATGCGTCCTTGGCCATCCCAATATATTCGGTCTACGATATGCTTAGCATCCTTCTGTAGAACCACATCTACGTCGCCTCGAGTCTCTACTTCATCTTTGAGGAGATCGTCTAACATGCGCTGCTGTAAATGAGGACAGATGTCACGTATCAGCTCAGTACTCTTTTCTTTGTTGCCAAAGAAATCCTCCTGTCTAGCATGTAGAATGAGTCTTTGGCCATCACAATACGTCTTCAGATCTTAGAGTTGAACTTTCCATAGTCTGTCAGAACACTTACCACATATTTAAATTTCCGCACCTGTTTGACCCTAGTGTCCCCAAACTGTAAATTGCATTTTACTGATGACCATGCATTAATGATCAGATTTGTTATTTCGTCATCAAGGGATGCATTCGCTTCCTAAATATGTAAACGACTTCAAATACTTCTTCCCATCAATTTTTAAAGGACTGTCTGAAAATATACATGGCTAATGACTTAATTGATAGTTTGAAAGCTTCTTTTTTTTTACAATTTAATCAATGTTTATTGAATTATTTAAGAAACAGGGTAGGTGAATATTGATTTAAAATATTTATTGATTTTTATGTTAAACATGTTTTATTGATTTCCTGTTTTGAATATGTTCTTATTTTCTTGTTTAGGAACCTGGGTGAAAACCAATTTTCCCATCTCCCTACGGACGGTTTGGTGAAACTAAAGAAACTCCTAATATATAAGAACAAATATCTACAAAATTTCCCATCATCCAGCGCGTTTCCGGAAATCCAGTTCTTGACTCTGACGTACTCTTACCATTGTTGTAAATTCATCCAAACGACAGAACCGGTAAGTACCGTGGATATTTTTTTCTCCTGTTTTGACACCTCCGCCTCGTTGAGCTGGTAACATAGAGACGATGAGTTCTGGCACAAGCACAGGAACTATAGAGCACTCTGTAAGAATCGAATACTCCGTGAAACTAGTTTGATAATCATTACATCACATTAAGGCTCACTGCGTGAATGTGCCGAAATTTACAAAGCGTACCTATGGTTTGGCACAAGGTCAAAAGTTTTGAGCACGTAAAAAATTAATAGTATTTCAGCATTAATAATCCTAATAATAATCCAAACATTAGCTCCGATTATTTTTGGTTGGTTCATTTTGTATAAATAGGTATTGCCGGTCATTTTACTATAAATTAGTATTGTTGGTAATTTTTTAAATATAAATTGAACTGTTGGTAATTTTTTTTAAATAAGTTGTACTGTAGGTGTTTTTACTGTAAAAATGTAGTTTTATAATTTCATAGTATTTTCTTTATGTTTGCGGATTCACTGTTTGCCCATAGCTGGGACCCTAACAGGTGCTACCACCCCGAAGAGAGGAAAGAGTAAAGACTCTACTATAGTAAAATAGTAGTAATGCTGTTAGATTAGCCATTTATTATTATTATTATTACTAAAAGAAGAGACGAAAGACTGAGACTCTAATGTAGTAGTATTAGTAGTAGTAATGCTGTACGAGCTACCATTTATTGTTATTATTATTAATATTATTAATCATAGTAGTAGTAGTAGTAGTAGTGCTTTTAGATCTTCTATTTATTATTATTATTATTAATAAGAGATGAGAGGAAAGTTGGTTTTGTTGATTTTCTTTAGCGCCATCTCGACACCTCTATGGGTTATTTAATGCCGAAATCTAAATATTTTGAAAACGATTTTATAGCTTCAACTAAATATATACTATAAATAGGTATTTGTTGGTAATATTTTATATATAAAAACGTATTGCTGATATTTTTACTAAAAAATGTATTTTTAAACAATTATAGTGTTTTGCTTTTGTTTGCGGGCTCAGTATTTGCCCATACCTGGTACCCTAACAGGTGCTACCACTCTCCGAGTCAGGGTGGACCTGGCAACAACAATTAAGAGGTATTTCCCGACTCCTCAGAACATCCAATATTTCGATCAGAGGTGTTGCTGCTGGGTGTAGTTTGTCGTCATACCCAGGTTTAAGCTTAGTTTAACTTAGCTCAAGTCCATAATTTTAGGAGCACACATGGGACACAAACTGAATATTCAGTAACGCTATGCGAGACCAGTTTGTTAACCATTACCCTATAACGACTTAAACCATACTCTACATCAAGCTGCTCATTATGATTTAGGTTTAGATTAACTTGACATAAGGCCACAAAAATAAGTCCATGCGTGTTGATCGAATTCACTATTCTGTATAAAATGCAAATAACACAATAATCAACACAAAAAATCCCATGTAGCCAACATAATGACCTACTAAAGATGGCCGAAACGTCGCGTCTTTAATAATATCTATAACAATTGATGGTGAGGAAAATCTTTCGAATAAGTTCAAATATATTGATAATTCTTCGTCTTAAAATAATGGACACCTGATGATGGCCAGAGACTATTTGGTCTGTAAGCACATCGATGACAAGTGTGAGAAGAATATTGCGAATAAGTTAACATATATTGGAAATTCTTCGCCTGAAATTATAAGATAATGGTCACCTGAACATGACCAGAGTTCTTGAGGAAATGTTTGGTCTATAATAACATCTAACAGAGCATTTACTTAAATACTTGTATCTATAAAAAAAGAACGTTAAACATAAAAATGTCTTTAATAAATAAATTGTCGGACTTTGTCCATTTCTTAATATATATATATATATATATATATATATATATATATATATATATATATATATATATATATAGATTCATAACACATTCTTCAAATTTTCCGAGATGAATTGTATTTCTAACTTCATTAGATCTATGGGGTTTTTGACCATCAGACACTTTCTGCTAGGTAATGAGAAAAGCGGACTTGGAGAATTTGATACGCAGAGAACATAGTAAAAAGCAAAAATAGCAGAAGGAAACATTGAGGGATTTCTCTAACGAGCCTTTGCAAATGAATAACAGGGACGGATAGTAGTGATTTTCTAAGCGTAGCTCAGATGTGGCACAAGGCCGAAAGTATGGGGTACCCAGTGAGGATCGAACTCACTACTCAGTCGTAATAGTTCTAGCGAGACAAGCTTGCTAACCATTACACCACCTTGAGGTGCCCATTTTTTTTTTTTTTTAGCTTAGATGTGGCACAAGGCCTAAAAAACAGGGACGGATAGTAAGGTATCAATCATTTCTTACTAATCTAAGAGATATAAAGTTGAGGTGAGACTCAAACGTCGACGTCCCTAAGAGACACGGCACGCACAAAAAGAAAAAGACGGAATACTTAGCGTGTATCCATATTTGACAGGACGTGCACTTTATTTAATTCTCAGCAGGTCTTCGATTGGAATAAGGTTATTCACCCCCAAAGGAAAAAGATTTTCAGTTTTCATCGGTGTTTTCTTATTTTTCTGTTGGATGCTCTTTTCTTGACCTTTGTATTAATTGCATATTTCACAGGGATGCCAATTGAGACAGCTAACCATTTTCTTTCTGTACTTCACTCGATTGTCTCAAGTTTAGGCATTGGATAAAGGGCAAACATATTCAAGAGCACGCTCTTCCGCGGATAATTGTTTGTTCAGTCTTAATGGCAACGCATTAATGACTTGTTTGAATCAAGACTGAGTCCGGAAATGCCAATTTCTTTAGAAGTAATTCCAGGTTTTCTTTTCAAACCAATCTTTCGCTCAAATCACAAATACAGTATGAAGAAACAGGAAAAGGTAATTGAAGACAAAGTTAAAAAGGCTGAATTGTCATTGCAATATCATTCCTCCCATATAGGACTGAATTCGACATAATTTTCCCCACACAGAGGGGGGAGAAATGTGAAGCAATAGATACGTGATTCTACATAAGAATGGCGAAAATACCAAGGAGCGAACAGGTTTGGTACGTTTCGTCATACCCCATTTAGCGTGGCCGATTCGGCGTGGCCGATTCGGCGTGGCCGATTCGGCGTCAGAAAAGTATTTGGACGTCACTGTTTTTGACCGGCACCCCCGCCACCAAAAAAAGATAAAAAGGATTGAAAACATCCAACTTTCAATATGACTTTTTATTCATTTAGGGAATTAAGGCTCCTATTAGTGTCTCGGATTGAAGAATCGGAGAGCCGAGTTCGAATTCCAGTCGAATCCATTATATTCACTTATGTTTTAATACCATTGGGGAAGGTATGAATCTTCTTCTTCTCCCCCAGCTATGAGTAAATAGCAGGTCAGTCCGGGTTCTATAGCCTTTGATGACAACTGGTCTATCGCAGAAATAAATGGCAACCTACTGCGGGAAAAAATCTGTCTCGTCAGTCATGTATTGAAATATACATGATCGCCTTAGCTTGTATCAGGCATGGCACATAACTGATTGAAATTCACTTACGTGCTAATACCCTTGGGAAAGGTATGAATCCTCTTCTTCTAAGCTATGGCTAAATAGCAGGACAGAACGTGCTCTATAGCCTTGGATGGCAACTGGTCTACCGCAGAATGAAATGGCAACCTACTGCGGGAAAAAATCTGTCTCGTCAGCCATGTATCTTTCGATACATGATCGCCTTAGCGCGTATCACGCATGGCACATAACTGACTGAAATTCATTTTTGTGCTAATACCCTTGGGAAAGTTATGAATTCTCTTCTTTTCCCCCCAGCTATAGGTAAATAGCAGGATAGAGCGGGTTCTATAGCCTTGGATGCAACTGGTCTACCGCAGAACCGCGGGAAAAAATCTGCTTCGTCAGTCATGTATCGAAAAATATATGATCGCCTACGCGTGTATCAAGCATGGCACATAACTGACTGATTGATTAGTGGCACCCCCGCGTTGCTTGGGGTGACATGCTTAAAAAAAATAGATGGCGCGCAAGATGGACAGGGGAAAGCAACGCATGACATACTTGATGGGCTTGAGCAGACAACAAAAAGACAAGACTTATTAAGAGCTTCAAGGGACGGGAAAATGTGGAGGGCCATGATCACCTACGTCCTGAAGGGACACGGCACATAAAATTAAGAATAAACCGACCTTTTTAAGTCATTTTAACGTCGCGTATATTTAAACTACTGTCTTTTAATCATCTGAAAAAATACGTTATGCCTTCCGTGAGTGGACCTGATGTTAACTTCCGGGAGTGTGGCATATTGAACTTTCTCAGGGTAACGTTTTCAGCTAAAATGGAAAGATTATATTGAATTACTTGCTTGCTCTACGACTTGGGTCTGGTAGGTCTCGGCATCGCCCATCTGGCGTCGCTGGTTCAGCGTGGCTGATTCGGCGTCCGAAAAACAATTGGACCAGTCGTTCAGGCGTCAGACTATTTCGATGTCACTGTCTTTGACCAGAGGCTGGTGGCTCGAGAGTCTTAGCATTTCTTTTCTTAACAGTTGCTTTTATCCTTTCAACCTCTGTTTTTGCAGCAGATGCTTCATGGGGAGGAGGTGCATTCAAGTAGCGAATTACTTTTCCATCCTTCATATGTATTCTCACACTTTACATCGATCTTTCTGTTCACATCGCCAAAACTTTAATTCAGGATCCGTCTTGCCCGTTGCGTCAACAATACAAAGGTCACCATTGTGTTTCACTTTGTTTCTTCCACCTTTTGATAAAATATTTGCTTCCATTTGGAAGAAAAGGGCTTTGACGACTGAAAAATATGAAGCTGCATTATATGAAATACAGTTAAATTCCCAGATCAGTTCTGTAGACAAGACAAATTGGTATAAGATGACAACTGGAAAAAAATCTTAGTTTTTTTCCGACGCGTTTCGTCTTCTGAATTCTTCAAGACAAAAATGAAATCGAAATGTTTTCGTTGTCATAGTTACATTTAAAAAAATCCAAATTTAAAAAAGACAGAGACGCTTCTGTGTCAGCCTCTTTCTGGTTAATGTAAATTTCCTTTATACTAAGAGTTTTTTTTTTCTTTCGGTGTCAATATAATTAAATTCCCAGATCGATTCTGTAAACAAGACAAATTGGTATAAAATGACAATTAGAAAAAAAAAATCTTAGTTTATATAACTATAACAACAAAAACATTTCGATATCATTTTTGCCTTGAAAAAGCCAGAAGACGACATTGTGTCGGAAAAAAACTAACTGGGTATTTTTAATCCATCAAAAGCAGTGTACGAACCAGTAACAAACTTATACCAAACAAATATGATATGCTTTTGAATATTTACTATATAGTTAGATAAAGAAAATGTTTCTATCTGAAAGTGAGGGATAGCAACAGAAATGTTGGGAAACCCTGGCCAAGAGGGACGTGTGTTACAAATTGGAGATGTCAAAAGCAATCAAGTGTAGAAGTTTAAATATCTGGGAAGGGTTTTTGGTTTGGTTCATTGTGTTTAGCGGCATATCACTCTATATGGGTTATTTAATGCTTAAGTCGAAATATAGGAGACGTAGCGGTTGTAATCAATAAACATTTTGGCAAACTGTAGGGCATGTTAAGCTTGAGCCATTTTAATCAGGTAATAGGTAAGAGAGAAACATGTCCAGTTTTCAGTTGCCCGGGTTAAGCATTAGTATATGCGTGACATACAAAGGCCTTAATAAAAGGAAAGAAATACTTGGTCACCACAAAATCTCAAAGGAAGGACAAGTATGTTCTCAGAGAGATTTTATATATCGCCTTTTAATACAATACATACATACATATATATATATATATATATATATATATATATATATATATATATATATATATATAGGAAGAAATATAGTCTTAAGGATATTTAAGGGATAAAAGTACTCAATATCAGAGATAGGGCGTGTGTTAATATAAAAGTGAACATAGAAGTCAACACTTAGAGACGACAGTCTGTTTCATGCTAGATGGAATCGTCAGGCCAGACTAGAATATATATATATATATATATATATATATATATATATATATATATATATATATATTCTAGTCCTCCGTCGTATAAGATGCATGAGGGTCAAGCAGCTCAATTCCTAGGAACCGACAGCCTAGACACCAGCACATGGTCCCCAAACGACCCTCCGCATGTTTTGAATTCAGAGTTGTTCTTCTCCTAAACCAGTTGCCATCCAAGGCTATAGAACCCAATCTGTCCTGCTATTTACCTATAGCTGGGAGAAGAGGATTCATACTTTTCGCAAGGGTATTAGCACGTAAGTAAATGTAATGGATTCGACTGGAATTCGAACTTGACTCTCCGATTCTTCAATTCGATTCACTAATTACTCCACTGTGCCTCCTTTATATATATATATATATATATATATATATATATATATATATATATATATATATATATATATATATACTATAGACAGAGAGTTAAACCTAGAGAGTTGTGACAAACCTTACCAATGTTTCACCTAAGCGGATTGTCAGAAGCTAACCTTCCTTGACGATCCGCTTAAGTGAAATCTAGGTAGGTTTGTCGGGCTCTCTAGGTTTAACTAGGTCTGCTCTATTTACTGTATTGAGAACTTTATTTAGTTATTTTGCTTAGTCGTATCGGGGTTTTTTTGTTTGGGCTTTGGACTTGCATGCGAGACGATTACTTTCGGCTAACGTACATGTTCTTGGTTCTTTCTTCTTTTTTTTAATAACTTTTTTCCCTTTATTTGATTATTTGCAAATCAAGACACCGAAGGTTTTCGAACGAGTATAATTTCTTATACTCATAAGAGTATTACTAGTATTAATATATATATATATATATATATATATATATATATATATATATATATATATATATATATATATAAAGACAATAGAAAATAGTATCTTATCGTTTCGTCATCTGTAGGACTTTTCAAAGAAATTGCAAAGCATTTTATCTCATAATGGACGAAACGCATCAGCTAAGATAAGTTTTTCTTTTGTCTTTATTCACATTGTCTTTTTACAGATATATTCTATCTGAAATTTTTACATAAGCACACACACACACACACACACACATATATATATATATATATATTATAAATTAATTGATTTAAAATATGGTTTTTTTCGCTACACAGTTCCAACCATGTTTCAAAAATAGAAGCTAAAAACCCCGAATTTAATTTTGCAATTAAATTAAAAGCATTGCACTATTTTGTAAAAATAAAAATATCTATAAGAACACCGGATTTTATATCTTACTGTTCTTTCTTTTTATTTATATACATAATATATATATATAGATAGATAGATAGATAGATAGATAGATAGATAGATATTAACCAGGCTGAGATAGATAGATAGATAGATAGATAGATAGATAGATAGATAGATAGATAGATAATATTAGTGGTCAATATACATAAGTTTTTCTTTTATATGTATCTATCTATCTATCTAGAGGGCGAAACGTCGGTTAAAATAAATTTTATTTTTGTCTTTATTAATATTGTCCTTTTACAAATATACTCTAGCTGAAATTTTTACATACGTATATAGATAGATAGATAGATAGATAGATAGATAATATTAGTGATCAATATACATAAGTTTTCCTTTCATATCTATCTATCTATCTAGAGGGCGAAATGTGCCGGTTAAAATAACTTTTCCTTTTGTCTTTATTCATATTGTCCTTTTACAGGTATACTCTAGCTGAAATTTTTACACACGAATATATGGTCTCACTTTCTTTGCGTCTGGGTGCTTTACCGCACGTGGCCGAGTGGTTAGAATCTCCGCATTCTGACCACGAGATCCGCGTTCGAATCTGACAGGGAGCTGACTTCTAGGTGTTATCAATCTAGAGGAGGCGATGCCAGCGGGCTGTAATCTTGGAAAGTGCCTGAATGAAACGGGGTAGCATGAAGTCACAAGTCATCGTGATCGAGGGTTTGAGCGTGCTGCATAACTCACTAGAAATATTTAACTAATGTCTACTTATAAATTGCTGTATAAACCACAGGTGGGGTCTGAGTAGGCGTTTGCAACTGGGATTAGCTAGCCGTCCCAGTAACTGAACATCCTCGGATACTAGTGGCCAGCCATTATATATATTTTAAGACATTTTTTTATGTTTATACGTTCTTTTTATAGAGACAAATATCTCTGTAAATGCTCTGTTTATAATAAACAGTATTAACGACATTTACCGGCTTGAATGTCCGAGAAATTTTCATAAAAAATATGCGTCATCCGACAGGAATCGAACCTGTATCCTCTACGGAACTGTCAAATAGCCTTACGCGCTTTTACCCTAAGTCATAAAAATGTCTTAAAATAATTGTTGGACTTTGTCCATTTCATATATATATATATATAGTATTGAAGCAAAATGGCCATTTTTGTAGTGTTTTTATAACATTTTTTGTTATAACTTTCAAATAAATTATATTGGCTCTACTCTGTATTGAGCACTTTTTTAAGAATAGTATTTTTGGTTTTTGGAATTTATTCCGTATACACCAATCCAATACTTATATATATATATATATATATATATATATATATATATATATATATATAGGTATGAAAAGAATGAAATAGCTGGAGAATCAGACAGGTTGATATGCACAGAAAAAAGAGAGATGCGGACATAATAAATGCTGGTCACTCGTCTACAAGGGAAAATCGACTATGATGAGATTCGAACGAATCCGTGTCTCATGGCCAAAAAAGCGGACGTTCTAAACATTCGGCTATATATATATATATATATATATATATATATATATATATATATATATATATGCATCCAGTATGAAACAGCCTGTCGCCTCTGAGTGTTGACTTCAATATTCCTTTTTATATTTATATCTACATACGCTCTATCTCTGATATTGAGAAATTTATCCCATAAGTATAGCACACCTTAAAACTATATTTCTTCATATATATATATATATATATATATATATATGTGTGTGTGTGTGTGTGTGTGTGTGTGTGTGTGTGTGTGTGTGTGTGTGTGTGTGTGTATAACAGTTATTGGTCGGAGTTAAATTAGACCAATTAAAATGTACTTAATAAGCATATAAAGAAAATAAATAATTTAACATGCAGAACTTGTAAATCACCCTAACCTTCGTTTCAACCATTCGGTATCCTCAAGCGATTCCGGCGAAGTAATTTCCTAACACTTTATTATTTATATATAAACGCTCAACGTGAAATGTAATAGAAGGGGAGGAGTAAAGCAAGAGTATTGAAATTGTATTGGAGGGCGAGTAAATGAAATTTACATACTTTCATCCTGGTTCGTATGAACTTAAAAAGTACTTTTTAGCCAACTAGGTAAAATGTGTGAAATATTACAAGAAAGAATTAATTCAAGTCAAAGGAAGGAGTTAGGAGTAAATCAGTGGAAAAACACAAAATCAACGATATACTAGTTCCGTAACTTAAAATCCAAACATAATTGCAAAGTTATACAACTAGATATAAAATATTTCTACCATTCTATAACACAACTCATGCTAGATAAGTCTATCTCCTTAGCTCAGAAACAAATAAAAATAAACACAAGCGAAATAAAATTAATAAACACTCCCCAAAATCATTATTATATGACAATGAAGACTCATCGATAAAGAAAAAATGGAACCTTTGATATTACAATGGGTAGCTTTGATGGTGCACAGTGAACTTATAGGTATACATTTGTTATACGAACTAGGTAAAATAATCGATAAAAATTAGATATGTCTCTACGGAGACGACGGTCTCCAAATCTTAAGAAAATGTAACAGAAAAAAAATCATAAAATATGAGATTTGACATAGACACAAAAAGTAGATTTCCTAGATATCACATTCAACCAAAGAAAAGGTGCATGTCAACCTAACAACAAGCCACTCTATATGCACACATCTTCCAATCACCCGCTATCAGTAATCAAACAGATCAGACAATCAATGAAACGCAGCTTAACTGACAATTCTTTCAGTGAAATCATCTTTCACAAAAACAATAAAAATTATGAAGCAGCCCTAAAACGATTTTTGCCAACTCATATGCATACCATATAACACGAAATAGCCAATAACAAAAGTAACTTAATATGATTCAACCCACCGTACAACAAAAACGTTAAAACAAACGTTGGAAAAATGTTAATTAAACTCATACACAAACACCCTCCCATCGAGAACTCTGCACAATATATTCAGTAAAAACACGGTAAAAATAAGCTACAAAAATGTATTGCTGTTATAAATCCTATTTTTACACTTTCATGGTGTTTGACCTCAGTTTGGGGGTTAACTATTTGTCCATAGCTGGTGGTATCAGCCCGGGCCAGGGTAGATCTGGGAACATCAGCAATAAAGAGGTTCTTCCATGCTCCTCAAAAGCTCCTGATCAGAGGCCTTGCTACCGGATGTAGTTTATCGTCATACCCAGGACGCCTCATGGTTGTGGGGGTGGGGGTATCCATCTGCAGAGGTGCAGTCGGCGTATTCTAAAACCCAGACGACAGGTTATATTTTTGGCGGACTCTGTATATACTGCTAAACACTCAACTGAAATACAATTCAACCAAATGTAAGCTTTTTTTTTAATACAGTGTTGAATATCCTTAACATGGTGCTACAGACAGGCTATAAATTATGTTTTAATGGATTTTATTAACAAATGTACCAGGTACGCGTGTTATATATATCATTAAATATAGTATGCCAAACACGCACAAACGCAGACACACACACGCAAACACACACATACACACACATCTATCTATCTATCTATCTAAAACTGACTGTGTGTGTGTGTGTTTGTTCGCGAACTACTCGAGAAACATAAGGCATATTTCCACCAAATTTGGAACATAAATTGTACTCGATACGGGGTGTGTTTGGGCAAAAAATAGTCATTTTTCAAGAATCAATAACCGATAATCGATAAATATAATGTTTGAATGGGAATTTCCATTAGTTTGGTTGTTTTTAAACTTTCAGACTTGAATTGTAAACCCTAAGGCCGATTTTAATGAAATTTGATAAGTGTATGCAACTTACTGTCACGCTTATTATTCGCTATATTAATTTTCGTTTCTCTCAACACTGGAACTCCCAGGGTACCCCAAAGGGACACCAAAAAATTCAAATTGCTTCAATTTGATGAAATTTTGCATGTTTGTTACGCTCTTACAATGAGATAGAAATCGGTTGTCAGATTTTTAAAAATGCATGAGGGGGCCCCCAGGATGACCCCATAAACCCCTTGATGCCTCAATTGCTTTTCAAGTGTATTTTGTAGCAGTATTCCCCAATTTCAACGAAAATTTCAGTACATATTGAGATCATAAGTAACTGAAGTAGTTCACTGAAAATCAACACTGGGACCCCCACGAGTTAGTGGACCAGCGGGGAACCCCGAAATTTTCGATTAAGTCTACAGCCTTGGCCATAAAGTCGATTAAATAGAAAACTTAAAAAAGATGTGCTTTATTATTTCAATTACTATTAGTCTTAAACATGTCCTTTGGCTTGAAATTTGGGACCCCTAGGCTAAACCAAAGGGACCCCCAAATTTTCAAATTGCTTTGATTTTGACGGAATTTTACATATATGTTACAATCTTAAAATGAATCAAAAACGATTATCAGATTTTGAAAACTACATAAGGGGCCCCCAAGATGACCCATGAACAACTTGTTGCCCCATTAGTCTTTCAATTGTAGTGGTTAGCAGCATTCCGATGAAAATTTGCACATAATTTGTCTTTAGAAAATCAAAACTGACACCCTATGTGTCATAAATACATTATGAAAAATATCAGTTTTTGCCAAGGATTTCCCGTTTTGGTACTGAAATAGTTTACTTTGCATTAACTTGACGGCAAAAATTATATCCTTCCTTAAGAAAAAAAGAATAAGTGGAAACGAAAGTATGCAACGATGAGTGAAGTGCACGTAGGTATAAGACGCGTTTGCGGGATCGATCGAGATGTGTAGTGTGTACAACTGATTTTCCTCCAGGTGCAATGATCGATCGAGTTATGTGGTGCGTACTATCGATTTTGCTTCACGTATAGTGTTCATTAGTGCTATGTGATGAAATAAATGCAAAAAATCTCATTCGCATCAAAGTTGTCAGCCACTAAAAATGTAGGCTGCCTTCATGCATGTATATTTTGAATTTTTGATACTTTAAATTTAAATTTGTGAAAATCATATTATTAAAAAAGTTTAAGCGTTAATGCCAATTTTTTATTATGTATTTATCATCTTCTAATCAACGTTTAAATAATGCTTACTAACTCATATTTGGAAACTTGAGCCCTAAAATTTTGACAGTTTTATTCTGAAAAATGCACTTATAATAATGTAAAGACCCTCTTGATTCATTTATAATTATGCTAAACTTAGCGTGTACGTTTTAACGTTCATAGTGAGTAGGTTTCTAGCTGCACGTTAATTTTTATTTTTATCACTAGAACGTTTTTTTGGTAGTCTATTTTTAGATAAATCCTAACTTTACGAGCTTGCTTATAATTGTTTACCACGTTCCCGTGGTCTCCCTTATAAACTTGCATTTAATTTATTGTGGCTATATTTCCATTAATGTGTATAATAGTCTTGCTTTTTAATTGATTACTTCATTGTTATTCAAAAAGCTTAGCCAAACCTCTCCAGATACAGCCTGGCAGTAATGCCAAGAAAGCGAAATCCTTCACTTGAACGTGCTACTACTACAGCCAAACGCATAAAAGCATGGAGAAGAAACGTTTCGCAACAAGAAACTCAAATTAGACTGGCACAAAATGCTATTCGTACAGCTAATGCAAGGTCAGCAGAAACTAATGAGCAACGGTTAACTCGACGAGGAAGGAACGCTGCCAGAACCTCTGATACTCGAGCTGTCAAAACTGAGGGGCAAAGAACAATTCTATACAGTCTTTGTGAACGTTGGTTTTCAGCCTTGGCACGGCTGCTAGGAGAAGTCTTTGTTGAATTTCTTCTCCTTCCAATGCATGTTTGATGCATGTTTCAATGTACTTTGAGCAGAAGCTGTCAACAAACCATTTCTATTCAACATTTTTCGTAGATCGATTGCGATTAATGTACTCTTCATTTGCAGACAAATATTTTTTGTATCTTCTGTGCTTCTGTAAAAAACAACTTTCTCCTGTTATAATTGTTTTCACACTTCATGTCATTATAATTTTTCGCCATATAGATAAGAGGCACTAAAGAAAATCTTCTTTATTTTAAGTTTACAGATTGGATGAGGTTCATGATCTTTTTTTGAATAAACCCAGGCAACGCCGGGTAATGCTGCTAGTATTCAATAAAAACAGAGTAAAAATCAGCTACAGTTTCACCGAGAACATGACACAAATAATAAAAAAGCACAACAGAAAAAACAACAAACAAACCACCCGCAACAATCAAATCCTCGTGTAACAGAAAAGAATAAATGCCCTTTAAACGGCAATTTTTTTGCAGAATAATGAAATATACCAAGCGAGTATAAAATTATCAAATAAAGAGGAAAATTATACATAGGAGTAACTGTAGAACTCCTGGAAACAAAGAAGCTAGGCACGCAAAACATCCTTTACAAATAGTAAATAGGCGAATAGCACAACACATTATATATGTTTATTTGGGAAATTAAAACCAAAAATTATATTACACTAAAAGTATCATGGAAAATGAGAAAAAATATTCAGTCTACGACTATATATACAAACAAACTGTAAATTCTGTCTCTAGCTATAATTAACTTCCTAGACCAACAGAAAATACTACATAAACTATTAGAACTCATTTTAAAATGCAGACAAGAAAACATTACTTAAAATCGAACGAAAGAAAACAAAAGAAAACAAATAAAAATAAGTAACACTATAATGTTCACTTTACAATTTATGTACACTCTTTCAATGATGTTGAGCATTTTAACCCATAAATATAGGCTACCTTTAAACAATATTTTATCACACACACACGCACACACACACACATACATAAATATATATATATATATATTTTATATCATAAAAACAATTTATACAAAGAATTAAATAGCAATATTAACGTGATTAATGGCAAAATCACTTCGCTAACAAGACTTAATATGGCATTAACTTACTATCAATCCCTTGAATAATATTATCTTTATATTCGACTTGTTGTCAGATGGGAGACACTTGCCAAGTACTTTTGACAATTTCAAATTCTCATCTTCAGCGTGCAATTATATAGGCAAACACTAAGACGATATATGCGTAGACCGAAAGAAAAGATGTTTTTTAAATTTTGCTATTAATTGACAATTGATATTAAATTAATATCTCATTAAGTCCTGTTAGCGAAGTGATTTCGCCATTAATCACATTAACATTGTTATGTAATTCTTTGTATAAATTGTTTCTTTATGATATAAAATATAAGCTACACACTGTAATACACACACACACACGCACATATATATATATATATATGTGTGTGTGTGTGTGTGTGTGTGTGTGTGTGTGTGTGTGTGTGTGTGTGACAATTTGTCACATATAGAAAACTATAACACATATGAATACAATACAATAAAAAGTGTGAACTTACTTGTAATATTTACCGATGGGAAAACCCGCAGGCTGGTAGTGTCCTCTATGTTCTTTAATGTGACCGTGTAGTTTTCTGTTTGCTCTACCGTTGAGTCTAACGTCCTTGCTGTCTACATCGCAATGGTGGGTTTATCATACCACGAAATGACATCACTCGATGGTCATCGCACAGCCATCAGTGGCTACGTAGTGCAGGGTTGAAAGCTGAGACTGGAGGTTTTATCTTTGCTACACAGGACCAATGCCTGTTAACTAGAAATTATCAAACACACATACGAAAATAAGATGCTAGCCCAAAATGCAGATTCTGTGATAAATATCCAGAAACGATTGATCATCTTGTATCAGGTTGCACGACATTGGCACCCACTGAATATAAAACCCGGCATGACAGAGTGGGCCAATATCTGCACTGGAAAATCTGCAACTTCTACGGGAAGGAAACTGAAATAAACTGGTATGAACACCACCCAAACCCGGTTACGGAGATAGGACCTGTTACAATTCTATAGGACTACACAATACACACTGACAGAACAATCAAGGCCAACCGGCCAGATATTGTTATTAAAGACCACAAACAAAAAACGTGCCTCCTTATTGATATGGCAGTCCCTGCTGGCTGCAATGTATCTTTGAAGATATTCAAAAAGCTGTCAAAGTACAAGGACTTTGAAATCGAAATCTCAAAAACCCGTTGTGAATAGATAGTATTTCTGTCGGCCCTCGAAATCTTTGACCTTATTAGTACTTAGTCATTGGTTTTGTGCTCCCATTAGTACAAACAAGTACACAAATTGAAATAAATAGGTAATGTTTAAACAGTGGGCGGAGAATGTGACACTGGTTTCTCAGGAGTTCCGGCATTGTCATGTCCGTTCACTCTTTGAGGTTGTCTGACTACCTTTGCGTTGACGTTCCCGCTTGCGTCGATCTTCAACATTGCCTTGGAGGATGGTCTTACCGAAACTCTTATGCCGTGTGACGTCTCCAAACCATTGCATCTGCTGATACTTAATAGTGGTGAGAAGAGATTCCTGTCGCATCATAAGAGTTTTGGTTTTGTGCTCATAGTAGAAGATGCGGTGGTGTTTTCTCAAGCATTTGTTCTCGAACGCCTGGATCGCGTTTCTCTGCTCAGACAAAGTGTCGAAGATTATCACCCGTAAAGGTGTGTGCATACGATCAGAGATTTGTAGAGCTTGAACTTGGTATACAACTTGGTGTTGTACTTCCACGTTCTTCTTAGTTTCGCCATTGCTGCTGTGAGTATGGCGATCCGTGTGAGGATTTCTGACTTGTAGGGGCCATCTTTTGACAGTGTTGCTCCTTCGCATTTGAAGCTGGACACTTCCTCCAGTGGTTCGCCGTTTATGGTGACGATGACACTGGTGCTGCTTGTGCTCATAAGAGTTTGGATTTGTGATTCCAGCAGAAGATGCAGAGGTCCTTTCTCAAGTATTTGTTCTCGAAAGCCTGAATCACGTTTTTCTGCTCAGACGGAAGTGTAGAAGACTCTCACTCGTAAAGGTGTGTGGATACGATCAGCAATGTGTAGCGCTTGAACTTGGTATAAAAGCTAGTGTTGCTCTTCCACATCCTTTTTAGTCTCGCCATCGTTGCTGTGAATGTGGCGTTCCGTGTGAGGATTTATGACTTGCGTCGGCCATCTTTTGACAGGGTTTCTCCCTCGCATTTAAAGCTGGACACTTCCTCCAGTGGTCCGCTTCCCATGGTGACGCTGGCACTGGTGCTGCTTGTGCTGTTCAACCATTACTTTGCATTTCTCTGTGTTGAGTTCCATTCCATATTGTTGACAATGTTTGCCGCAGTCTCTGAATATGGAATCCAGTGAAGTCCGTAATGTCTTCAATATCAGAGGTTGGCAGTGTAGATTCGGAGAAAATAGCAGCTGTTAAGTAATTTTTTAAGTCTTCGATATCGGGTTGGCAGTGAAGATATTTTGAGAGAAAAAAACAAAATGGCTGTCTTTATACACGTCGCATTGAATATTTTGAGCTTTCTGATTGGTTAACCCTTCTATTGGTGAACTATAAAATGAGTCAGCTCATTTTGGCTAGCTCACTAGTACCCAAAAATCCCAACACATATGAGTCGGCTCTTTCAACGATTTTGTTGGTCAAGTCTTGCAGCTCACTGTTACTTCCCGCCATAAGTCAATATCGTCTGCGAAACGATACTTGCATCCTCCTTCGACAGTGCCTTGCATGATGGTCTTACAGAAGTTGTTATGCCGTGAGACGTTTTCAAACTATGATATCTTCCGATGCTTAATAGGTGTGAGGAGATATTCCTGACGACCCACGAGACTTTTAACCTTTCCCCATACATAGTCATTGATTTTGTGCTCCCAAAAGGAGATACGGGGGTGCTTTCTCAAGTATTTGTTCTCGAACGTCTGGATGACTATTCTCTGCCTCAAGCAGGAGTCTCCAAGTTTCTTACCCGTACAGAAGGGTGGAGACGATCAGTGATTTGCAGAGCTTGAACTTGGTATACATTCATGTATTGTTCTCCTACATCCATTCCAGTCTGACCATCGGTGCTGTGAATTTGGCGATACGTCTGAGGATTTCTGCGTTGGAGTTGCCATCTTTTGACAGCGTTTTCTCCCATGTATTTAAAGCTGGTCTACTTCCTTCAGTGGTTCGCCGTCCTTGGTGACGCTGGCACTGGTGTTGCGTGTGCTATTCACCATTTCTCTAACCGTAACCCTTCCGTCCACTTTCTTTAGATATGTGGCAATTCTTTCTACTTTATTTTATTTATTTAATTTTATTTATTTTATAATTTATGCATTTTTAAGATTCTTTTAATATTTTTATATATTGATATAATTATTATTTATTAATTTAATTTAAATTTATATTTTTATATAATTTTTTATATAATAAAATAACATTAATTATATCATATATTCTTTAATATACCTTCTTCTGTGGTTAATGATATTTTATTTAATGTGGGGTATTTATTTTGTATAATAATAGCTTCTAGGGTTTTGTGTCTTTCCTTTCATTGGGTACTGTAGAATATCAACTAGTATTTGTCTTATGCTCATAGTTGTACTTTTAGTCATTCATGAAGGGCTGGTTGATGCATACACGGATTGTACTGAGTTTTGACAATCTTTAAACAAGTCAGTATATATATATATATATATATATATATATATATATATATATATATATATATATATATATATATTATCGGAGATTAGCACAAAAACATGTAGTGTTGAAACACGATTGCTATTGTGTAGCGAGTTTTAACATGTTTTTGTTTTAATCCCAGGTAAAATAATTGTCGGACTTTGTCCATTTCATAAGGTGTGACATCATTTTTTGACATTTGGATACGCATCGAGCAGATATGAATGTACGAGAGAAAATCATGGAGAATTGTAGTTTAAAAACAGTAAAATCGACCTTGTTTTAACCGAAACGTTCCTCTGTGGCTCAATCGGTAAAAGCACGTCAGGCTATATTACGGTTCCGTATAGGATACAGGTTCGATTCCTGTCGGATGGCACATATTTTCTATGAAAATTTCTCGGACATTCAGGTCGGTAAATGTCGTTAATACTGTTTATTATAAACAGAGAGTTTACTTAAATATTTGTATCTATAAAAAGAAGGTATAAACATAAACAATGCCTTAAAATACATACATATATACATATATATATATATATGTGTGTGTGTGTGTGTGTGTGTGTGTGTGTGTGTGTGTGTGTGTGTGTGTGTGTGTGTGTGTGTGTGTGTGTGTTTCCTCAAGGACACATGGCGCAGTGGATAAAGGCGTTAGTTAGATCCAGTGACAGGACCCAAAGAGTGTGAGTTCAATATCTGGTTAAAACGATGAAGAACTTGGAGAGGGGAATTAACAAGAGATAACTGATTTCCATCAGACATGGCACGTGGAACTAGAACAGTCTATCCCAGCGAGCGAAATAAAGGGTTCAATTCGACATTCCAACCACCTGACCACCTGAAGAAGGCTGGAGCATACAACGGCCGAAACGTCGTAATAAATATGCCAACAAAGATGAGGACGATAGTCTGAACAATGTAAATAGTATATATATATATTGGAGGTAAAGTCTGATGATCAAGAACCCTGTTAAAGGGGTTATGGTGAAATAGCTTATTACATGGAATCTTAACGTGGTCTGTCTTTTATTCAAACATATCTGCTCTGAATTTTACATTGAGCTCTCTGTATATCATCCTCCTCTGGTCTACCCATACGGATTACCTAAGTTTGCATAAATATATATATATATATATATATATATATATATATATATATATATATATATATATATAATGTAAATAGTATGGATGGTCCTGCACAAAACCTTCACCACTATAATCAAATCTCATGTGCTGGTGTCGGGCTGTCAGTTTTCTAGGAACTGATTTGCTTTGACCTTTATACATCGAATTCGACGGAGAGTCAGTATACATATATATATATATATATATATATATATATATATATATATATATATATATACAGTTTCTTGCAGTTTCCCGTAAAAGTTGCATATTTTCTCCAATGTAGATATTGACCCACTCTTTAATACCGGCTTTTATATTCAGTGGGTGCCAATACCGTGCAACCTGATACAAGATGATCAATCGTTTCTGGATATTTATCACAGAATCTGCATTTTGGGCTAACAATATTTTAGTATATGTGCTTGATAATTCCTAGTTAGCAAGCATTGCTCCTGTGCAGCAAGGATAAAACGTTCAGTTTCAACTTTTAACCCTGCACTACGTAGCCACTGATGGATACGGGTTTTGTCTACGTTAGCTTGTTTGGTACGGGCAGAGTATTGGCCGTGAAGCGGTTTATCCTGCCATTGTTTCTGTATCTGGTCGGTTGCCCTTGTCTTTGCTCTCTTTTTTAAGTATTTTGCACCTTCAGTCGGTGTATTGTGCTTTACTTGTATTTCTTCACTCATTTGAAACTCCTTCTTGAACTTATTATTATTATTCTTTGTGATGCCTATGACTTAGATGTTTCGACTGGGGGATTAGGCCGTAGCTCAGCGCCTCTTCCCAGCTTAGAAGTATTCTTATCATTATTATTGAATATATGAGAAAACGTTTCAGGAAGAAATTAGTTTTGAATATGGCAAGTAAGCCTCAATTTTTAGGCCATTTCGAGAAATCCAAACAGTAGTATATGGAGTCAAAGGTTATTAAATGAACATGTAAGAGTGTACTGGCTAGGAAAAAGGGGTTCATATTGTGAGAATATGTAGGATAGATACCGTTTAAATCACAAGTCTCTGGCGAACGGGCGTCAGTACAGACGCAGAAGAGGACGTGTTTGCTACCACCAGTTACATCCTGGTTTTTCCCCTTAGCAACGGGACAGTTTGGCATGTCTAGATACGAGCCTCGCTGCATCTGGTCAAGATCCAGGTTTTTGTAATATGCCTCATACCAATAAAAAACATGGGTAAAATCAGCAGTCTGCAAGACACGGTGTCTTGTAAAGTCGGTCCCTTGGGTAATTTTGTTCCTCAAGTTGCTGTGTTTCGCAAGGCTGTGTTATTTTTGTTACTTCCCGCCTATTTTCCCATTCTGCCTATAAACCTCGTGGTTGCAGGTAGAGTTAGGTTTTCCTCAAACCTCAACACAATCTTGCAGTACATCAGTACAAACCTTTAGAGATTAAGATTGCAGCGATCAGGGAAACACCCTCTCGGGAGTCCGTTCCAAAATGCAACTGAAAATGGAAGCTATGTGATAAACCCTTCAGGAAGAGAAAGTCCCTCTCGTTTGAAGTAAGCTTGTAAATTAGTTTTGGAGAAAGCTACCTCAATTTTTAGTCGATGCTAGAAATCAAGAGGGTGGCCCCAAATTTCTGGTCAACTCTTTGAGCGATGCGTTCCTGAACAATTTTAACCCTTCTGCTAGAGCTCCTGGATCAAAATTCGCAAATAATTGGTATATAATGTTTCACGGTAGATATAAAAATAGTTACATGCGTTTACCCACCGATCAACCGGTGGATGGGCATTAAGTCATTTTTCTCTACCACTGTTCAACTGGTGGCTGGGTATAAAGTCATTTTTATCTCCCACCGGTAAAACAGTGATCAGGGCTCAAACCTGTTAATGGAGTCTGTACACTAAATTAAATTATCGTTCCGATATTTATTTTAGTGATACTAAATTATGGCTTCCCATCATTTGGACGCCCTCTTAGGTGAGCTGGTTGTCAGTGAAAATGCTAAGATTGGATATAGCAATTCCTAAAATTTGAAAATCCTTTGTGACATTTCCAGGCACAGCTGCTTGGAGCCAGCAATCCTTCACAATTTAAAGGAGTCCAGAGAATGCCACTGGCTTATTCGGATTATTTTTCTTTTGTATTCTATTTTCAGTGGAAGAAAGACATTTCTGTCAAGTGGATTGCCGCTAATGGGAACAGTTGGCAAGGAAAGACAATGAGATATAATTTTCTTTCGCAAAATTTAATCCCAACACGAGGCAACGCGTTTTATCAAAGAGGACGAGAGCAAACATCATTTGTTGTGCGCTATGACGTGTTTCAGAAAATACTTGGATTTCAAAACGTGTTCATTTGTCCGCTATCCACTGATCTATCCAACCAGCCCGTCCCGATTAAAGTATCCTTTCATTTTGTTTTTCCTGAAAAAGATCATGGAGGGAGTGAAAAGCTCAGACAGCAGATATATATTTTTTATTTATATCTGAATTTTTACTCACACACACGGATTCTAAACTTCTCGAGTTACAGGTATTTAATAATGGCACAAAATCTCTATCTATAAAAGGCAGGATGTGTGTGTTTGTGTGTGTGTGTGTGTAACGAATGCACGGCCGCAATTTTCGACGGATTTGCACGAAAATTTACATGCACATGCTCCAAGTTAGCGGAAAAGCCAAGACCGACTTTGCATTTCCCAATTCCCATCGATAGTGGAAATAATCGATTTTTTCATGCTTCTACGGCACTTTTCATGTAGTTTGCGGCCATTTTCTACTGGCCAGAGTGAGAGCCTATAGCTGGCTTCCACGAATAGGCAGGAAGATTCTATTGGCCAGCGTGAGAGCCAACAGCTGACTGACACGAATGTTAACTAGCATGCTAGCATGCAAAAAAAAATCAATAGCTGCAATCGTCATAATTGGGAAAAATTTAAATCTGCATGGCACTTTACTCCAATTGGCTCATTCGCTTGCTTAAACTCAACGTTGATTCTGATTCCGCAGAACTGGGTTGGGTGTGAAAAAAGTATTTGTTGTTAACATTCTTTTCATTCGTTTTTCCAGTTACGAGTCCTTTTTTTAAAGCTGATCGTTTTGTGTTCATTTTGTTTAGTTCTTTGTTCGTAACAGATTTAATGTTTAGTATAGAGCATAGAAAAAATTCGCAGTGTGAGATAGGCAAGAAGTAAGGCATGTAGCAACATCAGCACGGAAAAGGGCACTCCTTTAAAGGCAAGGAAGGGCAAAAATATTTTAAGTCAAGTGATAGCGATTGCTGTATGAGTCGTACGATTTTTGAATCAAGCACGGGCAATGCCGGGCCATGCTGCTGGTAGTGTATACTTACAGTGTACACGTATTTATAGTATCAGATTAGATTGTGTGTTTGATTAAATTTAGAGTACTATATTATTGTCTTTCATTCGTAATAAATCACTACTTCCGCACCTGCTTGATTTTAGTGTCTCTGACTTGTAAATCGCATTTCAGGCTCATCATTTTACTGATGACCATGCATTCTGTCTTCTCGTAGTTTGTGCTTAGTCCCTTCTTCTAGCTCTCCTTCGCTACCTTCTGTAGGAGGTTTTGTCATTTCTTTTCCGTGTCTGCTATCAGTACTATGTCATCTGCGTATAGTTTTTTTTTTAGGATGTACAAACACGAACGGCTGTAATAATTGCGAATTTTTGATTGCCTCTCTCTCTCTCCCTCTCTCTCTCTCTTTCTGTCTCTCTCTCCTTCTCTCTCTCCCCCTTTCTCTCTCAATCTCTATCTCTTTCACTCTTTTCTTTCTCTCTCTCCCTTTTCCTTTCTTTCTCTTTCTCTTTCTCTCTCTTTCTTTGTCTGTTTCTCTCACACTTTCTCTCTTCCTTTCTTTCTCTCCCTTTCATTTTCTCTCTCTTTCATTTTTTTCTCTCTTTCTCTCTCTCTCTCTCTCTGTTGCCCTTTTACTTTCGCTCATTCTCTTTCTCTCTTTCTGGTTTTTGGAATGCGTCTTAGGCCATCCCAATACGTCTTCGGATCTCAGCATCGCACTTACTGTCCTTTGTCAGAACATTTCCCAGATATTTAAATTTCCTCACCTGCTTGATTTTAGTGTTCCCCAACATGTAAATCGCATTTCGGGCCCATCCTTTTACTGATGACCATGTATTCTGTCTTCTGGTAGTCCCTTCTCGCTCACCTTCGCTACCTTTTGCAGGAGGTTTGGTAAGTTCTCGTGAATGTAATGGTAACAAAATATGGTGTATATTTACAGTGTACAAGTATTTATAGTATCAGATTGGATTGTTTGTTTTGGTTTGTTTTGTTTTGTGACATATAAACCTCAATGGGTTATTTAATGCTGACAAGATCATTATTTTTGGTTATATTTTCTTTTTTCAAATATTTATTGCTGATACTAATTTTTCTTAAACGTATTTCTGGTATTAAAATCTATTTTTACACTTTCATAGTGTTTTGTGTCAGGTTGTGAGGGTCAACTACTTGCTCATAAATAGGATCCCAACAGGTGCTACCACACCGGGTCAGCAATTAAGTGGTGTTTCCACGCTCCTCAAAACCTCCTGATCAGGGGCCTTGCTGTTGAACTTAGTTTATCGTCTTACCCAGGACGCGGATGCAGTTTATTGTCATACCCAGGACACCTGATTGGATTGTGTGCTTGATTAAATTTAGAGTACTATATTATTGTCTTTCATTCTTAATAAATCACTACAGAATTAGGGTCTGTCAATACGGATAATAGGCATTATCAGACCGAAGATTTTCCCTTTTCATCCGTTAAAACGAGGTATGGGCGTACTTTTGTTGTAAAGTAGTTTTAGAGCGGAGGCTTGTATTTCAATAAGTAAATTAGGGTCCGACGTACAAAACGTTAGGAACTTGCAATAATAGTTAATGACGCAGCAATCTAGTTGTGATGGTTCATACTTCAATGTCCGACATCGACTGACTCACTCAACTCCACTGAGCCCAACAGGCGACTGCTACTACTACTACTACTTATTATCTTGGGAGAGTCTATTTACAATAGAAATAGGTATGATCTAGTATAACAAGTTTAAAGTAGCAAATTAATTAGTTAATAAGTATTCAACAACAACATCAATATTTACTCACTTTTGTTTATTAGGCAATAAATTACATTACTTAGCGGCTTCCATAGTTCATCTTACTTTACACAGCTACTTTAAGTATATTTATGAGTGTTCTCGAATTTTAAAATGTAAAAACAACGACAATTTTCCTGCACTTTACTTCTGTGCATAAATAAAAGTTGCAAAATAAAATTTCCACTTTAACCATGATAATGTTCCTCAGGGAAGGAAACGCGATAATAAAGACAAGTTTTCCTTTTGGTCTTTTATTTATACCGTCTTTAAATATATATTTTATTTATATCTAAATGTTTACTCACACATACACGCATGCTAAACTTTTCGGAGTCACAGCAGCTATGCACAGTCTTTATAAAAATGGCGAAAATCTTTTAGTTCCAAGTGAGCTTAACATTGGCAGCATATCGTGATAGAACGAAAAATTAAAAGTTATTCAACCGTCCACATGTATCAACCAATCTTATCTATTGAGGAATCTATGACTATAAGAAAATATATTTTTGTAGGATTGAACATTACTCGGTATATATATATATATTGTCATCTTTGATAATGGCATATGTAAGCCGAAAGCTAACATTGGATTAAAAAATATGTATCAATATTGTGATTTTCTTTCTTCGTTTAATGATAGTTTTATTAAGCTTATCAGACGATATGAAAAGAATTTACATAAAATAAATAGACAACACTTGCATATATTATTTAATGAAACATGTATGAATATATATATATGTATATATATATATATTTGTTTGAATAAAAACAGGCCACTTTAATGTTCCATGTAATAAATTATTTCACCACAGCCCTTTTAAAGGGCACTGGATTATCAGACTTTACTTCCAAAAGTTGAAATGAAAAAAAAATGGTCTGTTTTTTATTCAAACATATTTGCTCAGAATTTACATTGAGCTCTCCGGATATCATCCTCCTTGGGTCTACCCATACGGATTACCTAGTTTTGCATAAACTATATATATATATATATATATATATATATATATATATATATATATATATATATATATATATATATATATATATATATATATATATATATATATATACTACCTAGAATCGAACTCGGACTCTTACGTTACAACTACGGTATATCGAGCCGAGTTAATTTCGTTTTTCGTCACCGAGGCCCGCTGGGCTAGATATATCGTAACGGTCCGGGTTCGATTTTCGGTAATGGATGCGCACTGCTGATGAGTACGAAAAAGAACGAAACGGCCGTCCAGTGCCTTCTGCATTCTGTTGAGGATACTTGATCTAGACTCGATGGATTATTATGTGAAATTATTCAAATCTCCCAAAATTTCTATAACATATATATATATATATATATATATATACACGCACTAATAGTAATACTCGTTTGGAAAAAAAACTCAGATAGCTCAACTAGTATATATGTCAAAACAAATCGGAACCCAAGAAACACGAGGGAAAAATTGGAAATCAAAAAAGAAAGAACTAGAAACAGGGTGAAATAAAGCGCCCAGTGCTTAAGTCTTTAGTCCAAAGAAAAAAAACAAGCGAGTAGTAAGATTAAAACGCTAAGTTACATATATATATATATATATATATATATATATATATATATATATATATATATATATAGTAATAATAATAATCTGGACATATTAGGTCTTTTTACTTTATTTTAATCCTCTCGCATTCTTTCATAAGCTTCTTAATGTTGATATTAAATTCCTTAAGGAAGGCGGCTTCCTTAATAAATTTAATATCAACATTAAGAATTCGGTAAGGGAATTCGAAAGGATCAGAATACAAATAAATAGACATAATATGTCCAGATTATTCAACCAAACATGCTTTAATGAAGATATGCTGCCTATATATACATATATATATGTATATGTTTTGAACAATAAAAAATATTAAAAAAATTAAAATCTTCAGACACACTGCGTTGTATATTAATAGTCTTTCGTTTTTATTATTTCAATTAGATTCCTCGATTAGTTTCGGCCAACATGCCTACCATCAGGAAAAAAAAATTCTGCTTCTTAGTAGTAGTGAACTACAGAAATGAATGACTTGATGGAGAAAATGAAATTTATCTGTAGTTTTAATTTTTAGCATGAATTTTGGTCAGCCCTTGTGTTGGTCAAACAGTCTATTTTAAGTTGTTATTTAATGTAAGAGCTGGATGGATTCATGCTGCTCTGAATTCCCTTGGTTATTTTGACAGTTTTATTGGTTTCTTGATAGGAGATGTGTCTCTGTTAAATATGTGTTATTTGGTTCTAAGGGAGGGAGTGAGTATGATGTGCGTAAGTGTGTATATTAGTACAGGTGTGTGTATAAGTGTGAGGCCTCAATATCTCTGCAAGCATGTCTGTTTTGTGTGGGTTAGAAATGATTTGTGGAGTTGTCGGGACCGGAGAAGTCTCTTATCTCAGGGTTTCTCTTATATCCGGGTTTGGTCTATTTTGTTTAGGTAAGTATGGCTCTAATTTGGGACCAGAGAAAATCTCTCTTATATCCAGGTCTCTTATATCCGGGTTACACTATATATATATATATATATGTGTGTGTGTGTGTGTGTGTGTGTGTGTGTGTTGTTAAATTTGTGATTAAACCCGTCTGGATGGAGCGTTTTTATGCGCCGAATCCACTTATTTTCCCACATATTGTTTCTGGTATAGTGTGCATTCTAGGATGTAAATTATGTTATGACTTTTACAGTTAGAGTTGAAAGTAGATTTTGAAAGTAGATTTAGTGACTGAGCTAGTGAATGAATTGGTGTGTCTAATCTGGTTACAGCATAAGCTCCTTTCGTTGTTACATTGTTGGGAAAATCCTGTTGTTTTTGTTTTTTGTTTATTACGGATTACCTTGTCCCCTGAAATGTGGTTACTAATAATGATTTCTTTTAGGTTCTTAAGTCTACAATATCCAAGAAGGTTGGTTTCCTCAAGCAGTTTTTTTAGGTCTGGTTTGAGATGCAACATTTCCCAGCGACGTTTGATTATTTGGGATTGTGGAGGCAGAGTGGGGTTGAAAGTGGTTACTAGAGGGATGCGGCTGGGTTTATTTTTAATCTTGTACATTAGGGTGTCTTCTCTCGGTGTGGAAATTGCTTTATTTATTTGTTCCCTGATTAGGTGTTGTTTATAGCCACGTGTTGTGAATTGATGCTCCAGATTTTCAATGTGTTTATTTAGTTCTTCATTGTTGGAACATATTCTTCTAAGTTTAAGTGTTTGTGTATAGGAAAGTTTCTCTTTGAGGTGTTTAGGATGGGATGACTTAAAGTGTAGATAGTTCTAGGTGTCGGTAGTTTTAGTGTGTAGTGTCGTTTGTAGTTTTCTGTTTTCGTCTATGTAAATGCGGGTGTCTAAAAATGTTACCGATCTTGTGGAATATTCATAGTGAAACTGAACTGAGTCGTGCACTGTGTTTAGGGTCATGAGAAATTGGGTAACTTAGTCGTCGCTGCCCGGGTATACAAAGAATATGTCATCGATATATCTTGTATAGAATATGCAGTCGCCACCAATGATGGGATAGATATGGGTCTCCTCAAATTTTCTCAGGACTATTGTAGCATATGATGGAGCTGCAATGGTGCCCATGGCACAGCCTCTTACTTGCAGGTAGTGTGCCCCATTGAAGTTGAAAGTATTCAATGTACGAATATGCGCTATGAGCTTTATGATAATTCTGTGGGAAGGGGTATTGTTTTCTTCTTTTAGTAAGTGATTCTTGAAGGGCGGTTATATATATATATATATATATATATATATATATATATATATATATTATGGTTGGATAGATGTGAGTTTGTGACCCTGGGTTTCACGCTTTAGCGATCGTCAGACAAACTGATTAATGTTTTAAAAAATTTGGATTTATGTAGATTGCGTGTATTGGTGTTATTGTGGAAGTGGTGGGGGAAACTTCGTCGCTTATGTCATCGTACTAACGCAAACATCGATGTATGCAGCCACATATACACACCTGGTCGTCCGTCGGGACTCATACATATATAAACATATGTGGGCAGTTTCGGATATGACATATCTATGTATACGGGTGGTGTTGTGTCTATAAATACGTATTTGTATGTTGAAATGTTGAAATTTAAAGATTGGAAGTGTGGCGGAAATGTCTCGTGAATATATATATATATATAATGTATTGAGTGTTGGCTTTTATGTTTTTATTAACAATGCTTCCATTATTTTAGCCTATTGTTACATGTAGATGGGGCTATTATGCTTGTATTATCAATGAGTGTGTTGCGGATAGAGGTTGGTAGATCTCCATGAGTATTTAAATGAGCCATAATTGATTTATGATCAGACAGATGTAAGGTGAGTCTTCTTGTTAGGCATGTTGTAGTATATAATTATTTACGAATTTTGATTGATCAGAAGTACACACACACATATATGGGTGTGTTCGTGTGCTTGAGCGTGTGCGTTCCTCTCTCTCGCTCTCTCTCTCTCCCTCTCTCCCTCTTCCTCTCTCCACCTCTCTCTCTCCCTCTCTCCACCTCTCACTCTATCTCTCTCCCACTTTCTCTCTCTCCCTCTCTTTCTCACTTGCTCTTTCTTTCTCTCCCTCTCCTTCTCTCTCTCTCTTTCTTTCTCTCCCTCTTTCTTTCTCTCCCTCTCTCCCTCTATCTCCCTCTCTCTCTCCCTCTTTCTCTCTCTCCCTCTTTCTCTCTCTCCCTCTTTCTCTCTCTCCCTCTTTCTCTCTCTCCCTCTGCCGCTCCCTCTCTCTCCCTCTTTCTCTCTTTTCCACTCTCTCTCTCTCCCTCTATCTCCCTCTCTTTCTCCTTCTCTCTCCCTCTTTCTCTCCCTCCCTCTCCCACTCCCTCTCTCTACCTCTATCTCCCTCTTGCTCGCTCTTGCTCTCCCTCTCTCTCTGTATCTCCCTCTGTCTCTCCCTCTTTCTCTCCCTATCTCTCCCTATTTCTCTCCATCTCTCTCTCCATCTCTCTCCCTTTCTCTCCCCCCTCTCTCTCTCTCTCTCATTTTCTTTTGTCGCTTAAACCGGACTTCCTATTAAAGAAAAAAAATCTCATTAACTGACTGAAATTCTCGTAACAACAACCCAGTTTCACGCATGCGCACTGATTTTGTTACTGATAAGAACACAATATCACCTTTCTGAGAATTCATCAAAAACAAAGACTCAAATACGTGCAAAATGGCTTCAACATTGACTAATTTAATCTTCTTCTTTTTTCTTTCCACCGTATCTCTTGTTAATGCCAATTAGTCGTTCTCATCGCAAAGAAAACATAAATCAGACAATGGTAGTTACTGAATTAAATGTCAAAGACAAACGTTGTCTCTATAGATTCAAAATCACTTTCATATGAAATACTGCTCTGAAAGAGTAGAAGCGAATTCCCGTACTACATCTTTTTCGAACTCACTGATCAAACACCACAAACATTTGGGAACTATCCAGTATACATACATACATAAATACATACATACATACATACATACATATATATATATATATATATATATATATATATATATATATATATATATATATATATATATATGTCCTTTTGTACATACATATGAAACTTTATTACTAAGTTTATATATATTTAAAATAAATAAATAAATTAATTAATAAAGTTTACTAAATCTGAGAAATGAATTAGCTATTTTTGCAGTAAGTGCCATAAATATTACTTAAATAATATTTAAATATAAAAGTTTAAAAATCGTAAAATACATATACTTTGATATGGAAAAATAATTTTACTTACTATAAGTAATTTCAAATACATTTCCTTCTGTTATAAAGTAATATAGTCTATTAAAACTAACAATGAAAATATTTTAAAGTTGTAATTAAAATTGTAGTTAAATAAAATGATTTCTAACCTAAACTTCTTTTACTTAGTACTACACGCACTTAAAAGAATCCAATAAAACACCTATAGTAAAATAAAATTAATATGAAATGCCAGATGTAAACTTTTGAATGACCCATGTCCTTTGTACTTACATGAGAAACAACATATTACTAGGTTTATATATATATAAAAAAAAAAGTTTACTAAATCAGTGAAATTAAGTAACTATTTTTGACGTCATTGTCATAAATTTTACTTAAATAATATAAAAAAAATAAAATAAAATAAAATAAAAAAATGTACCCTAATATACATACTTATACTTGATGTAAAAATAATCCTACATACTATAAGGGATTGTAATACATTTAACTGTTCTTAAAAAAAATAAAGTATAATAAAAATTAAAAATGAGAATGTTTCAAATCGTAGTTAAATAAAAAGTATTCTAATCTGAACACCCGCGAAAATCTTTAAATTTACAAATAGAAAAAAATGCCGTAAGAATTTTTTTGCCATTAACAATAAATTTAAAAAAAATCCAGACGACATGCATTCAACGGATGTCAGTTTTCATTGAAAAATACATCCCTACCCCTTACCAAAATGTAGCTAATAACCGATACAATGATGCAGACATAAGGAAAACCCAGACACCTCTTGTCCAGTTGAAGTAGATTTATCTGTAACCATGGAAACGTGATTTTAGCTGTGTCTTTAAAACCCAGTAATTTTAAAAGTTACTCCAAAATTCGCTTGAGGATGAAAGGGAACTAATGTCTTTAATTTAATTGAAAAATTAAATTCGTGGCTTTTAGCTTCTATTTTTGAAATATGGTTAGAAATGTGTAGCGGAAAAAAAAACATATTTTAAATCAATTAATTTATAATATTAATGCTCTGTAAATTTACATCGAGCACTATTTTGTAAAAATAAAAATACCTATAAGAACACCTGATTATATATCTTACTGTTCTTTCTTTATATATATATATATATATATATATATATATATATATATATATATAAAAGAAATATAGTCTTAAGGTGTGCTATATTTATGGAATAAAGTGCTCAATATCAGAGATAGAGCATGTGTAAATATAAAAGTGAACATAGAAGTCAACATAGTCAGACAGGACTGTTTCATAGCATGAAACAGACGTCGCCTGACGATTGACATATATGTTCAAACAAACTATATATATATATATATATATATATATATATATATATATATATATATATATAATTTTATATGCGGTACTTAGTGGAAAGCGCTCAATATCAGTGATAGAGCTAACATAATAAGTTGTACGGATATGAGTTTATGACCCTGGGTTTCGCACTTTTCTCGTGGAAGCGTGAAACCCACGATAACTAAATCATACCCATGGGTATGAGTTAGTTAAAAGTGTGAAACCCAGGGTCATAAACTCATACCACTCCTATCTGATCTTGCTCCAAATCTTCTGTAACCCCTTGCGTCTTAGTGGCTTCCCGCCTTGCTTGGGGTGAAACGCTTAAAAAATAATAATAATAAATAAATCCGATCAACTCGTATCTTTATTCCAGTGTGAAGTCTGAAATCCGAAAAGCAGGCCTTGTTCGTTGTTGTTTCACTCGAAGAGTTCTTTCTAAAATAACTTTACGTCTGCAGATGTGCAATAGAAGTCTTTTACAGCCGCGCAAGGGTTAACTTTTAACTGACTCTCACCAACAGATCGGCAAAACATTGTTAGATAACAAAAGAAGCGAATGGCATTTTTCATCCACCTACGTTCCTCTCGCGATGAAGAAACAGTTTCCTTCGACATGAACGCGTTCTGTTTCAGAATAGCATCAGTTTAGTGCTGTTTATAAAGTGTTTGCAGTTTTGAAAGTGGCGAAAATACACAGGGTGTGTTAATTAAAGGAACGCTTTCTTTTCCCGTTTTCTCTATGTTCGGTTTCTTTGTTTATTAACATCAACAGTACCCGGGCAAATTTGAATGTTTTTGTTTTTTTATTTTATTTTAATTTTATTTGCTCTTTCTGATGAATCAAATTTCTTAATTTAATTAGTTAATATGCTTCTACGTGTTCCACAGCTATAAGAATAATCCATGGAAATTCGTCCATTGCAGCGTTCACCTGGCCACGGACTTGTACCTGATTGCGGGCCAGTATAGATTCTGCGCAGAAAGAAACCAGTTTCACAAACAACTTTAATACGTCTAGGAATGGAATCATACAGCTTCCTGACTTCATCCAGAGGAATTTTCAGTCATTCTTCCATTAAAACCTTCTCCAGCTCTTTACGACACGACGGTGGAGGATAGCGGTTCCTAACTTGTTGCTCCAAAATGCACCACAAATGTTCACTAATATTGATATCTTGAGATTGGGGAGGCCACATGTGTTCTAGCTCACTTTCATGCTCTTCCTACCAATTCTTAACCACTCGAGTGGTATATATTGGACCATTATCGTCTTGGAAGATGCAGTCACCATCAGGGAATAAAGTCTTGGCCATTGGATGAACATGATCTCCCAAAATGTTCAGGTAATCTTTGCTGTTGATTCTACCATGCAGGGCAACTATTGGACTGAGACATTTCCATAATATGGCGGCCCAAACTATCACTGATCCACCTCCATGATTCACCGTTGGAAGAAGGCAGTCAGGGTTGTAAGCTTCTTTGGGCTGCCTCCACACATAAACTCGCCCTGAAGTTGAGAAAAGAGAAAAACTGGACTTGTTTGAGAATATGACTTGCTTCCATTGGTCTGCAGACCAGGCATTGTGATCTCTGCACCACTTCAATCTCTTTTGAATGTTGCGAGTGAAGAGAAGAGGTTTCCTCTCAGCGGCTCTTCCATGATATGTAGCCTTAGGGAGCTCACGGTGAACAGTTTTAGTAGAAACTGAACTATTCAGATGGTTATTCAACTCAGCAGTCACTTTGGATGCATTTGTCCGATGATTTTTGCCACATTGCGTTTCAATGCACGTCAGTCCCTGTCAGTAAGTTTGCAAGTCCGGCCCGAATTGCTACGGTTGCTAGAGGTCTTACCCTGTATCTCGAATTGCATCAGTGTTCTTGATATGGTAGCTCTTGAAAAACCAAACAGTTTAGCAACTTTTGTGATCAAAGCTCCTGCCATGCAAGCGCGTAAAATTTGCTCTTTTCCGAACTCAGATAGGTCACGCATTTAGCTTAAATTTTACTAAATTCAAAAAATAAATAAGACAAAGACAGTAAATTAGATAAATAAATGTATTTACAATAGATATAACCTGCAATTACGAAGTTTTAGTTAAAGTTCTGAATATAATAGGTCTTTGAAATATAGGAGTGGATTTTGCAACTGTTCCAATTATTTTGTCCAACCTCTGTATATAATATATATATATATATATATATATATATATATATATATATATATATTAAAATCACTACAAAAAAACTGAGTGCAAAAGAAGATCCACAATTATTCCCACCCAAGAGCCCCTACAATAATTCGAATGCTTATCAAATACAATTTTTTATGTTCGAAGCTGAACGCGCATATGACTAGTTGGCATGTTAAATTACCTCCCCATCTCTTTCACTGTTACTTCTTGGGAAAGTTGAACGTCAGACTTCGATACAACTTATGAAATAATGCAACAATCTGTATCTGCCCATAAGGAAATTGTCTAGGATTTATATGCAGACAACTTCGTGTCATGACCTATATTAAATATTTCGTTCACCAGTAGATTAACATCGCCCGAAGAGACACATTTGTAGTGCCAAATCATAATTGCCATTATGTAGTGATTTTTAACATGCTTAATATCTTAAAATAAATAAATTATATATATATATATATATATATATATATATATATATACATTATTATTATTATTAAACTCACTACAGAAAGTTTGATAGCCTGAAAATTGCGTATGAGTATGAAACTGCCGCCTTTAGATGTTGCTTCAATGTCCACTTTTATATATATATATATATATATATATATATATATATATATATATTGTAATATTTTTTGTTTAAAAATATGATTCCTTCGCTACATAAGAGTTATCATGTTTCAAAAACGAGAGCCGAAACCATCCAGATAATTATTAAAATTAAGTTGAAGTGAGGTGTTTAGCCCCGTTTCATATTCAAGCGAAATTTTTGGAATAAGCTATCTCTTGGTTTACGTGTGTTTTTAGGCATGGTCCGTTATAACATTCGACCATGCCTAAAAACACACCTAAACCAAGAGATAGCTTATTACAATATAAGTTCTACTTCTGTATGGAGCACTGTCTTCGTAAAAATAAAAACAAAAATACTAAGAACTCCGGATTATGAAACCCAACTTCTTCTGCATACCTGCATATATATATATATATATATATATATATATATATATATATATATATATATTACACAGGAGGAGGCACGGTGGTGTAATGGATAGCGGCTCCGTTACATTCAGGAGAAGGACAACTCTAAATTCAAAACCTGCGGAGGGTTGTTTGGGGACCTTGTGGCACGTAATGCACCAGGTCTCTGTATTCAACCCTTCAAAAAATGTGGATGGTTCTGCAAAATGCCTTCTCCACTATAATCAAATCATATGTGCTGGCATCGGGATGCCGGTTCTGAGCTGCTTGACCCTCATACGTCGAATACGACGGGAGAGTCCACAACAAAATTACGTCATATGGCTGGGGTATAAATCTATTTCAACTAACAAAAAGTTCGTTAGTCTTATTCAACCTCGATGTATATACTGTGTTTGTGTCGGAATTAGACGTTTAAATTTAACTTTGGCAGCATTGATACAGAATTTACCAATTTCGATGTTTCAGTCAGACGAAGTGCCCTAGTCGGTGGTAAGGAGAGGTTTGAAGATGACAATATATATATATATATATATATATATATATATATATATATATATATATTTTTCATTAAATAATATAGACAAGTGTTGTCTATTTATTTTATGTAAATTCTTTTTATAACATCTGATAAGCTTAATAACATTAACATTAAATGAAGAAAGAAAATCACAATATTGATACATATTTTTTTAATCCAATCTAAGCTTTCGGCTTACATAAGCCATTATCAAAGATGTCAATTACAGTACAAGATGTTAAGCAATATCCGGACAAGACAGTGATGATAGTCTGTGATTGTTTACATGGATAATTTCCTAGCAACAATAAACACTTGCATATAAGACGCTAGAAGCAAAAATTGCACCGCATCTCATGACGTCACACATGACCACACGGGAGTGAATTCAAGAAGTATGGGAAGCCGTTGGTATAAACCAATGGCTTCTGTTACAAACATTTAAGGATATTTGTAGAGATTCCATAATTGATTTTGTTTAGGTTGCGTTTCAACTGTTTATATATATATATATATATATATATATATATATATATATATATATATATATATATATATATGAAAAATATAGTTTTAAATGTGCTATACTTACAGGATAAATTTCTCAATATCAGAGATAGAGCGTATGTAAATATAAATATAAAAGGGAATATTGAAGTCAACACTCAGAGGCCACAGGCTGTTTCATGCTGGATGCAATATATAGATAGATAGATAATATTAGTGGTAAATATACACATACATATGCAATCATATATCTGAAATATGTAAATATATATGCATACATACATACACATACATATATATTTGTATAAAAAATAAATCCAAGAGGATAGAATCCAGGTAGAAATCAATGTCCGGGACAGAGTAAGGATATAATAAAAAGGCTTAAACACTAATATTCCATGATATATTAGTGTTTAAGCTTTTTTAATTTTATATATATATATATATATATATATATATATATATATATATATATATATATATATATATATATATATATATATATATATATATATATATATATATATAGTTTAGAACGTTCGCTTTCTGGCCATGAGGCCCGGATTCGAATCTCATCATAGTCGATTTGCCCTTGTAGACGAGTGACCAACTATTATTATGTGTGCATCTCTCTTTTTCTGTGAATATCAACCTGTCTGACTATCTATCTATTTCATTCTTTTCATACCTTTCTATCGCATTCTGTCAATATCTATCTATCTATCTATCTATCTATCCCAGATGGTTTCTATCTATCTATCTATCTATCTATCTCATTCTATCTATCTATCTATCTATCTATCTATCTATCTATCTATCTATCTATCCCAGATGGTTTCTATCTATCTATCTATCTATCTATCTATCTATCTATCCCAGATGGTTTCTATCTATCTATCTATCTATCTATCTATCTCATTCTATCTATCTATCTATTTCATGCTATTCATATCGACCTGTTTATTTTAACACGAAGATGTGTTTTTATGTGGTTTCGGCACATTTATTGACAGCTTGATATTTTGGGAATTTATCTGAGGAGGTGATAATCTCATTATAATTTCATGGCGTATAAAACGTAAACGCCTTTCTTTTAATAATTTTTTTGACTACCCAGTAATTTAAATAATCATTCTAATGTTTTAGCCAATTTTAGGTCCTCTTGTGGACAAGTGTCAGATATTCTTCTGATTATTTTATTAGAACTTCAGAAATGAAACGGACACAAAGCTATAAAATAAATAATATATATTTATTTATTTAATTTAGATTGAATAGCGTCCTTTGTAACCCGGTGTAGTGAAAGTTCGTTTATAAGTCAGGTCTTGCTAGCAGCCGGTAGAAAGTCTGTTTCATTTCGGTAGTCGATAGTTAAGTTGCCAGAACTTGGTAGTAGTTGCTATCTTAGAAGTAGGTGCGGTGTCAATCTGCTAATTATGTCCGGATATGCGGTATTCCGGATATAAGGATTCTCCAGATATGAGGCACTCCGGATATGAGGGATTCCAGATATATGGGATTATACAGTGATATATATATATATATATATATATATATATATATATATATATATATATATATATATATATATATATATATATATATTATTTATATTTTATTTACATTGAATAGAGTCCTTTGTAATTTGGAGAAATGAAAATGCGTTTATAAGTCAGATCTTGGTAACAGTCCGGAGAAAGTCTGTTCTAGATAGTTAAGTTGCCAGACCGTTTTTTTTTTTTATTTTAAGCATTTGACCCCAAGCAAGGTGGGGCGGGGTGCTACTAGCACGCAAGTGGTTACAGAAAGGGAGAGCAAGAATAAAAGGAGGGGTTTGTGGAAAGGATATACTGTAGGACGGGGATCAGAATCAAGGCATCTGAAGATGTCGATTGACATTACACTTGAATATTTGAAGATTATAGCTATCAGGGAAGCAAGTAGAGGAGGCACGGTGGAGTAATGGATAGCGGCTTGGATTGAGGAATCGGAGAGTCGAGTCGAATCCATTACATTCACTTACGTGCTAATACCATTGGGAAAGGCATGAATCCTCTTCTTCTCCCTCCAGCTATGGGTAAAATAGCAGAACAGACTGGGTTCTATAGCCTTGGATGGCAACTGGTCTAGGAGAAGGACAACTCTGAATTCAAAACCTACGGAGTGTCGTTTGGAGACCCTGTGGCACGTAGTGCACAAGGTCTCTGTATTCGGCCCTTCAAAAAGTGTGGCTGGTCCTGAACGAAACCTTCACCACTATAATCAAATCTCATGTGCTGTTGTCGGGCTGTCGGTTTCCTGGGAACTGATATGCTTGACCCTCATACGTCGAAATCGACGGGAGAGTCGAGAGAATATATATATATATATATATATATATATATATATATATATATAAGAGCCGAGTTCGAATTCCAGTCGAATCCATTACATTCACTTACGTGCTAATACCCTTAGGAAAGGTGTGAATCCTTTTCTCGCTCCAGCTATGGGTAAATAGCAGAAAAAACTGGGTTCTATAGCCTTAGATGGCAACTGGTGTAGGAGAAGGAAAACTCTGAATTCAAAACCTTCGGAGGGTCGTTTGGGGACCTTGTGGCACGTAGTGCACGAGGTCTCTGTATTCGGCCCTTCAAAAAGTGTGGATGGTCCTGCACGAAACCTTCACCACTATCTCATGTGCTCTACATGCGGGTTTGGGGACCGCTTGTGAATTCCAAATTCCCATGAAACTCCAATATTGGAGCCGGCTCAACCCACCTCGGGTGAATGCCGTTACAAGAACAAGAGAGAGATCGTTGAAGCAAGTAGGAGGAAGGGAGTTCCACTGTCGAGAAGTGCAGGAAGCTGTTGTAATAGAAGAGGCGGTTACATTTAACTGTTTCGACAGTGAAAGGGTGGGACTGAGATGCGAAACTAGTAGCACGCTTAAATTCATGAAGTTAGGGTACCAGTGAAAGTAGCTTGAAAGTTTGTAGAAAAGACAGACGGAAGCCACATGACATCTGTAGTTGTCATCTTAGAAATAGGTGCGGTGTCAATTTGCTGAGTTTTGTTGACTCTATGAAGGAGAAGACCGCTTAACTTCTTCACGCGACACGCATAGATTGTTTCTCTGGCGGTCCCTTCTCTTCTACCTCCGGCGGGCTGTTCGTTTATACGGGGATCCAGACTAGTGGTTTCGGCTTACATAAAAAAAAAATCTCTTTGTTTTTTTGATTGGCCAAAATTATTTTATTATTCTCCATTCCATTCTTTTATTTTATTTTTATTTTTTTTCTAACGGAAGTTATGCGTGGAGCCTCTCTTATTTTTGTAGATTTTTAATCACAATGATGGTTCTTCAAACTGCCGTTTTCTATCTGTTCTTCCTCTTTTTTATTTGATGATTGCCTTCTACTCAACTGAGAGAGAGAGAGAGAGAGAGAGAGAGAGGTTTTAAAGGAAAGCAAATGCTTTATTTTAATGTAAATTCTTCTTTTTTTTTCGCTTATAAAATTTATTTTCATATTTAGTTTTATTTTACGCGTAGGGTCACAGGACTCTGTCTATATAGTTTTATTTACGAAGTGCTTGTTGGGGAAATGTTAGAAAAATACCAATAAATTTTAAATTTACTAGAAATAAAACTCTTATATTCCGATAATGTCGTGTATGGAATCCGTAGTTACAAAAATTGGAACGTTTATACATGCACAAACATATTCAAAATTTTGTCGCTAAATTGCAATCACCTTTTTCATTTATGATTACTAAATACAGTCTTTATTAATAATACTTTCACTTGACCGCTACAATTCAATACTGAATTTTAAAAGATTTAAATGTTACTAAATTAGTTTAACTAAAATTCAAACAACAAAAGGTAATCAATTCAAACTTTTTCGTAAGACAATAGTGTTCATTATACATTTTGACCGTTAAAGCAATTAAAAGCTTTTTTAATTCAATAATGGTTTAGTTTTATTACGATTCAGAGCAGATTTTATGTAATTGATATGCTTGCTTCATCAAAGAAAATTGATAATTTAATTTCTCCTATGACTTGTCCTTTTAACTAATATGAATATTAAGCGCTATAAAAAAAGAATTTCTAGAAATTTAATAAAATTAAATAAGTAGGGGGTAATAGATTTAACAAATGTACTTTTACCGAAATTTTGTAGAAACGAAACATTATAAAAATTATTGAATTCATTTGTGAATAAGTCCCGAAAGTGTAATTAAAATCCGACAGTCATCTGGATTTTACAAGAATTTCTAAATCGGTATGATTTTTACGCTGAAATTTCCCATATGCTCCAATGCTAACGACAGAAAAAAAATTAACCAAAATTATGTTGGTCCTAAAAAGTATTTAAACATACTTTTTATACCAAACACTCCTTTGGTCAAAGATTTTGAGAATAAAACAAACAGAACAAAGGTTTGGGCATCTTTTCTTCAAGTATACTCATTTTTTTAGTGAATCTTTTGAGATATATATATATATATATACAATAATGAACTCACCCGTTGGTTTCGACGTATGAGGATCTGACAGCTTAATTGATTCAGTTATGAAATTTTGTGTGATAATCTTAAGTGGCACTTAAGACCCGCTACTGATTTACAAATGACACCACATATGAAGCAAGAGTGATGATTGTGGGATGGGATCACTGTTAGATTGGCTGACCTTTTAGATCTTGCTCTCGCTTCTTGAAGACGCTTCAGACAAAAAGATTCAGATTGAAAACTGCTATCATATATGTATATATATATATATATATATATATATATATATGTGAACTTTGAAGTCAAAACTCAGAGACGACAGTCTGTTTCATGCTAGACGCAATCGTCGTGACCTGATGACTGCGTCTAGCATAAAACAGTCTGTCGCCTCTGAGTTTTGACTTCTATTCTTTTTATATTTACATACGATCTATCTCTGATATTGAGCACTTTCTCCCATAAATATAGCACACCTTAAAACTATCTTTCTTTAATTATATATATATATATATATATATATATATATATATATATATATATATTAAGATCCTTGAATTTTTAGCTTTATTTTTTTTCTTTTATTTTTCCACTGGATAAAAATCTTTTTTTTATTTATTTACGTATTTTAATGGTAAATTTATTTATTTGTGTGTGTTTTGTTTTTTTCTTAATTTTACGTATTTCGTAATTTTAAACGTGTTCCAGTACTATCTCTTATCAATCGAAATGAGTTAAAACTTGCCAACGATCGGTCCCTAATGATGCGTTGGCCGAAAGGCAGCCTAGGTCCGGATATTTAAAAAAAAATGAACATAAAATTATGTTTATTTAAATCAATATTCCAGTTCAGTGTATCAGGTCTTTGTTTCAATATATATATATATATATATATATATACGGTGTATTCGTGTAATGGATGGTAATACAAGATTTCGGAGGAATGACAAGAAGACGTAACTTATTAACAGCTACAAGGGTCAGGAAAATGGAGAGGCTTATGATCGTCCTGAAGAATCAAAGAAAAGAAGAAAGAAGTTCGTGGATTTTTTGACACATTATGAACCCGAGAATTACTGAGAATTGCGTCAGAGTGATCTTTCCTTAAGTTAATGAACATCCATTCAGGTTCCTGCTTTTAAGGAGTCGCTTAGGAGCTTCTCTTCCAGAAGCTGTTACTGGTGTATTAGACTTCAATCTCTCTATCATAAGTTAATGAGTAAGATCGTATAAACGTTACCGAGAGCTGAATAGAAGACCGAGATGGCGTCAGGTGCGTTTATTTGTCCGTCTTCCGCTAAGTGTTAAACCTCAGGACATCTGAAATTGAATGTAATCTGAACGGACTAAAACCTGACTGTTACACCAACGCTGAATATCAACAACAGCTTCACAAATATTTTATTTTCTCACCTGCTTACAAGAGATTGACCAACATATCAGTGGGCGTGGACTTGACATCATAAGATACACACTGACGACAATACGTTGATGGCAGAGAGAAAACACACGGCCTCCTAGAAAAGGTAGTAACCGAAAACGAGATAAAGGTTCTCCCAATCAACTATAAGAAAGTATAGGTGTCAGCAAACGAAAAAGCCGAAGGTGCAAACTGTGAATTCTACAAGTCTTCTTCTTTATGTGCTGTGGCCCTACAGGACGTTGGAGATCATGGCTCTCCCCATTTTCTTCTCTTTTCTACCTTTTAATAAATGTTTTCTTTTTGTTATATCTCCTAATCCCCGTTCTGCCACCCATTTCCTCGTTATGCGTTGTTTTCATCTATAACGATTCTTCTTCTTCTTCTTCTTCTTCTTCTACGTTCCGTGTCCATTCAGGACGTGGACGATCATGGCTCTCCACTGTTTCCTGTCGTTCGTAGCGCTTAATAAATTGAGTCTTTTTTGTTATCACTCCTAATCCCTGTTCTGCCATCCATTTCCTCGTTATGCGTTGTTTTCATCTGTAACGATTCTTCCTCTCCTTCTATGTGCCGTGTCACTTCAGGGCGTAGGCGATCATGGCTCTCCACAATTTCCTGTCTTTCGTAGCTTTTAATAAATTTTGTCTTTTATCTCTCTTAAACCCTGTTCTGCCATCCATTTACACGTTATGCTTTGTTTTCATCTGTAACGATTCTTCTTCTATGTGCCGTGTCCCTTCAGGACGTTGTCAATCATGGCTCTCCACAATTTCCTGTCATTCGTAGTTCTTAATAAATGTTTTTTTTTGTTATATCTCCTAATCCTTGTTCTGCCATATATTTTCTCGTTATGCGTTGTTTTCATCAGTAATCATTCTTCTTCTTCTTCAGGGCGTTGTCGGTCATGGCTCTCCACAATTTCCTTTCTTTTGTAGGTCTTAATAAATTGCATCTTTTTGTTATCACTCCTAAACCTTGTTCCCCTATCCATATGCTCAAACCAACTAAGTAGGTTATAAGCTGTATTTCTCTGTCCCTCTTACCTTCAATCTGCCCTGTGAGTATCAGATTTTCCAAACTCACTTTCCTCATAATGTACCCGAGAAATTTCACTTCTCTTAGTGATGTTAAGTATAAATTTCCATTTTATTTCCATTTTCTCTAAAACTTCGCTGTTGCTCACATATGCAGTTCATGATATTCTTAGCATCCTTCTGTAGAACCACATTTCTGTTCCTTTGAATCTCTTCTTCCTCTTTGAGCAGTCACTGTTGTATAGGAGGATAAATATCACCTAACTGTTCAGTCCTCTTTTCTTGGTTTCTAAAGAAATTTTCCTGTCTCTTAATACATTGCTTAACTTTTCGAAAGCATCTTTGGCTACCCCAATGCAGCGTCGGATTTCAGTGTCGCACTTTCGTTCCTCTGTTAAAATGCTTCGCAGATATTTAAATTTTTGTACATGTTTCATTTCTGTATCCTCTCTTTGTAACTTGCTTTTTGGGCTCGTCGTTTTACTGACAACCATGCATTCTGTCTTCTTGCAGTTGATATTTAATCCTTACTTCTCGCTTCGGTAAGAGTTTTTTTTTTTTTTTGAGTTTTCTTTCCGTCAGTATCTGTTTATATTTCTGAAATGCAGTATTATGTACATTATTTACATTATTCGGACTATTGTCCTCATCTTTGTCGCCATATTTATTACAACGTTTCGGCCTTTCAGTATCTGTCTATATTTCTGAGATGACGTATTATGTACACTATTTACATTATTCGGACTATTGTCCTCATCTTTGTCGCCATATTTATTACAAAGTTTCAGCCTTTCAGTATCTGTCTATATTTCTGAGATGAGGTATTATGTACACTATTTACATTATTCGAGGGAGGCGACGGCACGTCTGTGAGAGAGTGACTGCAGACGATATGCCACATGAGGGCCAATTACGTTGCATATCCATCTCTGGATCTTATCAAGAACTTTGAGACAAACAGAAAGGGCATCAGGCCATATATGTCAGCAATACTCCATGCAAGATATATATATATATATATATATATATATATATTAATACTAAGTCTTTCCTTCGCTACTTTCTGTAGGTGCTTTTGTAGCTTTCTTTCCGTGTCTACTATCAATAGTGTCACCTGTATATCTTTTGTTATTAAGATTGTGGAATTACATTAAGCCTAGGTATCACAGCAGAGAGCTTATCCGAACAATTACTATGAAAGTATTTATAGAAAAGACACAGAGAGGCAACCTTACGGCATGGGAAAGTGACTGAATCCTAGCCGACAAATCAGGACCAATAATATTGCTGATTCTACTTTGGGTTTTATCAAGGAGCTGAACGTAAACAGAAGGTGCACCAGACCATATGTAGCAGCAATATTCAAAGCATAGATGAATAATAGACTAAAGCCTAGGTACCTTAACGAAGAGCTCATCTGAACAATTACCATGAAAGTATTTATAAAAAGAATGCAGAGAGGCAACCTTACGTTGGTGGGGAAAAAGACTGAAGCCGAGCTGACAGATCAGGACCAATAATATTGCTCATTCTTCTTTGGTTTTTATCAAGAATTTCTTGATATACATCAGGACCATCAGATCATATGTGGCAGCAATATTCAGTACATGGACAAATGGGAGGGTTAGGGTTGGGAAGATGAGGAGACTCGAGACCCTAACCCTAACCTCACACATCAAGATAGATCCAGGAGAGAAAAATTGTCTTGCCTAACACAATGAATCAACTTTCATAGTAGCAGACCTAGAAATGGATAGATAAAAATATATATATATATATATATATATATATATATATATATATATATATAATTATTTATTTAAAAATGATTCCAACTCGCGACATAAGAGGTCTCATGTTTCAAAACAAGAGCCGAAAACATCAATATAATTATTTGAATTAAATTGAGCTAAAGTAAGCTCTGTTCCATCTTCAAGCGAATTTATTTTTGGAATAACGTATTTCTGAAATTTACGTGTTTTAATAATTGAAATCAAAAATCAAAATTTCCATGGTAACAGCTAGGGCGAATTGTTTAAATTGGGTAAGCGTGTGTTGGGTGTTAATAATAAGTATCAGTATAGATTTACTTTCATAGATGTCAAGTCATTAAAAGGGGGGTGTCTAAATTTGAAATTTATATATTAGAAGAGATTAGAACAAAAACATGTTGAAATTGTTACACAATAGCTTTTGTGTTTCGGTACTATGCTGTAATGAAATGATTTTTAATAAAATTTCAAAAGCAAATTGTTACCTCTTTTTCGTAAGATAAAAGTGGGTGAGAAAACACAAGGTCAAAGTTAAAAATAAACTTGTGGGTTTGTTTTGATCAACCAATTAAGTGTCAAATCTACGCTAAATAGAAAATTAAGCTCAGAGGGTGGAGGTAAGAGAGTTATTTTTCCATGATGAAACTTAGACAGTTCATCACTGACAATTGCGGAAAACAGCAAATGTATCTTATTTACATTATTCGGACTATTGTCCTCATCTTTGTCGCCATATTTATTACAACGTTTCCGCCCTTCAGTATCTGTCTATATTTCTGAGATGAGGTATTATGTACAATATTTACATTATTCGGACTATTGTCCTCATCTTTGTCGCCATATTTATTACAACGTCTCAGCCCTTGTACGCCCCGGCGTCGGAATGTCGAACTGAACCCTTTATTTCGCTCACTGGGGTAGACTGTTCTAGTTTCACGTGCCATGTTTGATGGATATCATTTATCAGTTATCTCCTGTTAATTCCCCTCTGAAAGTTCTCCACAGCCTTAACCGGGTATTGAACTCACACTCTTTGGGTCCTGTCACTGGATCTAACTAACGCCTTTATCCATTGTGCTATGTGTACTTGAGGACATCTGTTTATGAATTTAATGTTTTCAGCAACAATTTTTACCAGTTCTCATATTGCAATTTTTGCTGTTATCATTTTATATTTTACCAGACCTCATATTGAAATTGTCGTTGTTATTATCGCTTTTCTCTGACACTCCTTATTACTGGTTCCCATATTGTATTTATTTCTATGCTTGGTCGGCTCGGGAGATTTTTGTGGACTAACATATGTGCTGATTCCTTAAGTTTACGAATTTTCCAATGGTGTTCCTTGTCTATGATCTCAACATGATCCCACAGAGGGCGGTGATCTCCCTTCTCTATCCACATGTGGTCAGCCACGCCTGATTTTTCCACTTCCCCTCGTGTTACAGCTTTCTGGTGTTCTTGAAGCCTTACCTTAAGGGGGCAACCTGTCTTCCCTTTATATTTCTTTTCGCAGCTGCACCGGATAGCGTACACACAGTCTTTAGTCATGTTCTCCTCTATGGGTGGGTCTTACTCGGGAGAGATATCTGTGAAGTGCCGTCAAGCTTTAGAGGGCTGTCCTGATATTATATGGACCGCAGATCCATTGTATTTTCTCTGATAACCCCTTCACATAAGGCAGTCAAACTGTTTTCTGAGTGTTGTTGTCCTCCTCTTGTACCCGCCTATCCTAGTTTTTTTTGTTTTTGTTTTTTGGACTGCTGCCATGTACCCAGGGTAGGTTTTACTTTGTAGGGTACTACTTATACTGACCAATTCTTTATTTAATGTTTCTGGGTCGCCAATTATGACTTTTGCTTGGTGTTGTAAGCAGCGGACGAACCCTTTCTTTACGCTGTATGGATGGTGGGAGTTGAAATTGTGGTACTGTCCGGTGAATATCGGTTTACGGATGTCTTGAACCCATGCACTGTTCGAGATATTAGAACATCCAGGAACGGACGTGTGTTGTTACTCTCTTTCCCCATTGTGAACTGTATCGAAGGTCTTATTGAGCTCACATGGTCCAGTAGAACCTGAACATCATCCTGGTCTAGCCAGAGTATGAAGGTGTCATCTACGTACCTTAACCATATAGTTGGATATAGATTATAATGCCATTTCCTCGAAGTATTCCATGTATATATTCGCCATTGCTGGTGATGATTGCGAGCCCATTGCTAAGCCCTCATCCTGTGGATATATGTGTGATCCCATTTCAAAAAGGGTTGTTTGTGTACAAAAAGTCAACATCTCCATCAGATTATCTATTGGAATACTGATCCGTTCTTCTAGGGATGAGTCAGAGGCCAATCTGAAACAACACAGTGAGCGAAATAAAGGGTTCAGTTCGACATTCCAACCACCTGAAGAAAGCCGGAGCATGCAACGGCCGAAACGTTGTAATAAATATGGCGACAAAGATGAGGACAATAATCTGAATAATGTAAATAATGTACATAATACCTCATCTCAGAAATACAGACAGATAACAAATGTATCTTGATTGTAGATAAATATGACATGGAACACTGAGGGGTGTGTTAAGAGGACAATCAGAGGTAAAGTTAATTTCAACAGAAAAATGTTAAAAATATATTTCGGATTCAGGAAGCTTCTTAAAGAAAGCTACAGATAAAATTAAAAATGTGGAATATCTATATAAGATATTAATAATACTAACTGGGCGGCAATACAGAGCAATATTAAATCTGAATGAAAAAAATAAGATAATTACTCGTAGACGGTGGATTATTTACAAATAAATTATGGCCATAATAAAGAGTACTACCTAATTTAAAAAATCTAACTATATTGTAAGATAAAAGATAAACTGTATCGGCAATTTACAGTTAATTCACTCCTTTAGTTTAATAGGGATTTTCTGTCAGAAAATCGGATAATTTCTAGTTTTTCCTTTAAGCATAAGAAGCAAGGTTCATTTAAAGATTTACAGGTTCTAGCTATTTTTTAGTATTTTCCATTCTAATGTAAGGGTTTTGTTGACTTCTTTTAAGTTCTAAAAATATTTAGAAAGGGACGTCATACCTTTGTAAGCGTTATTGGTGAAAGATAATATATATTGATACGACCTAATTTTAAAAGAATTCTTGGTACTCCCAATATAATTTTTTTTTAACTGTTGGATTTTTCTATAGTAGAAATAGTGTTTAAGTAAACTGTTGCTTTGGGATGGTTACTCAGGTTTTTGTATTGATTTAAAATTTTATTATGTTTTATAATATTTTTTTCAAGATTGTCGGTGCAGCTATAGCTTAGTTTTAGTGCATTTCTGTTAAAGGCAACAAACGCCGATAATACCAACAAGTATAATTGTAGAAATTGTGACGAATGCCCATTGCAAAACCGATGTCAAACTAATCCTCCTGTTTACCTAAACACTATTTCTACTGTAGTTTTAGTGCATTTCTGTGTGGATTATTTCTGGGGAAGTGTCTATCAATTGTTATTCTTCCCTAACTTATTATTAACCATTAAATGAGGGTGTGTATCAAATGATATTCTTATTTCTATTCTTATTCCTACGATCACTGTTGTTATATTTTATATATTTTATGTCAGTGAACTTATAGCCACTATTTTAAGGCAGTGTTTTACACTTTACTATGCTTGTAAAAGACATCTTCATTCGAAGAGTTATTGCTATTCCTATATTCTACAGAAGAGGGTATGTGTTTGATTATGGATGGAGGGTGGTTAGAAATCGGGTGGATGTATATTGAATTGGCATTTGTTTTCATGTAAGGTTGAAATACGTTATTAACTAGGTCTAATGTAACATCAAGAAAATCTGATTTTTTTAAATAATTTTTTTAAATCAGTGTTGATATTAACTTTAAGGTTAAGACTTTTAAATTTTCTATGTATTAATTTCCTGATTTTGTCAGCTTTAATTTTTGTGGAAATTTTCACTAACATAAGGCCATCATCTCTATATAACCCTACATTTTCAATGTTAATATCATCGTAGGCACTAAGATTATATAAGATAAATAAAGCAACTAGTTCGGAAGACATAGCAGAATCTAATGATCCCATGGAAATATCAAATTGATCAACGGAATTGTTCTTAATCCACTGTTCTTTGTTATGAATGAGAGTAGATATTCTGCAGTTCATAATAATAAGCTTCTCATTGGAAAGATCTGGGTACTCACCAGCAAATTCTAAAGCCAAAGAAAAAAGATCCCTAGAAATAAATGGATAAAAATCCACGATATCAAATTGGATAAATGAATAATTTCTTTTATCGTTTATACCATTAAACCAATTTATGACATCTGTGGTATTAATCGAGTGTAAAAGTCCAAAGCCCCTTCTAATCATCTGGTTGATTATCAAGTATGACCTTGCTAATTCTTTCAATTTATGGCCTGGTAGGATTGATAATTCTAGTGGGAAGATTAACCTCAAAATCAGGTTTATGATCTGTTATGGGACCTTACCAATAATAACATAATGGACTATTCCATACGTAATAAATACTACGCCTCAAGAGGAAGCAGGGGGTTCAGTCTGTAGTCGGACGACCAGCTGACCGGCTGATCGGTTGAACTCTCTTGCCTTCGGGCGGGGAGGAACCCGAAGGAGGCTACGCCGAAGGACGGAGTCTCTTTCGGGGAGGTAAACCGACCCTGAACCCGTTTATACGGGTTCAAAGGGCATATTTTTCGCCGAGCCTACGGGCTCGGAGATTCCACGTTAAACCGGCCTTGTGCCACATGATGCCCTCGTGGTGGGAGGACTAAATACTATTCCGTCTGAAGTATGGAGTGAAGTCTGAAGTCTGCAGTGAAGTCCGTCAGGAGTCAGCCAGTCGAGTCAGAGGCAGTCCGAGACATTGTCGCGTTCAGACAATTACTGCAAGACATTGGAATAGTGATACTGATCGAGACTACATTGTTCTCTCTACTAAACCTGATTGTTCATACTAACACTTCTACTTCTCTGTATATATTTCTGTTTGTAATATATCTGTGTTATTCCATATCCGTGTTCGAATTCTTCTTTATTGGTTCTACCTTGGACTATCATCGTGGTACAAGGAACCGGACCATAACATGACCCTTGATCATGACATATGATTCTTTAGTACAGAGTTTGGTAACCTTGTTGCTGATTTTGATCTTGTCGGCAAAAGTTTTACTTGTTGCATTAATTTTTTCACCTATTTTTCTATAATTTTTAGTTATTTTTTTTTTTTAATGGAAATATTATAATCATTAGAAGTAAACTTGTACAAGTTGGCAGTTTTGTCGGATTTGACAAAAACCTTATTGGATGAATGAATGTATGTCCTTTACAATACAGTCCAGATGCCTCTGTATATTTATGTTATATCTAGTAAAAGAGAAAGGTTTAATGATTCCTAATAAATCATTTTCAAAACCATTCGAGGAATGGCGCAGTTTTTAAGCTTTTGAAACCATAATAGTCAGGTTCTTTCGAAAAATCATTACAACGACGGAAGGAATAGGCTTTCCATCTCATACGTTTTAGTAAATCCTCAATTTTCAGAACTAGTCTTACAAAATAATCACATTTGTCTGTATTGAGAATATTCTTTAGAGAGATTTCAAAATTGTTTTTCCATATTAATGTAAAAAAATAAATGTAGAAAGTGCTCTACCTTGAAGGAAGCGAAATATCCAAATGAGAGAAAGAAAAGATGGAATAAAATTCTACAGTTCGTAGCATTTACTTCATTAAAAAAAAAGTGCTCAATACAAAGTAGAGCAATATATATATTATTATTTTTATAAGTGTTACGGGGTCTTACCGATAACAATAATAATGGACTATTCCATATTTAATAAATACTGGGCCTCAGGAGTAGGCAAAGAGTCAGTAGTTGGGGGGGGGGTACTGAATATCGTCAGTAGTTCAAGTTTTGAACGACAGATCGGTTGAACTCTCTGCCTTCGGGCGGAGAGGAACCCGAAGGAGGCTACGCCGAAAGGCGGATTCTCTTTCAGGGAGGTAAACCGACCCTGAACCCGTTCATACGGGTTCAATGGGCATATTTTTGGCCGAGCCCAAGGACTCAGAGATCCCATGTTAAACCGGCCTTGTGCCACATGACGCCCTCGTGGGGGGGGGACTGAATATCGTCAGTAGTTCAAGTCGAGACAAGAGTCGAGTCAGAGGCAGTCCGAAACAGAGTCGCGTTCAGACAATTACTGCAAGACATTGGAATAGTGATACTGGTCGAGACTACATTGTTCTCTCTACTAAACCTGATTGTTCATACTAACACTTCTACTTCTCTGTATATATTCCTGTTTGTAATATATCTGTGTTATTCCATATCCGTATTCGAGTTCTTCTTTATTGGTTCTACCTTGGACTATAACCGTGGTACAATGAACCGGACCATAACAATAAGATTTTAGAACAAACACATGTTGAAATCGCTACCCAATAGCTTTCGTGTTTCGACACTATGTTGTACTTCTTCAGGCGATGGTAAGTAACTGTTGATTAAATGATTATTATGAAAATTTCAAAAAGTGTCACCTCTTTAATTTGCTTTTGAAATTTTCCCTGAAATCTGTGGCCATGTGCCAGACTAAGTTCATCGCAACTCTCTTCGTTTATGTCCTGACGAAACCTATTGGTATAAAACATTTAGAAATTATTCACAACGTATTGAAGAGATTCTTAGGTGAGAATGAAGGAAAAACGCCCCAATTTCAAAATGACAAGTTCTCAGGAATTTCATACAACTATTGTTAGGTGGGGTGGAAATCAAAGTTACCCACGCTAAGGCAGTGTAGCCACCATTTCAGGAAAATGCTGTTATCTTCACACACTTCAAAATATAAGATCGTTTTTTAGGAAACAAACACGAGATTGTATTCGCCAGTAGCAAGCCAGAAATAGGGAGATATTAAGAGGATTATATATATATATATATATATATATATATATATATATATATGTGTGTGTGTGTGTGTGTGTGTGTGTGTGTGTGTGTTAGATCTATCACTGATATTCAGCGCTTTCCAATAAGTACCGCGCTGACATAATATATAAATAATATATATAAAAAATTGCATATATGTATTTATATACATACACATTTTACATAGATAGATAGATAGATAGATAGATAGATAGATAATGAATGATCCACATAGATAGATAGATAGAGAGATAGATAGATAGATAGATAGATAAAGAATTATCCACATAGATAGATAGGGAATGATCCAGATAGATAGATAGATAGATAGATAGATAGATAGATAGATAGATGGCACGAATGAATGCATACATTAACAGTAGAATAATTATATTTTATATAGGTACCTAAAAAAGCGATACGTAATGCTTAATATACATTTAAAAAATAAGAAATCTTCATTGAAACTTTTATTTTCGTTTTAATTCCAAGATAATAGTTTAAATGTAATATTTCCAATAAGCAAAATAAACTTCTGTATTTCCAAACGAATTTAAATAGATTGGAATAATTTTTTACTGATTATCCGTAAAATCGTCTATATTGACAAATCTGTCAAAACAACATAGTTCTCTTTAAGAAAATATCTTGAAAATAACTTATTCGTTTCTAAAAATGATTTAAAATTTAATTAATGTAAATTGAAACAAATATTACTTTTAGTTAAAAATATCACAGTAAAGCAGTTTTTAACACATAAATAGGTGAATTGTTGATAGATCTATCGATAGATTGATGTTTGGAAAAAATTCATCAAAGGGGCACACGACTATAAAATTATAACTTGTCTATATTTTTTTTAATATAACATAAACGCCTTCTATATACATATATATATATATATATATATATATATATATATATATATATATATATATATATATATAAAAGTAATTCAAATCCTCCTAATTTCTAATTTCTATCACACACACACACACACACACACACAGACACAAAGACACAGAGAGAGAGAGAGAGAGAGAGAGAGAGAGAGAGAGAGAGAGAGAGAGAGAGAAGAGGCACGGTGGAGTAATGGATAGCGGCTTGGATTGAGAAATCGCAGAGCCGAGTTCGAATTCCAGTCGAATCCATTACATTCACTTACTTGCTAATACCCTTGAGAAAAGGTATGAATCCTCTTCTTCTCCCTCCAGCTATGGGTAAAATAGCAGGACAGACTGGGCTCTATAGCCTTGGATGGCAACTGGTCTAGGAGAAGGACAACTCTGAATTCAAAACCTGCGGAGGGTCGTTTTAGTGCACCAGGTCTCTGTATTCGTCCCTTTAAGAAGTCTGGATGGTCCTGCACCAAGCCTTCACCACTATAATCAAATCTCATGTGTCGTTGTCGGGCTGTCGGTTTCCTGGGAGCTGATCTGCTTGACCCTCATACGTCGAAATCGACGGGAGAGTCGACTATATATATATATATACGTTGAACTAGCCAGTAATCTTAAAACTTGAAAATATTTCAGACAAATAATATTGAATTTTAAGTACTTTGTCTTTATTGCCTTACTTGCGAAGACGCTTGCTGAAAATTAACAAAATATTCTAAATTTAATATAGTCTGCGCTTTTATTTTCTGATAATGCCATGTATGGGCATCCGTATATACAAAATCGGCACGTTTATACACACAGAAAATAAATTCAAAATTCTTTTTAAAATACTGGGTTACCTCAATAGTAGAGAGCTTTTCTACTTATGATTAGTAAATACAATCTTTATTAATAATAATATTATTTGACTGCTACAAATTAATAGGGAATTTTAAAAGATTTAAAAGTTTAAAAATTATTCTAATTAAATTTTAAAAAGTAAAATAATTCTTGTAAAATTTCATTATTCACAAATTTTGATCTTATGGCAATAGTATCCACGATATATTTTATTCGTAAAATCAATTAGACGGTTTTTAAGTAAAAAATGTCTTAGTTTTATATAAGTATCTGTCTATATTTCTGAGATGAGGTATCATGTACACTATTTACATTATTCGGACTATTGTCCTCATCTTTGTCGCCATATTTATTACAACGTTTCGGCCGTTGTACGCTCCGGCCTTCTTACGGCCGAAACGTTGGCAACAAAGACAAGGATAAATATGGCGACACAGATAAGGACAATAGTCCGAATAATGTAAATAGTGTAGTTTTATTTCATTTTTATTTTTCGATTCAGAGCAAATTTTTCGTAACTAGTGGTACTGTTTGACCACAAAAATTTGAATAAAAAAAAATAAAAAAATAATATTTTTACTAAGATTTTCTGTAAATGAAAAATTTCTTAAATAATTACATTCATGTGTGAATAAATCCTCAAAATCTCATTTTCGACAATTTTCTTATTTTACAAGTCATGGTACTGTTCACTGAACAAAGACGCTCAAATTTCCCGTTCAAATTTATGGTTCCATGTTGATACAAATAAAAAATTAAAAAATTAAAATAAAAAAAAACAAGATTTTTAACCAAAGTTTCGAAGATTCTAGAAAGAATTAAACAAAAACTAAATAAAAAAAGTATTTTTGGAGCTTTCCAATAAATATTAATAACACGATTTTGACGATAAAACTTTAGACATTTTTTCATCAAGTATTCTCATTTTTAGCGAATCTTTAAAGATACATTTAGGTATTTTGTAGCAATATTTTTCCATAGAAATGTATTGAAAATTAAGACGAAAGGGATTGTCAGGAATTAATGCAAGCATTACTGATAGAATAGGGCTATTATATGTATAATTATTATTTTGTAACAATGTTTTAATATAGGAATGCATTGCAAATGAGGAAGAAAGGTATTGTCAGTGGTCAAGAATGTATGTAAGCATTACTGATAGAAAATGGTTATTATATCTGTGATACATAATTTTGGTAAAATGTATTTGTTTTTTTTATCATTTGAATTTAAATTCTAATCAATCACGTTTCAGGCCGAGGTAAAGCCACTCGAATTCACAGAAGAAATCCTTTGGTTACGTGCTGAAGATGCTGACTGGGATCATTTTGAGAACATTACAGAAATATGGAAGCCCATAGGTATGTATAATTGCGCTATAACAGGAAATAATAATTAAGGTTCATTTTTTATTACTTGTTAATTTTCCAGTTTAAACATGCTGTCAAGTTTAGTTTAATTCCAGTTTAAACATGCCATATTTTGTTAAATTCATACAATTAATAGGTTTATACATCTGAGCTTTAAATATATTTTCCTTTCTTTACATTTGACATGTTATATTAGAAGGAAGAAATTAGGATGAATCACTTTATTAGTTAATAACAATAGAAAACCGATCCCCCACTTTATGCGCAGTAAAATCATATATTAATACCGTAGAATAACAATAATAAACAGAACTTACCGGCGTAAAGGTCCCAGCTAGCGTCCAGCTGGAAGACAAAAATAAAGCAGGTTGTAACTTAATACAAACCCTGCAAACTAACTAATGAATCAAGGTGGTATTTATATAGAAATACCTCCACTCAGGTACCAGCAGCCAATCACAGCCCAAGCAAGGACTATCCGACTTTAGCACATTGAGATGCTCCATGGCAACATAAATAGCTCTCTTTCTAAAGGTTGGATTATTATTCACTTAGCTTGCTCCACAACTGAGTGTTTATCTCTACCACGTGATTTTTCTACAAATACTATTTTTTATGTCTATACGTTATTTTTATAGATACAAATATTTAAATTAAATGTCCTGTTTATAATAAACAGTATTAACAACATTTGCATGAATGTCCGAGAAATTTTCATAGGAAATATGCGTGCTCCGACCGGAATCGAACCTGTATCCTAGACGGAACCGTCATATAGCCTGACGTGCTTTACCGATTTAGCCACAGAGGAGCGTTTCGGTTGGCAAGGTCGATTTTACTGTTTTTAAGCAACAATTCTCCATGATTTCCTCTCGTACATAACCCCTTGCGTGGATGAAACCCACGCAAAGGGGTTAGACAGAGTTGGAGCTAGAGCAGATAGGCGTGATAGAGGAAAGGATAAAGAGAAGGATAAGGGATAGATCAGGGCATCTGGAGACGTCGATTGACATTATATTGGATGAGTTGGAGATTATAGCTATCAGGAAAAACAGAAAAGGGAGGAATTCCACAGGCGAGAAGTGCGTGACATGAATATATATATATATATATATATATATATATATATATATATATATATATATATATATATAACCAAATATATAATTGGTATATACAGAATGAATTCCAATAACTAACAATTACTATTCTTAAAAAATAAATTGAATAACATATGTATTTTTTCTTTTCTCAATAATTTTGTAGTTTTTAAACTTAGTCGTGATTAAATTTGGATTTTAAAATTGCCAGTTTTTAATTTTAATATTAAGTTTTATCATATAATTTTATAATTATTGGTTAGTATAAATTATTTTTAATATTACACGTATTTTAAAGATCTGAATAGCTATTATAACATGATTTCGTTGTCAAGCTTTTGAATCTTTCTATACTTGGTTTTGATTGGTTATTCTAGCTTTTGTAACAATGTTTCCCCCAGTGTAGGATCGTTAATTAATCTGAAATTTTTAAAACCATTTATTTTATCTTCAACATCATCACTTGATAAGACACCGAGGGTGTTGAAACAAAATGGCTATTTTTGTAGTGATTTTATAACATACTTATGTTATAATTTTTTTAAATAATAATATATATATATATATATATATATATATATATATATATATATATATATATGTTGTGTAGTTAGGCAGCAATCCTTCATTTATACATGTTTGATTAAACACGACAAACAAGGTAGCACGATTAAGTCTTTTATTTTTTTGTGTTCGAACAAGTGTTTACTTTTATGGACACAGAGTGTGTAGACACTGTCCAAATCTTCTGTAATTCCGAGCACTTTTCGGCTTTACTTTTAGCCATTATCAAGGATGATTATATATATATATATATATATATATATATATATATATATATATATATTATGAAATGAACTAAGTCCGAACAATTATTTTAATATATTTTTCTGTTTATACGTTATTTTTACAGATACAATTATTTAAGTAAACGCCCTGTTTATAATAAACAGAATTAATTACATGTCCGAGAAATATCGTAGAAAATATGTATGGGCCGACAAGAATCGAACCTGCATTATACACGGAACCGTCATATAGCCTGACGTGTTTTACCATTTAGCTACAGACAAGCATAGCAAAGTCAAATTACTGTTTTTTAAACAACAAATTCGCCGTGATTTTTCCCGAACGATCATATCTAATATCTATATATATATATAAAGGAGAGGGATCAAGGCAACAGAAGATGGCGAGTGATGTTGCATTTAAATTTTTGAAGATTGTCGTTGTCAGGGAAGCAAGTGAAAGGAAGGGAGTTCCAATGTCGGGAAGTGCGAGGAAAGAAACTGTTGAAGAAGATGCGGTTGCATTTAGCTATTTCAACGGTAAAAGGGTGGGACCTAAATGCCAATCTAGTAGCACGTTTAAATTCATGTAGTCGGGGAACCAGGGTAAAAAAGCTCGTTTGAGAAGTAGCCATGAAATATTTGTAGAAAAGACAGAGGGAAGCCACATTACGTCCGTGAGAAAGTGTCTGAAGTCGAGAAGCCAATTCAGGACCGATTACATTTCAGATGCTTCTTTGGATTTTGTTGAGAACCTTGAGATGAACGGCAGGAACATCAGACGAGATGTGGCAACTGTAGAATATTGGTTGCTTTGCAAGTGGTCTAGCACACAAGTAGACTGGTGCAGTCACCACAAGTTGCATCGCCTTGAGTCATTTAATGGAGAGATATATGGGTGAATAGAGTCTTGGGCAGGTCCATTCCAGCAAAGTGGACCTACCCACCTGCTGCATTAGGTGCTCTCCTATAAATGAGGTAGAATTAGCTGGCTTGCCTTTTTAAGGAGATACAAGAAGGCAGCCATGTTAGCAGGTAAGTCATATCACGTCTACAGCAACAGTATTCAGTGCAAGGACGAATGGTAGATTTGTAGATGTGTAAGATAGACTCTGACGTGAAATACATTCTGACCCGACACAGTGAACCAACTGTCCTTGCAGTAGATGCAGCTATTGATTCAATCTAGTTGTTCCAGTTGAAAACGTGTGGCCAAGAAGGCGCATTGAGACGCACTCACGGAGACAAACATCAACTATGGTGATGGGGGGGCAGGGACATTTATCTCTGGTGGTTAAATGAGAGAATTTGTAAAAATGAACGTAACTAACTCGACCGGAATTCGAAACCGTCTTGCTGATTTCTCTTTCTGAGGCGCTAACAGATACACTGCTCGCATATCCAAACAGATAAATGATACGGATAAATTCTCTCTACATAAATCTTTTAATATATCAGACTTGTTTTGATAAAATCTTCTCTTCTATTCTTGTTTTCTCAACAGTGAATGGTTCGATACGGCATTATGACATGGCCATTGATATCTTAGACGGAAATTTTAACTCAGAGTTTGACTACAACATGGGCGAATTGCCCCCAGCCACTGTGGAACACTTGGAAGACTATATCCGACCTGACAGTGGTGATATTGTTACTTCTCGATCACCAGTTATGTGTCAACCAATGCCCGGTAAGTGCAACTTTTCTGTCATTTTAAATTTCAGATATTTTTTTTAATCATTTCACTCCAAGAAAAAGCGATAAATCCACAAAGCAACGAGGATATTCTAGAAGTGAAAGAAAAGGAAAAGACATTAAATGGTAAACAAAAAACCCAGTCCTAAACAGGAAACAAATGGTAAACCTCTGCTCCTGTTCGAAAGACCGGGAAGAAATGTGGAATGGATGTTTGACGAACCAATCTACTTCTATGGAGGGAAAAAGTAAATAAATAGTAAATAAAATTTCGGAGGCTAGACAGAGATTTTATAATTATAAGAGTTGAAGCGGGCTTTAGAAGAGACCGGAAACCGAGTCCTAAACAGGAAACAATGGATAAACCTCTGCTCCTGTTCAAAAGATCGCGAGAGAGTTGGACCGGACGATTGATTAACTTATCTACTTCTATTGAGGAAAAAAAGTAAATATGTAATGAATAAAATTTCAGATATTAGGCGAGAGGCTAAAAGTATACAGTTGAAGCAGACATTAGAAGGGACCGGAAACTCAGTATCAAACAGGAACGAAGGGATTAACCTCTACTCTTGTTTTTTCTTCTACTTTAATCTTATATTCTTTATCTATTTTTTTGCTTTATATATCGATATAATCAAGATATATTTGGGAAGGATTTTAGAATAATCCAGAACTTAAACTGCGAGCGTAGGGATAGAAAATTTATTCAGTAAATATACAAAAAAGAAGGTGTAAGACAGGTATGTGTCTACGATTTATTACTGATTGAATCCAGTAATTGTGGCACAAGGCTGAAAAAATGATGGAGATGGCTCAAGGCTAGTCGACACTATCTTATACCTAGCTAATCAGGTTCACGACCCATTCATTTGTTACAATTTTCTTAATCAATATAAAAATCTATCCGCCATATTCGTTCCTACATACACCAAAATACCTCACACACACAGGGCCCCCTACAAAAAAATGAAAATAGAAATAAAATAAAATAAACATACCCCATGACGTAAAGATTTCAAAAATATGTGCAATTATGTAGACAAAAGTATATATAAAAATTCTATCAATGTTAGGAAATGATTGGGGGGGGGTGATGACCACGAAAACAAACTGAATACAAAATATGTTAGTAAAACCCGTCCACACCTCATAAATAAGAATTGCTGCTGTATTCTGTCTTCCAAGAAAATCAAGTCTCTCTCTCTCTCTCTCTCTCTCTCTCTCTCTCTCTCTCTCTCTCTCTCTCTCTCTCTCTCTCTCTAAGGGAGGAGGAAGGATAAAAAATTATGGGCATTAGAGGTGTCTCTCTCACATAGTATTTCCTGAATAATAATAATAATAATAATAATTATTATTATTATTATTATTATTATTATTACAGTTAAAAGAAGAGCGAGATTTAAGAAAATATAAAGAAAAGAGAAAAACATTGTTTGACAATGCTAAATAATATTTCGACAGAATGTCTGCCTTCTTCAGGTTATATTTTAAAAAATTCAAGTTTACAAATATATAAATGTTTGCTTGTCTACGATTTATTACTGATTGAATCCAGTAATTGTGGCACAAGGCCGAAAAAAGTGGGAGATAGGTCAAAGCTGGTCGACACTATCTTATACCTAGCTAATCAGGTTCACGATCCATTCATTCGTTACAATTTTCTAAATCACCATAATAATCTATCCGTCACCATTCGTTCCGACATACACCAAGATATCACTCACACACACACACTGAGACAGAGAGAGAGAGAGAGAGAGAGAGAGAGAGAGAGAGAGACAGACAGGCAGACAGACAGACAGACTGAGGGGAGTACCCCCCCCTACTGAAAAAACAGTGCATGACTTAAAATTTCAATATTTACAATTGTATAAAAAATCTATAAATGTTATGAAATGATGAGGCGGAGGTGATGATCCCGGAAACAAACTGAAAAAAGAAAGATGTAAATAAAAACCATCCATCCCTGAAAAATAAGAGTTGCCGCTGTATTCTGTCTTCTGACAAAATCAAGAGGTTCTCTCTCTCTCTCTTAAATGGAGGAGGAAGGATAAATAAAATAGGGTATTAGAAAATTCTTATTATTTAATTCTGATGAGTCATTAATCCACCTCTTCTCTCCCCAGCTATGGGTTAATTAGTAAGACTAGTATCCATTACATACTTATTACCTCAAAAAAAATTCTTACAATCAAAAAATATTTCCCTGCTTTAAATAACCTGAAAAGATTGATAAACCTCTACCTCTCTCTCTCTCTCTCTCTCTCTCTCTCTCTCTCTCTCACACACACACACACACACACACACACACACACACACACACAGAGGGGGGGCCTACTGAAAACACAGCCCATAAGTTAAAATTTCAATATTTACAATTGTATAAAAATTCTATAAATGTGATGAAATGATGAGACGGGAGTGATGATCCCGAAAACAAACTGAAAAAGCAAAGATAGGTGGATTAATGACTCATCAGAATTTAATAAGAAGAATTTTCTAATACCCTATTTTTTTATCCTTCCACCTCCATTTAAGAGAGAGAGAGAACCTCTTGATTTTGTCAGAAGACAGAATACAACGGCAACTCTTATTTTTCAGGGATGGACGGGTTTTATTTACAAAGTCCCGAACTTACGTTTCACTTTGTAGGAGAAATTCCGTTTCATCCGGTGTGCCTTTCTCCTATAAAAAGGTTAATGAATAGAAATTCCATCACTATAAGTGGACATTGAGGCCAATACCCAGTGGCAACAGTCTGTTTCATGCTTAAACACAGTCTTCAGGTGGATTGAAAATTGTGTTTAACCATAAAACAGACAGCTGCCGCTGTGAATTGTCCTCAATGGGCCCTCATATATACATATGATTTGACCATTTCTTTAGACTCAATTCTTATTATTATTTTTAAGGTATGCTATATTTATGGATTAAAGTGCTCAATATCAGGGATAGAGCGTATGTAAATATACAAGTGGACACTGGAGTCAACACTTAGAGGCGACAGGCTGTTTCATACTTCGTGGAGAAAGATGGAGTAGGAGAAAAAGAACTTGAGAGTAAAGAAAGAAAGAAAGAAAGAAAGAAAGAAAGAAAGGAAAAGAATTCGAATTAGCCGAAGAAAGAAAGAAAGAATTCGAATTAGCCGAAGAAAGAAAGAAAGAAAGAAAGAAAGAAAGAAAGAAAGAAAGAAAGAAAGAAAGGAAAAGAATTCGAATTAGCCGAAGAAAGAAAGAAAGAAAGAAAGAAAACACTTTGGTTACAAAAACTTCGGGTGACTGTGTTCACTATTTGAGCTCAGCAAAATGGTCAGGTATTCAAATAGTGATTTTCAAAGACAGGCCGTCCTCTTTCGGTGCATCGACGCAACATGATCTTCCAGTCCCATCTCCCCGCCAATTAGTATATTAGTGTACTTGCAAAAGGAACAGTGCTATAGCCTGTTCAATTGTCGAACTCTCTGCCTTGAGCAGAGAGGAACTCGGACGAGGCTTTTCCGATGTCCGGGGAGGCAGACAGACCCTGAAACCGTTTATGCGGGTTCTAAGGGAATATTTTTTGGCCGAGCCTACGTGCTCGGAGAACCCACGGTAAACTCGGCCTTGTGCCACATACATCCCTCGTAGGGGAGGGGTTGTTAAATATAATAGTGTACTTATAAAATCAAAAAATGCTTAAATTCTAGAATGTTTATCGTTGTAACACGATCTTCTCATTTTTCATTTATTTATTTATTTTTATTTATTTATTTATTTTTATTTATTTGTTTTATTTTATTTATTTAATTATTTTTATTTTATTTATTTATTTATTTTTATTTATTTATTTATTTTTATTTATTTTTATTTTTATTTATTTTATTTCTTTATTTATTTTATTTATTTATTTTATTTTATTTATTTATTTATTTATTTTTATTTATTTATTTATTTATCTTTATTTTATTTATATTTTTATTTTTTTTTTTTTATTTTTTTATTTATTTATTTTATTTATTTATTTTTATTTTTTATTATTTTTATTTGTTTATTTATTTCTATTTATTTAATTATTTTTATTTTATTTATTTATTTATTTATTTATTTTTATTTATTTATTTATTTTTATTTATTTATTTATCTTTATTTTATTTTTTATTTTTTATTTATTTTATTTATTTATTTTATTTATTTATTTTATTTTGTTTATTTATTTATTTTTTATTTATTTTTATTTTATTTATTTATATTTATTTATTTATTTATTTATTTATTGCAGATCCTTTCCTCCCTTGCGATGATCTCTTCGGCTGGTGGTATCTGCGGTGTGGCGTATGGGTGGTGCTCCAGCTCGCTCTTCTCGGAAACAGTGTCGTTCTGTTCGTGTCTATCACCAGCAAGTCCAAAATGGACGTCCAGCGTTTCCTCATTTGTAACCTAGCAACGGCCGATCTATTTATGGGCATTTACTTAGGATTTCTAGCCGTTGTCGACGCGGGAACACTTGGTAAGCGGCTCTGTTTCGGTTTGAAAAGCCCTCTAAATTCAAAACAGCCTTCACACACACACACACACACACATATATATAGACACACACACACATATATATATACATACATACAAACATACATACGCACACACACATACATATATATATGAAGAAAAATATACGGAAAAAACAATAAAAAATCCTTATATACAATTATGCTGTTTTAATGTTAATATGTCAACGTCGGACGTTTCGGTCTAATAAACCATCTTCAGGACATATTCATGAATTATAACATTATCAATACAACATGACAAAGACGATGTACATAAGAACAAGACTTATCCAAACAGATAACTGAAAGTTTTATAAGATCAGCGCTCCGTTTAAAACATGGTCACGTTGTCGTCACGTGGGCGACGCTGTGAAAACGTATTCCTAAAATTTGAGTATTTTGAATGAAAAATGAAAAGAATTCTATTTTGATCTAAAACTTATATATACGTTTGTCGAGCATTAATCTTGCTAGAAAAGGGGAAATACTAAAGAAGCCAGGTCTAGTATTCACCGTGCGTGAGATGGATATTATACCTGCTTCATAAATCCGCCTAAGAATTTTATTATGAAAATATTTTAAAATCTTCACGGAATCAAAATCGAAATTATGATCTGCTTTAGTTGTGTGTACAACTAAAGTATTGTTTAAATTTCCGAGGCGAATATCTCGTTTATGTTCGAAAACACGAGATTTTACGGACCTACATGTTTCACCCACATATTTTAAGTGACAGTTTTTGCATGAGATTTGGTAGATGCAAGCATCGGATGTAATATGTTGGTTTCTGGTGCTATTTAATAATCTACGGATAGTTCTAGTAGGTAATATTGTAGTTTTAATTTTTAACGCATTTAAATTATTGGAGATACGTTCGGTCAAATGGTTATTTGGTAGAAAGATGCGACCAAAAGAATTATTATCAGGGGCAGCTGAAAGTGTACCTTTCACTGATGTAGTTAGCGAAGAGTCTTGTTCTTATGTACATCGTCTTTGTCATGTTGAATTGATCATGTTAATTATATTTTATGAATATGTCCTGAAGATGGTTTATTAGACCGAAACGTCCGACGTTGATATATTAACATTAAAACAGCATAATTGCATATAAGGATTTTTGTTTGTTTTTTCCGTATATTTTTCTTCATACTGTCGGATCTATATCCATATATTTGCTTGCACATATATATATATATATATATATATATATATATATATATATATATATATATAGATAGATAGATAGATAGATAGATAGATACAGGTATATATAATAATGAATCATTCATAGAAAAAGTAGATTAGTAAAGTTAATGATATAAAATGGCGAAAACTCTTCGCTAACAATATTTTAAAGTTGCATTAACCAACAAATCACTCTAATAATGTTATGATCCTGGTTTTTAAAAATTATAAGCTGTATAAGGTCTTTCTTTAATACGCAAGTACTTTCGACTGTACATGCAGTCATCTTCAGGCATGGAAATCATTTTGTTTTTGGTAAAATTCAGGTAGCATCCGGAACGAAAAAATTAAATGCGAATCGAAATATTTATTTTATTTTATTTTTAAATGTGTTATTAACTGATACAAATTTTTGGAGTGTGCAGTCACAACGCTAAGGTAACTATGGATTTTAAATTTAATTTTGTAATTAAATTTAAAATTTTAGTTTCTGTTTCGAAACATGGTAATTCCTGTGAGGCGATGTTACCATATTTTTAAAATAGTAAATAATTATAATATATCTATACATATAAGCACATACATATATATAAATATATATATATATATATATATATATATATATATATATATATATATATATATATATATATATACGTATGTATGTGTGTATGTATATATATATATATATTTTTTAAGTATATATATGTGTATGCATGTATATTAGTATATATATGTATATATATATATATATGTATGTATGTACATAAGCATATATATATACGTGTATGTATACAAATATATACATACACTTATGTATATAAACACATATATATGTATAAATGTATGTATGTTTATATGCATATGTATATATGTATGTATATAAACATATATATACGTATGTATATAAGCATATATATACGTATGTATAAAACAGCATATATATATATGCATGCATATATGTATGTATATGTGTATATATATATGTATGTATGTATATATGTATGTATATGTGTATATATATATATGTATGTATATATCTATGTATGTATGTATATATATATATGTGTGTGTGTGTGTGTGTGTGTGTGTGTGTGTGTGTGTGTGTGTGTGTGTGTGTTATATAAAAATGAAACTCAATTGTACACCATTTTTATGGCCATTTCGCTGCTCGGAATAAATTCCCTGAAGCTTGTCAATACTAAAATATTTTATTTTAAACGTTTCTATGCTCTAAAAAAATATACTGAGGTCTCTTTTTTAATAATTTATATTGATAGGATGTACTTGGATTACTTCCCCACGGATTTTTTCCTATATATATATACATATATTTATGTATGTATATAAGCCCATATGTGTGTGTAAGTATGTATGTATGCATGTAGTTACAAAGTTAATTATTTAATCTCTCTAGATTCCTTAGTTGAAATATAGGGACTCAGGCATAGAAACATGGGTCTTGATGCGTTTTCTTTCCAAGGAAAGAAAAAGATGAAAAAGTCAAATTTGTTGGAAATAAATGAAGAAAGAATGAAAGAAAATAATATATCAAAAAAAAAAATTAAATATAAAATGGACCAGAATAAAAAAATAAACGAACGAATGAATGAATGGAAAAGAAAGAAATGTTGAAAAGGAAAAAAAGACCAAATTGTTAGAAAGAAAGAAAAGGAAAACCTGATGATAAACAAAGATTAAAATGGAGTGAAAGAAAGAAAGAAAGAAAGAAAGAAAGAAAGAAAGAAAGAAAGAAAGAAAGAAAAAAGACAAAAGAACGAAAGAAAAAGATAAAAATAATAAAGAAAGAAGAAAACAATAAAAATTAAGACTTGCTAGAAAAGAAAGAAAGAAAGATAGGAAGAAAAAAGATAGAAAGAAAAAAAAGAAAGAAAGAATCAATGAATGAAAGAAAGAAAAATAAAAAAAAGAAAAGACGAAAACGATAAAAATGAATTTGATGAAGAAGAAAAAAGAAAAACAAGGAAAAAATATTAAAAGTAAGATAGAAAAATGGGATATAATAAAAAAAACTTGATGGAAAACAAAGAAACATGAATATAAGAAGAAAAAGAAAAAAAGAAAAGAAAGAAGGAAAGGATGAAAGAAAGAAGGAAAAAAGAAAGAAATAAAGAAAGAAAATAATATATCGAAAAAAAATTAAATATAAAATGGACCAGAATAAAAAAAAAGAAACGAACGAATGAATGAATGAATGAATGAAAAAAAAAGAAATGTTGAAAAGGAAACAAACACGAAATTTTTAGAAAGAAAGAACAGGAAAACTTGATGAAAAAAAAGATTAAAATTGATTGAAAGAAAGAAAGAAAGAATGAATGAATGAATGTAAGAAAGAAAGAAAGCCAAAAGAACGAAAGAAAGAAGAGAAAAGAAGCTGACAGAAAAGAAAAAAGAAAGAAAGAAAAAGATAGAAATAATAAAGAAAGAAGAAAACAATAAAAAGTAAGACTTGCTAGAAAAGAAAGAAAGAAAGAAAGATCGGAAGAAAAAAGATAAAAAGAAAGAAAAAGTCAATGAATGAAAGAAAGAAAAAGAAAGAAAAAGAAAGGACGAAAACGATAAAAATGAATTTGATGAAGAAGAAAAAACAAAAACAAGGAAAAAATTTTAACAGTAAGATAGAAAAATGGGATATAATAAAAAACTTGATGGAAAACAAAGAAAGATGAATATAAGAAGAAAAAAGAAAAGAAAGGATGAAAGGAAGAAAGAAGAAAGAAACAAAGAAAAGATGAAAGAAACAAAGAAAGAAAAAAAGATGAAAAATCATGAAAAAAGAACTTGATAGAAAAAAAGAAAAAATAAAGACAGAAGTCAATAAAAAAAGAAGTTGATAAAAAGTAAGCGAAAAGAAAGAAGAAAGAACGATAGAAAAAAAGATTAAAAGAACCTGAATGAACGAAAAAATGAAAGAAAGCTGGAAAATGTTAAAAAAGAAGATTCTGGAAAAAAAAGAAAGAAAAAAGAATGAAAGATAGAAAGAAAGAAAAAGAAAGAAAGAAAAAGAAAGAAAGAAAGGAGAATGATGAAAAAGATAAAAGAGAACTTGAAGTAAAATAAAGAAAGAAAAAGAAAAAAGATGGAAGAGAATAAAAATAACTTGAGAGAAAAGGAAAAAAGAAAGAAAAATTAAACAAAGAAAAAAGAAAGGAGAAAAGGGAAAAGAATTAAAAGAACCTGAGAAAAAAAGAAAGAAAAAGAAAGGAGGAAAAGGATGAAAAAGAACTTGATAGAAATGAAAGAAAAAAGAAGGATATAAAAAAAAGGAAAGAAAAATAAAAAATAAAGGAAGATGGACAAGGATGATAAAGAAGGATTTGATAGAAAAAAAAGGAAGAGAAAGGAAAAGAAAGAAAGAAAAAGAAAGGTGGAAAAGGATAAGAAAGAAAGAAAGAAAGAAAGAAAGAAAGAAAGAAAGAAAGAAAGAAAGAAAATGACGAAAAAAGATGAAAAAGGATAAAAAAAGAACTGGATAGAAAGAAAAAAAATGACGAAAAAAGATGAAAAAGGACAAAAAAGAACTTGGAGGAAAGAAAGAAAAATGAAGAAAAAAGATGGAAAACGATAAAAAAAGAACTTGGTAGAAAGAAAGAAAGAAAGAAAGAAAGAAAGAAAGAAAGAAAGAAAAAAAAAAAAAAAAAGATGGAAAAAAAAAAAAACTTAGAAAGAAAGAAACAAACAAAAAAACAAAGAAAAAATGAAAAAAAAAGATAGAAAAGGATAAAAAAAAAGAACTTGGTAAAAAGAAAAAATAGAAAACAAAATGAAACAAAAGAAAAGAAAAAAAAAGAAAAAGATGGAAAAGGATAAAAAAGAACTTCTAGAAAGAAAAGAAAGAAAGAAAGAAAAAAAAAAAAAGAAAAAAATGGAAAAGGATAAAAAAGAACAGGAAAAAAAAAGAAAGAAAAAAGAAAGAAAGAAAAAAAAAAAAAAATGGAAAAGGATAAAAAAAGAACTTCTAGAAAAAGAAAGAAAGAAAAGAAAGAAAGAAAGAAAGAAAGAAAAGAAAGAAAGAAAAAAATGGAAAAAGGTTTTGTTTTGAACTTGGAAGAAAGAAAGAAAGAAAGAAAAAGAAAAAGAAAAGAAAGAAAGAAATGAAGAAAAAATGGAAAAGGATAAAAAAAAGAAGTTGGTAGAAAGAAAAAAGATAGAAATAAAGAAAGAAACAAAGAAAGAAAGAAAAAAATGAAGAAAAAAGATGGAAAAGGATAAAAAAAGAACTTCTAGAAAGAAAGAAAGAAAGAAAGAAAGAAAGAAAGAAAGAAAGAAAGAGAAAGAAAGAAAGAAATGAAGAAAAAATGGAAAAGGTTAAAAAAGAACTTGGTAGAAAGAAAGAAAGAAAGAAAGAAAGAAAGAAAGAAAGAAATGAATGAAGAAAAAATGGAAAAGGATAAAAAAAGAACTTGGTAGAAAGAAAGAAAGAAAGAAAGAAAGTAAGAAAAAATGAAGAAAAAAGATGGAAAAGGATAAAAAAAAGAACTTGTAGAAAGAAAGAAAGAAAGAACTTCATGTAAAAGAAAGCAAATGGCACAATCGTCTGATTGCATATAAGACAAGAAAACTGAAACATTTCTTCTCCCTTTGTGTTTGACACTTATGGTCATGTATGTGGCCTTTTGGTCTTAGGCAGCGGCATTCTATAAATAAAGCGAACCATTGCCACGAGGATGGATGTAGAGCTTCAGGCATGGCGATATACGTCATGGGGAATCAATGGAATGCGACAGAGAGCAGTTCGGATTTTCTTTATCACGTTTTTTTTTTTTTTTTTTTTTTGTGGCACGTTTGAAATGCTGAAATGGACAGAAAACATTCGCCTTCGCCCAGTAACAAGCAAAAGGCTTCTTCCACCAGTAGAAGATTAAATATTGAACACAAGTCATACCGTAACCCTGTATCGAAGCAAACTAAGTGACAGGTTGCGTTGGGCAATTTTAGTGCCAAGCTTCATGGGCGCCTCACATAGAACACTGGTTAACAAACTCCATTCGCAGAATAATCGCAATTTTGTTTGTTTTTCTTGTTTAACGACATATCAACTCCTCATGGGTCATTTAATACCGAAACTTACTTTTCCTGGGAGTTTTGAATTAATAAAAATATAATATATGTTATTCTGCTTTCACAATAGAATACATGGTAGATGATACTCAGCTTTTTTTTTGTATATAAATATTTGATATGGACATAATTACTAGAGTCGGTCGGTGATATGTGTGTTTTATTTTGTAGTGACATTTTTAGAATACAGTAGAAGATTGTCTACCCCCACCCCCATGAGTCTAGGGAAGGCTTATGCCCTCAAAATTACATTATAGTGAAATTGTAATAGGACAATCCTGCGTGTCTATTTGTAGGAAAAAACATCGGGACGCAAGTTCAGTTCGTGTCAACGACACGAATTATTCGCTTTAATAAAAAAAAGTTAAAAAAAAAAAAATGTCGGATTAAAAATAAATCTATTAACTCTTTAATCCGACATTTTTTTTTAATTCAAACCGGAAACAAGTGATATCTCTACTCTAGTTCAAAAGACCAGGGAGGAGTCTGAACCGGACGATAGTCGAACCTATCTAACCCTATTGCTTGGGGTTAAATGATTCAAAAATCAAATAAATAACTATTTTCACGATGTGGAGACACGGTCTGAACTGAAACGCCATGGTGAAATCAAAGTCCACGTATTAAACTCAATTCTTCCAATCAGCCCGCTCAACTTTATTTCTCCTATGTTTGCTTGATTGACTTGTTTGTTTAACGGCATATCAACGACTTATGGGTCATTTAATGCCGAAATTTAATTTTCTTGGAAGCTTTGAAGTAATAAAAATATGATATATGTTATTCTGCTTTCACAAAAGAATCCATGGTAGATGATACTCAGCTTTTTTGTATATAGATGTGATGTGGGGCCAAAGTTGGGACCACAGAAGGAAAACACGGAACATGGATTAGAAGTAAGAAAGATATATTAACAACAGGTTACAGAGATAGTGTAAGCGGAGCTTACTATATGTTAGTGTCCAACACTGGTAGTCGTACTAGACACTCACTGTCTCTCTGTGTCACTCTCTAGAGTGCTATGTCGCCTACTTAATATAGGCCTGGAAGAGTCTATTGTGTAGGTAGTTTCCGGTCTCACAATAAGATGTTCGGTGTGGACATAATTACTAGAGGCAGTGGTATGTGTGTTTTATGTTGTAGTTTTGTAGAAGTTTTATTTCGGAATACATTTTAATTTATTTAAGAAGTTGTAGAATATTATATGGATTCATGTCATGAAAGAGTTCTTTCATGTTGGTTGGTTGGTTGATTTTGTTTAGCGGCATATCAACACCTCTATGGGTTACTGTTGTGGGGCTCTCCCCTTTTTACATAAGATAGGCTCGTCCAAAGTATAGTTATACTGACAGAGAGAATACCTGCTGTGGAGATACGTTGACAGACACAGGGTGTTCTCAGACAGACAGATAGACAGACAGATAGACAGACAGAGAGAGAGAGAGAGAGGGAGATGATTACGGCTTTACTTACAGAGACTTGTACATATACTTTCTACTAACCCGCATTCCTGGACTACTAATCTTCACTTCAAGTCTGTATTCTTACGTTTAATACACTTATTTTTCTATCTCAATTACTGGCGTTGTTTATTTATTTGTGCAGGATTCCATTCCCGGAATCCACAACAGTTACTTAATGCTAAAGGCTAAATATTCTGAACACAATTTTATGGCTTGAACTAAATATATTTTGAATGCAATTGCATACCATGAACTATAGATAAAATATATCATTGGTCATTTTAGTATAAAATGTATTGTTAGTAATTTTACTATAAATATGTATTGTTGATAATTTTACTATCCATGTTTATTTTAATAATTTCATAGCGTTTTTTTTTGTTTGGGGTGGTTCATTATTTACTCATAGATGGGACCCTAACAGGTGCTACCACCTCGGAGTGTGTGGAGCTGTGAACAACAACAAACAAGACTTTTTTCTAGAAAAATATATTGTAAATAAAAGTGTTTTATAAATAAATATAAAGTTTAATGAAATGTATTATATGTTTTCCTAAACTAACTGCAAATAAATGTATTTTTAAAATATCTCTACTTTCACAAACCTTCATCAATTAGGAGCTGGTGCCATGCTCCTCAAAAACTTCACTCTCCCAATTCCGTGTGTGTGTGTGTCTGTGTGTGGTGTTTATAGGTTTTGTGTATGCAGTGGTTGCATTCTACTGGTTAGCAACCGTTCGCGCGGTTTATAGTTGCACTGAATATCTGTCTGAGGAAAAACATAAAGTGAGTTTATTTTTATTTATTTATTTTTTTTTTTGTTAACAGGGGCGCGAAGTAACCACATTATGTTAATTATTATTTTTGTTGTTGTTTTTCTTCAGGCGAATTCAAGAAATTTGCTTTGGATTGGCAAACAAGTCCATGGTGCTTAGTAGCTGGAATTTTGGGCACAGTATCCAGTGAGATGAGCGTCTACACTTTGACCATTATCACTTTGGAACGCTTCTACGTAATTACCCACACAATGCAATTGGACAAACGCTTATCCCTACGAAGAGCAGGTACGTACCAAAGTCCTTATCAGTCTGGGATCAAAGCGTGGTATCTGTTCCCCTCATTTAAGATGGCAAAAGACGGCCGCTTCCGCCCGGGTTCCAAACCTTCCGCATTGCACGAAGAAAGTTGAAATCGGTGTAATATTGCAGAATTGTTACCAAGTTTTTAAAATATGTTAAAGAAACGCAATATATATATATATATATATATATATATTTCATTAAAAACGAGAGACAAGGTACTACGGTTGAGTTTTTATTTAATTTTTCTTGTGTTCTGACAAGAGCTTTCTTTTCTGGACAAAGGGTGTATAAGAACTGTCCGAATGTTTTATATTTCCGAGCGCTTTCGGCTATACCTTTAGCCGTTATCAAGGATGATTCGATTTTCAGCTTAGTAGAGTGTGTGCATTCTGTGTATGTTCAGTGTGTGGTAGTGATGTTTTTAATTTCCGAATACGGTTAGCACATTGTGGCTTTGTTCATAGTTAATATTGTTAACAGTTGGCTTTTTTCTTTTTTATTATTAGAGCTTCCATTATTTTTAGTCTTTTTTTGCAAGTGGATGCAGTTAATATATTTGTGTTTTCTATTAGTATATTCCTAATAGTGTCGGGTAAATCTGAGTGTGTGTTTAAATGTGTTTAAATCATCCTTGATAATGGCTAAAGGTATAGCCGAAAGCGCTCGGAAATACAAAACATTCGGACAGTTCTTACACACCCTTTGTCCAGAAAAGAAAGCTCTTGTCAGAACACAAGAAAAATTAAATAAAAAGCTCAACCGTAGTACCTTGTCTGTCGTTTTTAATGAAACATGCATAAAGGAAGGATTGCTGCCTAAATATACATACATATATATATATATATATATATATATATATATATATGTTGCAGCATAACTGCGAACGATAATGAGTATGTCTACATTCACATAAATACAGTAGTAAACACTGTAATTTGGTCTGCAGTTGAAAATTCATCTCCAGCTCTGCTGGTCAAACTCTCTGTCTCCGGGTAGAGAGGATCCCCAGACGAGGTTATATCGAAGGGCAGAGTCTACTCTACCCCGTTTTATACGGGATCTACAGGGAATTTTTAAGCGAGTCTACGGGCTCGGATACACCACATAAAATTCGGCCTTATGCCACATCTGACCGCGTGGGGTGGTTGGTAGCAATCATGCAGTTGGAGATTCGTCTCCAGCTGTGCTGGTCAACCTCTCTGACTCCGGGCAAAAAGGATCTCCAGACGAGGCTATTTCGAAGGGCAGAGTCTCGTCTCGAAAAACAGCTGCCCGACCCTGTTTTATACGGGTCTACAGGGAATTTTTGGTTGAGCCTAAAGGCTCCATTAAATCGGCCTTGTGCCACATCTGACCACGTGGGGTGGTTGGTAGTTATTTTGCAGTTAGAGATTCATTGTGGAATTCACTTGACTCATTTCTAGCAGTTGACTACTACTTCTACGCGCCGCTGGCGAATCTTATATGTGTTGTTCTTGTCCTAAGTATTATCGTTTATTACCAACCTTCGTGTGATTATTCTATTCAGTAACCTTCCCTAGATTAGAGCAATATGTAAGCAAGAATCCTCACATCGGCACCCTCTCTTACGTCAACACAACAATCTTATTCAGTAACCATTTAACTTGAGTGGTTCTTGTGCCTTGTACTAAGTATTGAAAAGTACCAGACAACCCGTAAGCGTTTGTTCAACCTTGTTGTGTTTACTGTTTACATTTAGTTTCATGAAGAGTTTGTGAAAGTAGAGATATTTTAAAAATATATTTATTTGCACTTAGTTTAGGAAACATATAATAAATTTTATTAAAATTTATATTTATTTGCAAAAGATTTTTATTTACAATATTTTTTTCTTGTTTAAAGCATAAAACCAATTACCCGTTGAGTCACTGAATGCTCAGATAATAAAACATTGAAGTAGTTTCAACATTAAAAAAAATTGTCTGTTTGAAGAAAGTTGAAATAAAAATACTTACTGTATAAATAAATCGTATTTTTAAATTATATATATATATATATATATATATATATATATATATATATATATATTACTCGCTGAATGTTCAGGTTGTAAAACTTGAAGTTGCTTTCAACATTAAAAGAAGAAATAAAAATATTTAAAATATTATTTGCTTAAAGAAAGTTGTAACATAAATAAGCACGCACGTAATCTCGGGAAGGTAGAAAAAGAGAGAGAGGTGAGTGGAAAGAAAGAGAGGTGAATGGAAAGAGGGAGGTGGGTGAAAAAAAGAGCATTTTTTTATCTATTTCCCTCTCTCCCGCTTCCTACACGATGATAAATTTACATATTTCTTTCACCCACTCTCTATATAAGACTTCTGGCAAACACACAAGCAACGTGTACAGACTTATTGCTAAGTCTACAGCTAAGAAAGTTGGTTTAAAATGTTGTTCTAGACAATTTTTCCCGCCAGAATTTCCACGTCTACCATACGTCTTCGCTTTAAATAATGCTGCCACATATGGTCCGGTGCTCCTGGTAAGTGCTTAGAGATTCTCCATAAAATCCAAAGAGGAATCTGCAATGTTATCGTTCCTGATCTGGTGTCTAGTTTAAAGTTTCTTTCCCAACGACGTAACGTACCTACCCTGTGTCTTTTGTATAAATGGTTTAATGGTAATTTTCCTGGGGAGCTTTCATCAATATGGTAACTAGGCTTTACGAATTTAAGTACAGTATTAGATTGGTGATAAGTTATCGATTTACACTTCTATGCTAAGAGATTCCTATATCGCATTTCACACTTCAATCAACATTGATTTCGAAAAATTGAAATGCATTGTCAATCGCTATCGTCTGTCTTTGTGATAATTTTATTGTCCTCTCTCCATCGTAATGTTCTTTCTTACATTCTCTAACATTCAGTAATCTCGTGCGTCGTAGTGGCTTTATTGCCTTTCTTGAGGTGAAATGATTAAAAACTTAGGTGAATTATATATTTAGCAATATAAATCTCATGGAGAAATTCATTCTATCTTCTTCAAAAATGTAAAAGCAACATCAATCGACATCTTTCATTTTCAATAATCCTAGCATTTTAGTGGCTTTATCGCCTTGCTTAGTGCGAAATGGTTTAAAAAAGAACCTGTTACACGCAATAAGAGATTAACAACAATAACTAATAATAAAATAGAACAATTATAACAATATAGACTGTAATAAAAGTTATGGACGATTTATCGATCTTATTAGAAGAACAATTATAACGTTCCTACCGTAGAAGAACCTAAAAGGCACGGATAAGAGATTTATTAGGCACAATAAGAGATTAATAATAAAATAAAAAGAACAATTATAACAATATAGACTGTAATAAAAGTTATGTGACGGATAGAAGATTCGTTCCTACCGTAGATCTTATTAGGCACAATAAGATTAACAATAATAATAAAAAAGAATAAATAGAACAATTATAACAATATAGACTGTAATAAAGTTAACAATAATAACTGGATAGAAGATTCTGTTCCTACCGTAGATCTTATTAGGCACAATAAGAGACAACAATAACTAATAATAAAACAGAACAATTATAACAATATAGACTGTAATAAAAGTCATGTTAGAAGATTCGTTCCTACCGTAGATCTTATTAGCACAATAAGAGATTAACAATAATAACTATAATAAAACAGAACAATTATAACAATATAGACTGTAATAAAAGCGCGACGGATAGAAGATTTATTCCTACCGTAGATCTTATTAGGCACAATAAGAGATTAACAATAATAACTAATAATAAAAAAGTTAGAACAATTATAACAATAGACTGTAATAAAAGTTATGTGACGGATAGAAGATTCGTTCCTACCGTAGATCATATTAGGCACAATAAGAGATTAACAATAATAACTAATAATAAAATAGAACAATTATAAGAATATAGACTGTAATAAAAGTTATGTGACGGATAGAAGATTTGTTAGAAGATTACCGTAGATCTTATTAGGCACAATAAGAGATTAACAATAATAACTAATAATAAAATAGAACAATTATAACAATATAGACTGTAATAAAAGTTATGTGACGGATAGAAGATTCCTTCCTACCGTAGATCTTATTAGGCACAGTAAGAGATTAACAATAATAACAATAATAAAACAGAACAATTATAACAATATAGACTGTAATAAAAGTTATGAATAGAAGATTCGTTCAATTATTTCCTACTGTAGAGGCACAATAAGAGATTAACAATAATAACTAATAATAAAACAGAACAATTATAACAATATAGACTGTAATAAAAGTTGGTGACGGATAGAAGATTCGTTCCTACCGTAGATCTTATTAGGCACAATAAGAGATTAACAATAATAACTAATAATAAAACAGAACAATTATAAACAATATAGACTGTAATAAAAGTTATGTGACGGATAGAAGATTCGTTTTACCGTAGATCTTATTAGGCACAATAAGAGATTAACAATAATAACTAATAATAAAACAGAACAATTAACAATAATAGACTGTAATAAAAGTTATGTGACGGATAGAAGATTCGTTCCTACCGTAGATCTTAAGCAGAATAAGAGATTAACAATAACAGTAAAAAGTTAATAAAGATTTGTTCTCAAAACAGAACAATTAATAACAATATAGACTGTAATAAAAAAGTTATGTGATGGATAGAAGATTGTTCCAACCGTAGATCTTTATTAGGCACAATAAGAGATTAACAATAATAACTAATAATAAACAGAACAATTATAACAATATAGACTGTAATAAAAAGTTATGTGATTATAGAAGATTCGTTCCTACCGTAGATCTTATTAGGCACAATAAAGAGATTAACAATAATAACTAATAATAAAACAGAACAATTATAACAATATAGACTGTAATAAAAGTTATGTGACGGATAGAAGATTCGTTCCTACCGTAGATCTTATTAGGCACAATAAGAGAACAATAATAACTAATAATAAAACAGAACAATTATAACAATATAGACTGTAATAAAAGTTATGTGACGGATAGAAGATTCGTTCCTACCGTAGATCTTATTAGGACACAATAAGAGATTAACAATAATAGACAATAATAAAAATAGAACAATTATAAATAATATAGACTGTAATAAAAGTTATGTGACGGATAGAAGATTTGTTCCTACCGTAGATCTTATTAGGCACAATAAGAGATTAACAATAATAACTAATAATAAAACAGAACAATTATAACAATATGACTGTAATAAAAGTTACGTGACGGATAGAAGATTCGTTCCTACCGTAGATCTTATTAGGCACAATAGATTAACAACAATAACTAATAATAAAACAGAACAATTATAACAATATAGACTGTAATAAAAGTTATGTGACGGATAGAAGATTCGTTCCTACCGAGATTTTATTAGGCACAATAAGATTAACAATAATAACTAATAATAAAACAGAACAATTATAAATAATATAGACTGTAATAAAAGTTATGTGACGGATAGAAGATTCGTTCCTACCAGATTTGTTAGGTACAATAAGAGTACCGTAATAACTAATAATTATTAGAATAATTATTAATGATAGACTAAGATTAACAATAATAATAATAAAGAACCGTAACAGAACAATAATAAATAACAATAATAGACTGTAATAAAAGTTATGTGACGGATAGAAGATTTGTTCCTACCGTAGATCTTATTAGGCACAATAAAAGATTAATAAAACAAACAATTAAACTAATAATAAAAAACGGATAGAACAATTTATAACAATAAGAGATAGAACTAATAATGAATAGAACAATAAAATAAATAGACTGTAATAAAAGTTACGTGACGGATAGAAGATTCGTTCCTACCGTAGATCTTTTATTAGGCACAATAAGAGATTAATAATAACTAATAATAAAACAGAAAATTATAACAATATAGACTGTAATAAAAGTTATGTGACGGATAGAAGATTCGTTCCTACCGTAGATCTTATTAGGCACAATAAGAGATTAACAACAATAACTAATAATAAAACAGAACAATTATAAATAATATAGACTGTAATAAAAAAGTTAATGTGACGGATAGAAGATCTCGTTCCTACCGTAGATATTATTAGGCACAATAAGAGATTAACAATAATAACTAAAAATATAAAATAAAAGAACAATTTCCTACTGTAGACTTAAGTACAATATAGATTAACAATAATAACTAATAATAAATAGAACAATTATAAAATAAACTGTAATAAAAGTTATGTGACGGATAGAAGATTCGTTCCTACCGTAGATCTTATTAGGCACAATAAGAGATTAACAATAATAACTAATAATAAAACAGAACAATTATAACAATATAGACTGTAATAAAAAAAGTTATGTGACGGATAGAAGATTCGTTCCTACCGTAGATCTTATTAGGCACAATAAGAGATTAACACAATAACTACTAATAAAAATAGAACAATTATAACAAGATAGACTGTAATAAAAGTTATGTTACCAAGAAAGATTCGATTTACCGTAGATCTTATTAGACAACAAGAGATTAACAATAAAACTACTAACAAACAGAATGATTATAACAATATAGACTGATAGACTAAAAAAAGTTATGTGACGGATAGAAGATTCGTTCTTACCGTAGATCTTATTAGGCAATAAGAGATTAACAATAATAACTAATAATAAAATAGAACAATTATAACAATATAGACTGTAATAAAGTTATGTGACGGATAGAAGATTCGTTCCTACCGTAGATCTTATTAGGCACAATAAGAGATTAACAATAATAACTAATAATAAAACAGAACAATTATAACAATATAGACTGTAATAAAAAGTTATAGAAGATGCGTTCTTACGGATAGAAGATTCGTTCCTACCGTAGATCTTATTAGGCACAATAAGAATAACAATAATAACTAATAATAAAACAGAACAATTATAACAATATAGACTGTAATAAAAGTTATGTGACGGATAGAAGATTCGTTCCTACCGTAGATCTTATTAAATAATAAGAGATTAACAATAATAACTAATAATAAAACAGAACAATTATAACAATATAGACTGTAATAAAAAGTTATGTGACGGATAGAAGATTCGTTCCTACCGTAGATCCTATTAGGCACAATTAAGAGATTAACAATAATAACTAATAATAAAAATAGAACAATTATAACAATATAGACTGTAATAAAAGTTATGTGACGGATAGAAGATTCGTTTCCTACCGTAGATCTTATTAGGCACAATAAGAGATTAACAATAATAACTAATAATAAAATAGAACAATTATAACAATATAGACTGTAATAAAATGTTATGTGACGGATAGAAAAAAGATTCGTTCTTACCGTAGATCTTTTTTAGGCACAATAAGAGATTAACAATAATAACTAATAATAAAACAGAACAATTATAACAATATAGACTGTAATAAAAGTTATGTGACAATAGAAGATTCGTTCCTACCGTAGATCTGTTAGGCACAATAAGAGATTAACAACAATAACTAATAATAAAACAGAACAATTATAACAATATAGACTGTAATAAAAAGTTATGTGACGGATAGAAGATTCGTTCCTACCGTAGATCTTATTAGCACAATAAGAGATTAACAATAATAACTAATAATAAAACAGAACAATTATAACAATATAGACTGTAATAAAAGTTATGTGACGGATAGAAGATTCGTTCCTACCGTAGATCTTATTAGGCACAATAAGAGATTAACAATAATAACTAATAATAAAACAGAACAATTATAATGATATAGACTGTAATAAAAGTTATGTGACGGATAGAAGATTCGTTCCTACCGTAGATATTATTAGGCACAATAAGAGATTAACAATAATAACTAATAATAAAACAGAACAATTATAATAATATAGACTGTAATAAAAGTTATGCGAATAAAGATTCGTTCCTACCGTAGATATAATTTTAAAAGAGCAATAATAAAGAATAATTTTAATATAGACTAAAAGTTAACAAATAGAAGATTCGTTCTTACCGCAGATAATTTTAGGTACAATAACTAATAATAAAACAGAACAATTATAACAATATAGACTGTAATAAAAAGTTATGTGACGGATAGAAGATTCGTTCCTACCGTAGATCTTATTAGGCACAATAAAGATTAACACAGTTAACTAATAATAAAACAGAACAATTATAACAATATAGACTGTAATAAAAGTTATGTGACGGATAGAAGATTCGTTCTACCGTAGATCTTATTAGGCACAATAAGAGATTAACAACAATAACTAATAATAAAATAGAACAATTAAACAATATAGACTGTAAAAAAAAGTTATGTGACGGATAGAAGATTGACTCGTTCCTACCGTAGATCTGCTTAGGCACAATAAGAGATTAACAATAATAACTAATAATAAAACAGAAATAATTATAAATAATATAGAATGTAGACTAAAAAGTTATGTGACGGATAGAAGATTCGTTCCTACCGTAGATCATATTAGGCACAATAAGAGATTAACAATAATAACTAATAATAAAACAGAACAATTATAAATAATATAGACTGTAATAAAAGTTACGTTACGGATAGAAGATTCGTTCCTACCGCAGATCTTATTAGGCACAATAAGAGATTAACAATAATAACTAATAAAAATAGAACAATTATAACAATATAGACTGTAATAAAAGTTATGACGGATAGAAGATTCGTTCTACCGCAGATATTATTAGGCACAATAAGAGATTAACAATAATAACTAATAATAAAAGAACAATTATAACAATATAGACTGTAATAAAAGTTATGTGACGGATAGAAGATTCGTTTCTACCGTAGATCTTATTAGGCACAATAAGAGATTAACAATAATAACTAATAACAAAATAGAACAATTATAACAATAGACTGTAATAAAAGTTATGTGTTTGATAGAAACCGTAGATCTTATTACAAATAAGAGATTAACAAAAATAACTAATAATAAACAGAACAATTATAATGATAGACTGTTAAAAAGGATACGTTACCAACAAAGATTCATTTTACCGTAGATCTTATTAGGCACAATAAGAGATTAACAATAATAACTAATAATAAAATAGAACAATTATAATAATATAGACTGTAAAAAAGTTATGTGACGGATAGAAGATTCGTTCTTACCGTAGATCTTATTAGGTTATGTGACGGATAGAAGATTCACAATAAGAGATTAACAACAATAACTAATAATAAAATAGAACAATTATAACAATATAGACTGTAATAAAAGGACGGATAGAAGATTCGTTCTTACCGTAGATAATATTAGGTACAATAAGAGATTAACAATAATAACTAATAATAAAATAGAAACAATTATAAATAATATAGACTGTAATAAAAGTTATGTGACAATAGAAGATTGTTCCTACCGTAGATATTTTTAGGTACAACAAGAGATTAACAATAATAACTAATAATAAAACAGAACAATTATAACAATATAGACTGTAATAAAAAGTTATGTGACGGATAGAAGATTCGTTCTACCGTAGATAATATTAGGCACAATAAGAGATTAACAATAATAACTAATAATAAAATAGAACAATTATAATAATATAGACTGTAATAAAGTTATAACTAATAATAAACAGAACAATTATAACAATATAGATAGAAGATTCGTTCCTACCGTAGATCTTATTAGGCACAATAAGAGATTAACAATAATAACTAATAATAAAATAGAACAATTATAACAATATAGACTGTAATAAAAGTTATGTGACGGATAGAAGATTCGTTCCTACCGTAGATCTTATTAGGCAAGAGATTAACAATAAGAGAATTAACAATTTTAACTATAGACTAAAAAACAGAACAATTATAACAATATAAGACTGTAATAAAAAATAGAACAATTTTAATGATATGACTGAAATTTACGGATATAGAAGATTCGTTCTACCGTAGATCTTATTAGGCACAATAAGAGATTAACCTAATAATAAAACAGAACAATTATAAATAATATAGACTAATAAAAGTTAGGACGGATAGAAGATTCAATCTTATTAGGCACAATAAGAGATTAACAATAATAACTAATAATAAAATAGAACAATTATAATATAGACTGTAATAAAAGTTATGTGACGGATAGAAGATTCGTTCTTACCGTAGATAATTATTAGGCACAATAAGAGATTAACAACAATAACTAATAATAAAATAGAACAATTATAACAATATAGACTGTAATAAAAGTTATGTGACGGATAGAAGATTCGTTCCTACCGTAGATAATTATTAGGCACAATAAGAGATTAACAATAATAACTAATAAAAAACAGAACAATTATAACAATATAGACTGTAATAAAAGTTAACCGTAATTCGATTAGGCACAATAAGAGATTAACAATAATAACTAATAATAAAACAGAACAATTATAATAATATAGACAATTTAAATAAAAGATGTGACGGATAGAAGATTCGTTCCAATAGTAGATCTTATTAGGCACAATAAGAATTTTAATAAAAAACAGAACAATTATAAATAATATAGACTGTAATAAAACGGATAGAAGATCTGTTCCAACCGTAGATCTTATTAGGCAATAATAAGAGATTAAAATAATAATTTAATAATAAACAGAACAATTATAACAATATAGACTTAATAAAAGTTATGACGGATAGAAGATTTGTTCCTACCGTAGATCTTATTAGGCACAATAAGAGATTAACAATAATAACTAATAACAAAATAGAACAATTATAACAATATAGACTGTAATAAAAGTTATGTGACGGATAGAAGATTCGTTCCTACCGTAGATAATTTTAGGCACAATAAGAGATTAACACAATAACTAATAATAAAAATAGAACAATTATAACAATATAGACTGTAATAAAAGTTATGTGACGGATAGAAGATTCGTTTTTACTACCGTAAGATTAACAATAATAACTATTAAAATAGAAACACAATATAGAGATTAACAATAAAGATAACTAAGATAATTAAAATAAGAACAATTAATAACAATAATAAAACAGAACAATTATAATAAAAGTTATGTGACGGATAGAAGATCGTTCCTACCGTAGATAATATTAGGCACAATAAGAGATTAACAATAATAACTAATAATAAAATAGAACAATTATAACAATATAGACTTAATATACACAATAATAAATAAAGACTTTAATAAAAGAGATTAACACGAATAACTACTAACAAAGTAGAACGGATAGAAGATTCGTTCTTACCGTAGATCTTATTAGGCACAATAAGAGATTAACAATAATAACTAATAATAAAATAGAACAATTATAATGATATAGACTGTAATAAAAGTTACGTGACGGATAGAAGATTCGTTCCAACCGTAGATCTTATTAGGTACAATAAGAGATTAACACCAATAACTAAGAATTAAAATAGAACAATTATAACAAGAATATAGACTGTATTAAAATGTGACGGATAGAAGATTCGTTCTTACCGTAGATAATTTTAGACAATAAGAGATTAACAATAAAAAATAAAACAGAACAATTATAACAATATAGACAAAAAGTTAAGTCACGGATATAGAAGATTCATCCTACCGTGAGATCTTATTTAGGTACAATAAGAGATTAACAATAATAACTAATAATAAAATAGAACAATTATAACAATATAGACTGTAATAAAAGTTATGTGACGGATAGAAGATTCGTTCTTACCGTAGATCTTATTAGGCACAATAAGAGATTAACAATAATAAAATAGAACTTTAATATAGACTGTAAAAAAAGTTACGTCAACATAGAAGATTCAATTATTAACCAAGAGATAACAATAATAACTGTAATAAAAGTTTTAAATTTGACGGATACGAAAAGATTCGTTCCTACCGTAGATAATTATTAGGCACAATAAGAGAGATTAACAATAATAACTAATAATAAAACAGAACAATTATAACAATATAGACTGTAATAAAAAGTTATGTGACGGATAGAAGATTCGTTCCTACCGTAGATCTTATTAGGCACAATAAGAGATTAACAAATAATAACTAATAATAAAACAAGAACAATTTTAACAATATAGACTGTAATAAAGTTATGTGGACGGATAGAAGATTTGTTCCTACCGTAGATCTTATTAGGCACAATAAGAGATTAACAATAATAACTAATAATAAAATGAACAATTATAACAATATAGACTGTAATAAAAAAGTTATGTGACGGATAGAAGATTCGTTCCACCGTAGATCTTATTAGGCACAATAAGAGATTAACAAATAATAACTAATAATAAAATAGAACAATTATAACAATATAGACTGTAATAAAAGTTATGTGACGGATAGAAGATTCGTTTCTACCGTAGATCTTATTAGGTCCAATAAAGATTAACAACAATAACTAATAATAAAATAGAACAATTATAACAAGACTGAATAAAAGTTATGTGACGGATAGAAGATTCGTTCCTACCGTAGATATTAGGATAACAATAATAATAAAAAAAGAACAATTATAACTAATATAACTGTAATAAAACAATTTTAATGATAAAACAGAACAATTATATTTAATATAGACCGTTATATGATAGAAGATTTGACCTACCGTAGATATTATTAGGCACAATAAGAGATTAACAAATAATAACTACTAATAAAATAGAACAATTATAAAACAATATAGACTGTAATAAAAGTTATGTGACGGATAGAAGATCATTCTACCGTAGATATTTTTAGTACAATAAGAGATTAACAATAATAACTAAAATAAAATACAACAATTTAATAAAATAGACTGTAATAAACATGTATTTAGATTCGTTCCTACCGTAGATATTATTAAACAATAAGAGATTAACAATAATAACTACCCCTAATAAAAAGAACAATTATAACAATATAGACTGTAATAAAAAGTTATCTTAGAAGATTCGTTCTACCGTAGATAATATTAGGCACAATAAGAGATTAACAATAATAACTAACGAACAATTATAACAATATAGACTGTAATAAAAGTTATGTGATTTGATAGAAGATTCATTCCTACCGATCTTATTAGGCAAACACAATAAAGAGATTAACAATAACTAATAATAAAACAGAACAATTATAACAATATAGACTGTAATAAAAGTTATGTGACGGATAGAAGATTCGTTCCACCATAGATCTTACCAATATATAACAACAATAACTAATAATAAAATAGAACACAATATAGAATAAAATTAACCAATAAAGATTCAACTACTAATAAAGAGATTAACAATAATAACTAATAATAAAATAGAACAATTATAAAAATATAGGACTGTAATAAAAGTTATGTTACCAATAGAAGATTCGTTCTTACCGCAGATAAATTTAGGCACAATAAGAGATTAACAACAATAACTAATAATAAAACAGAACAATTATAAATATATAGACTTTAATAAAAGTTATGTAGAAGACGGATCTTATTTTAAATAAGATTCGTTCTAACGTAATAAATACACAATTATATATAGGACTGTAATAAAAGATATTATATAATTATAATATTATAATATAAAACAGAACAATTATAACAAAACAGAACAATTATGGACTGTAATAAAAGTTATGTGACGGATAGAAATTCGTTCCTTACCGTAGATCTTATTAGGCACAAAAAGACTTAACAATAACTAAAATAAAATAGAAACAATTATAATTTTATAGACTGTAATAAAAAGTTATGTGAATAGAAGATTTGTTCCTACCAATCTTATTAGGCACAAGAGATTAACAATAATAACTAATAATAAAACAGAACAATGGAATAAATAGACTTAAAGTGTGACGGATAGAAGATTGTTCCTACCGTAGATCTTATTAGGTACAATAAGAGATTAACAATAATAACTAATAATATTAAAACAGAACAATTATAATATAGACTGTAAAAAGTAAAAAGATTATGTGATAAATAGAAGATTCGTTAACTACCAATAGACTGTAGATAAAAGATATTAGGAAAGTAAGAGATTAACTCTAATAACTAATAATAAACAGAACAATTATAACAATATAGACTTAAAAGTTATGTGATTATAGAAGATTCGTTCCTACCGTAAGAGATTAACTTATTATTTAAATCCAGGATAATGTTTAATTTTTTAAGGCAAAAAGAGATTAACAATAACTAATAAAATAGAACAATTATAACAATATAGACTGTAATAAAAGGATAGAAGTATGATAATTATACAATAAGATAGAAAATAATAATAACTACAATCAATTTTAATGATAGACTGTAATAATTTTATTTGACGGATAGAAGATTCGTTCCTTACCGTAGATAATTATTAGGCACAATAAGAGATTAACAACAATAATAATAAAAAACAATTATAACAATATAGACTGTAATAAAAATTATGTGACGGATAGAAGATTCGTTCTTACCGTAGATATTATTAGGTACAATAAGAGATTAAATAATAATAACTAATAATAAAATAGAACAATTATAACAATATATGATATAAAAAGTTATGACGGATAGAAGATTCCCACTTTTACCGTAGATAATTTTATAGACTGTAATAAAAGTACAATAAGAGATTAACAATAATAACTAATAATAAAACAGAACAATTATAACAATATAGACTGTAATAAAAGTTACGTGACGGATAGAAGATTCGTTCCTACCGCAGATCTTATTAGGATTAAGATTAAACAATAACTAATAAGATAGAACAATTTTAATTAATAATGTAATAAGATAAGATGAATAGAACAATTAACAATAATAACTAATAATAAAAACAGAATAAAAGACTAAAATGTGACGATAGAAGATTCGTTCCTACCGTAGATCTAATTTAGGCACAATAAGAGATTAACAAATAACTAATAATAAAATAGAACAATTATAATGAATATAGACTGTAATAAAAGTTATGTGACGGATAGAAGATTCGTTCCTACCGTAGAGATATTATTAGGCACAATAAGAGATTAACAATAATAACTAACCAATAAAATAGAACAATTATAAAATAAAGAGATAAGAATAAATGTAATAAAAGTTACGTTACCAATAGTAGATTCAGTTTCTACCGTAGATCTTTTAGGCACAATAAGAGATTAACAATAATAACTAATAATAAAATAGAACAATTTTAACAATATAGACTGTAAAAAAAGTTATGTGACGGATAGAAGATTCATTCCTACCGTAGATAAATTCCAGGTACAATAAGAGATTAACAACAATAACTACTAATAAAATAGAACAATTTTAATATAGACTAAAAGTTAAGTTACCAATAAAAGATTCTTTTTACCGTAGATAATATTAGGCACAATAAAAGTTAACAATAATAACTAATAATAAAATAGAACAATTTTAATAATATAGACTAAAATAAAAGTTATGTGATTTAGAAGATTCGTTCTTTCCCACCGTAGATAATATTAGGTACAATAAGAGATTAATAACAAAACTAATAATTAAAAAAAGAACAATTATAATGATAGAATAAAAAATTTACCTTACGGATAGAAGATTGTTCTTACCGTAGATAATTATTAGGCACAATAAAGATTAACAATAATAACTAATAATAAAATAGAACAATTTATAACAATATAGACTGTAATAAAATGTGACAGATAGAAGATTCATCTTACCGTAGATCTTATTTTAGGTACAATAAGAGATTATCACCAATAAACTAATAATAAAGACTAAAAAAGTTACGTTACAATAGAAGATTCATTTTACCGTAGATAATTTTAGGCACAATAAGAGATTAACAATAATAACTAATAAAATAAATAGAAATAATTATAACAATATAGACTGTATTAATAAAGTTACGGATAATAGAAGATTCGTTCTACAATTAATGATAGAGATCTGTATTAGGCACAATAAAGAGATTAACAAAATAACTAATAATAAAAAGAACAATTATAACAATATAGAAAGTAATAAAAGTTACCTGACGGATAGAAGATTCGTTCCTACCGTAGATAATTTTAGGTAAAATAAGAGAACAATTAAACAATATAGACAATAACTAATAGAAGATTCGTTCCTAAGAATAAGAATTAACAATAATAACAATATAAATTAACAATTATAACAATAGAAAAAAAAGTTAGTCACCAATAGAAAAGTTCTTACCGATAATATTAATAATAAAATAGAACAATTACAATAAGAGAAAAAAGTAACACCGTATAAAAGAAGAGATAATAAAATAGAACAATTTTAATGATAGACTGTAATAAAAGTTATGTGACGGATAGAAGATTCGTTCACTGCAGATAGATAATTTAAAACGGACAATAAGAGATTAACAGAATATCCAATAACTAATAATAAAATAGAACAATTTTAAATATAGACTAAATAAAAAGTTATGTTACCAATAGAAGATTCGTTCTTACCGCAGATATTATTAGGTAATAATAAAGAGATTAACAATAAGACTGTAACTACTAATAAAATAGAACAATTTTAACAATATAGACTGAAAACAAAAAGTTATGTTACGGATAGAAGATTCTTTCCTACCGTAGATAATTTTAGGTACAATTAACAAATAACTACAAATAAAATAGAACAATTATAATGATATAGACTGTAAAAAAGTTACGTTACGGATAGAAGATTCATTCCTACCGTTATTAGGCACAATAAGAGATTAAATAATAATAACTAATAATAAATAGAACAATTAAAATAATATAGACTGTAATAAAAACGATAGAAGATTATAGAAATAATTTTAATAAGAATAATAAAATAGAACAATTATAACAATATAACTTAATAAAGTTATTCGATTTTCCTACCGTAAATAAATTAGGCACAAATAAGAGATTAACAATAATAACTAATAATAAAACAGAACAATTTTAATGATAGACTAAAAGTTATCTGACGGATAGAAGATTCTTCTTACCGTAGATAATAAAAATTAAGAGATTAACACGAATAATAGTTCATAATAAAATAGAACAATTTTACTGACAGACTAAAAGTTATGTGGACGGATAGAAGATTCGTTCCTACCGTAGATAATTTTAGGTACAATAAGAGATTAACAATTATATAACTAATAATAAAAATAGGCAACAATTATAATAAAAACAAAAATAGACTGTAATAAAAGTTATGTGACGGATAGAAGATTCGTTCCTACCGTAGATAAATTCAGGCACAAGAGATTAAGAATAAACAGATTAACAATAATAACTTAATAATGATAAAATAGAACAATTATAACAATATAGACTGTAATAAAAAGTTGTGGACGGATAGAAGATTCTGTTTTCTACCAGATAATTATTAGGCACAAAAAGAACAATAAACCTTCTAATAAAACAGAAAATTATAACAATATAATGATAATAAAATTATGTGACGGATAGAAGATTCGTTTTTACCGCAGATATTATTTTAAGAACATTAAACAATAAACTAATAAAGTTAAATACTTCTAACTACTTTAAATTATAAAATTTTAGAAGAATTATAATAAAAGACTTATGTTACGGATAAAAGATTTTTCTTACCGTAGATAATATTAGGTACAATAAGAGATTAACAATAATAACTAATAATAAAATTTAGAACAATTATAACAATGATAGACTAAAAAAAGTTATTAGACGGATAGAAGATTCGTTCCTACCGTAGATAATTTTAGGTACAAAAGAGATTAAAACAATAACTAATAATAAAAAATAAAAAATTACAATGATATAGACTGTAATAAAAGTTATGTTACGGATAGAAGATTTGTTTTACCAAGATAATATTAGGCACAATAAGAGATTAACAATAATAACTACTAATAAATAGAATAATTTTTAATGAATTAGACTAAAAAAGTTAATATAGAAGATTCGTTCTTACCGCAGATATTATTAGGCACAAAGATTAACAATAACTAATAATAAATAGAAAATTATAATGATAGAATAAAAGTTACATTACGGATAGAAGATTCGTTCTTGAAGATCTTATTAGGCAATAAAGAGATTAACAATAATAACTAATAATAAAATAGAACAATTATAATAACATAGACTGTAATAAAAAAAGTTATGTGACGGATAGAAGATTCATTTTTACCGTAGATTTATTCCTAATAACAAAACTACAAATAATAAACAATTAATATGTCGGAAGATTTGTTCTTACCGCAGATAATTTTAGGTACAATAAGAGATTAACAATGCTAACTAATAATAAAAATAGAACAATTTAATCATATAGACTGTAATAAAAGTTATGTTACGGATAGAAGATTTGTTCTACCGTAGATCTTATTAGGCAACAAAAATTAATTAATAACTAATAATAAAATAGAAAAATTTTTAATGATAGACTGTAAAAAAGTTATGCTTGACGGATAGAAGATTCGTTCTTACCGTAGATCTTTTTACAATAAGAGATTAACAAATAATAACTAGATTAATAAAATAGAACAATTATAACAATATAGACTGTAATAAAAGTAAACGGATAGAAGATTTGTTCCTACCGTAGATCTTATTTACAATAAGAGATTAATAAAAAGTTATAAACCTGTAATAAAAGTTATGTGACGGATAGAAGATCTTTCCCGTAGATATTTTTAGGCACAATAAGAGATTAACAACAATAACTTCAAATAAAATAGAACAATTTTAACAATATAGACTAAAAAGTTATGTTACGGATAGAAGATTCGTTCTTACCGTAGATCTTATTAGGCACAATAAAGATTAACAATAATAACTACTAATAAAATAGAACAATTTTAACAATATAGACTGTAATAAAGTTATGTTTTAATAGAAGATTCGTTCTTTACCGTGATAATTAGTTCCAGTACCCAAAAGATCCATTAACACCAATAACTAATAATAAAAATAGAACAATTTAACAATATAGAGACTAAAAGTTATGTTACGGATAGAAGATTCGTTCTTACCGTAGATATTATTAGGCACAATAAAAGATTAACAATAATAACTATTAATAAAATAGAACAATTATAACAATATGATAGTAATAAAAGTTATGTTAGGATAAAGATTCGTTCTTACCGTAGATCTTATTAGGTACAATAAAAGATTAACATAAAATAACTACTAATAAAAATAACAATTATTTTAATATAGACTGTAATAAAAGTTATCTGACGGATAAAAGATTCGTCTTACCGTAGATAATTTTAGGTACAATAAAGATTAACAATAACTACTAATAAAATAAAAATTTTAATGATAGAACAAAAGTTACGTTAAATAAAGGATTTGTTCTTACCGTAGATAATTTTAGGTACAATAAAGATTAACACCAATAACTAAAAAAATAGAAAAATTATAATGATAGACGGATAGAAGATTTTTCTTACCAGATCTACCGTTAGATCTTAATTAGGTACATAGACCAAGAGATTAAAGATTGTTCCTAAGATCAATAACTAATAATAAAATAGAAAAATTTAAATAATATAGACCAATGAAAAGTTATGTTACGGATAGAAGATTTGCATTTCTTAATGTAGAATATTTTATTAGGACAATAAGAGATTAACAACAATAACTACTAATAAAATAGAAAATTATAACAATATAGACTGTATTAAAAGTTACGTTACGGATAAAGGATTTGTTCTTACCGTAGATATTTTTAGGCACAATAAAAGATTAACAATTAATAACTACTTTATAAAATAGAAAAATTTTAATGATAGATTAAAAAGAGATTAATATTACTATAATAAAAGCAATAAAGGATTTGTTCCTACCGCAGATAATATTAGGTACAATAAAAGATTAACAATAATAACTACTAATAAAATAGAAAAATTTAATGATAGACTGTAATTAAAGTAGTGACAAAGATTCCGTAGATCAATAAGATAATTTTAGGAACAATTATAACAATATAGACTGTAATAAAAGTTATGTGATTTATAGAAGAAATTCTGGTAGAGATTAACTAATTAATAAATAAAAAAAACAATATTTAGACTGTGTTAAAAGTTATGTTAGGAATAAGATTTGTTCCTATTTTAGGCAATAAAAGATTAAAATAACAATAATTTAATAGCTCTAAATTATAAAAATATAGACTGATAACCAAAAGTTACGTTAGAAAATTCGTTCCTACCAGATACAATTTATAACTACTAATAAAATAGAAAATTTAAAATATAGACTGTATTAAAAGCATGTATTTTTTTGTTCCTACCGTAAGGTGCAATAAAGATTAACAACAATAACTACTAATAAAATAGAAATAACAATTAATGTAACCAAAGTTATTTGACGGATAGAAGATTTGTTCTTACCGCAGATATTTTAGGTACAATAAGAGATTAATAATAATAACTAATAATAAAATAGAACAATTTTAAATATAGACCAAAAGTTATGTGACAATAGAAGATTTGATATTTTAGGTACAATAAGAGATTAACAAACAATAACTAATAATAAAAATAGAACAATTTAAATAATATAGACTTAATAAAAGCGTGACGGATAGAAGATTCGTTCTTACCGTAGATAATTTTTTGTACAATAAAAGATTAACAATAATAACTAATAATAAAATAGAACAATTTAACAATATAGACTAAAATTAAAGTTACGGATAGAAAATTCGTTCTTACCGTAGATAATTTAAAAAATAAGAAAGATTAACAATAATAACTAATAAAAACAGAAAAATTATAAAATATAGACCAAATAAAAGTTAGTAATAAAAGATTTGTTCTTACCGCAGATAATTTTAGGTACAATAAAAAGATTAACAAAATAACTATTAACAAAATAGAACAATTATTCAAAATAGACCAAAAAAAAAGTTACAAAATTTTGTTCTTACCGCAGATAATTTTAGGTACAATAAAAGATTACCACCAATAACTACTAATAAAATAGAAAAAATTTTAATGATAGACCAAAAGTTACGTTTAAAGGGTTTTTGTTCTTACCAGAATAATTTTAGGTATATTTACACCAATAAACTAATAAAAAATCCGAAATTTTTTGATAACCAAAAGTTAAGCAATAAAATTCCAAAAATTTTAGGTATATTTAGAAAAACTCAAAAAATGAAAAATTTAATGATAGACCAAAGTTACAATAAAACTTTTATTTACCGCAGATAATTTTAAATACAATAAAGATTAACATATTTAACAACTACTTATAAAAGGAAAATTTTTTAATGATAGACCAAAAGTTAGTTACAAATAAAGTTGTTCTTTCTTGATAATTTTAGGTACAATAAAAGATTAAATTTCACAATAACTTTAATAAAATCCGAAAAATTTAATGATAGAACAAAATTACGTTAGCAATAAAAGGATTTGTTCTTACCGCAGATAATTTTATTTAAAAGATTAACACCAATAACTACTAATATAAAATCTAAAATTTTAATGATAGACCAAAAAGTTACGTTATATTTGTTCTTACCATAGATAATTTTAGGTACAATAAAAGATTAACACCAATAACTACTAATAAAATAGTGTTTTAATGATAGACCAAAAGTTACGTTATGTAAAAGTTTGTTCTTACCGCAGATAATTTTAGGTACAATAAAAGATTAAACACCAATAACTACTAATAAAATGAAAAATTTTAATGATAGACCAAAAGTTACGTTATCTATTGTTCTTACCATAATTATCTCAAATTACCACCAATAACTACTAATAAAAATAGAAAAATTTTAATGATAAGGCCAAAAGATTTAGCAATAAACGATTTGTTCTTACCGCAGATAATTTTTAGGTCAATAAAAGATTAACACCAATAACTCTAATAAAATAGAAAATTTTAATGATAAACCAAAAGTTACGTTACCAATAAAGGATTCGTTATAATTTTTATGTTAACAAAGATTAACACCAAAAACTACTAATAAAATAGAAAAATTTTAATGATAGACCAAAGTTACGTTAGCAATAAAGGTTTCGTTCTTACCGCAGATAATTTTAAAAATAAGAGATTAATAATAACTACTAATAAAATAGAAAAATTTTAATGAGAGACTAAAAGTTACGTTAGCAATAAAGGATTTGTTCTTACCGCAGATAAATTTAGGTGCCAATAAAAGATTAACAATTATAACAACTAATAAAATAGAAAAATTTTAATGATAGACCAAAAGTTACGTTAGCAATAAAGGATTTGTTCTTACCGCAGATAATTTTAGGTACAAAAAGATTAACACCAATAACTACTAATAAAATAGAAAATTTTAATGATAGACCAAAAGTTACGTTAGCAATAAAGGATTTGTTCTTACCGCAGATAATTTTAGGTACAATAAAGATTAACACCAATAACTACTAATAAATAGAAAAATTTAATGATAGAACAAAAGCATGTTAGCAATACAAAGGATTGTTCTTACCGCAGATAATTTTTAGGTACAATAAAAGATTAACACCAATAACTACTAATAAAATAGAAAATTCTTTTAATGATAGACCAAAAGTTACGTTAGTAATAAAGGATTTGTTCTTACCACAGATAATTTAGGTACAATAAAAGATTAACACAATAACTAATTATAAAATAGAAAAATTTAATGATAGACCAAAAGTTAGCAACGTTAGCAATTGTTTGTTCTTACCGCAGATAATTTTAGGTACAATAAAAGATTAACACTAATAATAAAAAATAAAAAATTTAATGATAGACCAAAAAGTTACGTTAGCAATAAAAGGATTTGTTCTTACTGCAGATAATTTTAGGTACAATAAAAGATTAACACCAATAACTACTAATAAAATAGAAAAATTTTAATGATAGACCAAAAGTTACGTTACCAATAAAGGATTTGTTCTTACCGCAGATAATTTTGGGTACAATAAAAGATTAACAATTCAATAACTACTAATAAAATAGAAAAATTTTAATGATAAGACCAAAAAAGTTACGTTAGCAATAAAAGGATTTGTTCTTACCGCAGATAATTTTAATTACAATAAAAGATTAACACCAATAACTACTAATAAAATAGAAAATTTTAATGATAGACCAAATTGACGTTAGCAATAAAGATTTGTTCTTACCGCAAGATAATTTTAGGTACAATGAATTAACAACAATAACTACTAATAAAATGAAAAAATTTTAATGATAGACCAAAAAGTTACGTTAGCAATAAAGGATGTTCTTTCAGATAATTTTAGGTACAATAAAAGATTAACAATCATAACTACTAATAAAATAGAAAAATTTTAATGATAGACCAAAAGTTGCGTTAGCAATAAAGGTTTTGTTCTTACTCCAGATAATTTTAAATTTTAATAAAAGATTACACCAATAACTACTAATAAAATAGAAAAAATTTTAATGATAGACCAAAAGTTACGTTAGCAATAAAGGATTGTTCTTACTGCAGATAATTTTAGGTACAATAAAAGATTAACACCAATAACTACTAATAAAATAGAAAAATTTTTAATGATAGACCAAAGTTACGTTAAATAAAGGATTTGTTCTTAACACCAGATAATTTTAGGTACAATAAAAGATTAACACCAATAACTACTTATAAAATAGAAAAATTTTAATGATAGACCAAAAGTTACGTTAGCAATAAAGGATTTGTTCTTACCGCAGATAATTTTAGGTACAATAAAAGATTAACACCAATAACTACTAATAAAATAGAAAAATTTTAATGATAGACCAAAAGTTACGTTAGCAATAAAGGATTTGTTCTTACCGCAGATAATTTTAGGTACAATAAAAGATTAACACCAATAACTACTAATAAAATAGAAAATTTTAATGATAGACCAAAAGTTACGTTAGCAATAAAAGATTCATTTCTTACCGCAGATAATTTTAGGTACAATAAAAGATTAACACCAATAACTACTAATAAAATAGAAAAATTTTAATGATAGACCAAAAGTTACGTTAGCAATAAAAGGATTTCTTCTTACCGCAGATAATTTTATGTACAATAAAGATTAACACCAATAACTACTAATAAAATAGAAAAATTTTAATGATAGACTAAAAGTTACGTTAGCAATAAAAGATTTGTTCTTACCGCAGATAATTTTAGGTACAATAAAAGATTAACACCAATAACTACTAATAAAATAGAAAAATTTTAATGATAGACCAAAAAGTTACGTTAGCAATAAAGGATTTGTTCTTACCGTAGATAATTTTAGGTACAATAAGAGATTAACACCAATAACTACTAATAAAATAAAAAGAACAATTTTACGTTAGAATAATAAAAGATTAAATAACTACTAAGATAGAAAAATTTTTAATTAGACCAAAAAGTTAGTAATAAAAAGATTTGTTCTTACCGCAGATAATTTTAGGTACAATAAAAGATTAACACCAATAACTACTAATAAAATAGAAAAATTTTAATGATAGACTAAAAGTTACGCTACCAATAATTTTGAAGATTCGTTTTTAATGATAGACCAAAAGTTACGTTAATAAAGGATTTGTTCTTACCGCAGATAATTTTACAATAAAAGATTAACACCAATAACTACTAATAAAATAGAAAAATTTTAATGATAGACCAAAAGTTACGTTAGCAATAAAAGTTTTGTTCTTACCGCAGATAATTTTAGGTACAATAAAAGATTAACACAATAACTACTAATAAAATAGAAAAATTTTAATGATAGACCAAAAGTTACGTTAGCAATAAAGATTTGTTCTTACCGCAGATAATTTTAGGTACAATAAAAGATTAACACCAATAACTACTAATAAAATAGAAAATTTTAATGATAGAATAAAACGTTAGCAATTAAGGAAACCGCAGATAATTTAGGTTTTAATAAAAGATTTAACACAATATAAAAGTTAGAATAATTTTTAATGATAGACTAAAAGTTACTTACCAATAAAGATTCGTTTTACCGCAATAATTTTAGGTGAATAAAGATTAAACTAATAACTACTAATAAAATAGAAAAATTTAATGATAGACAAAAAATTGCGTTAGCAATAAAGGATTTGTTTTACCGCAGATAATTTTAGGTACAATAAAAAGATTAACACCAATAACTACTAATAAAATAGAAAAATTTTAATGATAGACCAAAAGTTACGTTAGCAATAAAAGATTTGTTCTTACCGCAGATAATTTTAGGTACAATAAAAGATTAACACAAATAACTACTAATAAAATAGAAAAATTTTAATGATAGACTAAAAGTTACGTTACCAATAAAAGATTTGTTTTACCGCAGATAATTTTAGGTACAATTAAAAGATTAACACCAATAACTACTAATAAAATAGAAAAATTTTTTAATGATAGACTAAAAGTTACGTTAGCAATAAAGTTTCGTTCTTACCGCAGATAATTTTAGGTACAATAAAAGATTAACACCAATAACTACTAATAAAATAGAAAAATTTTAATGATAGACCAAAAGTTACGTTACCAATAAAGATTGTTCTTACCGCAGATAATTTTAGGTACAATAAAAGATTAACACCAATAACTACTAATAAAATAGAAAAATTTTAATGATAGACCAAAAGTTTCGTTAGCAATAAAGGATTTGTTCTTACCATGATAATTTTAGGTACAATAAAAGATTAACACCAATAACTACTAATAAAATAGAAAATTTTTAATGATAGACCAAAAGTTACGTTACCAATAAAAGATTTGTTCTTACCGCAGATAATTTTAGGTACAATAAAAGATTAACACAAATAACTACTAATAAAATAGAAAAATTTTAATGATAGACCAAAAGTTACGTTACCAATAAAAGATTCCGTCTTACCGCAGATAATTTTAGGTACAATAAAGATTAACACCAATAACTACTAATAAAATAGAAAATTTTAATGATAGACTAAAAGTTACGTTACCAATAAAAGATTCGTTCTTACCGCAGATAATTTTAGGTACAATAAGAGATTAACACCAATAACTACTAATAAAATGAAAAATTTTAATGATAGACCAAAAAGTTACGTTACCAATAAAAGATTGTTCTTACCGCAGATAATTTTAGGTACAATAAAAGATTAACACCAATAACTACTAATAAAATAGAAAAATTTTAATGATAGACAAAAAATTACGTTAGCAATAAAGATTCATTCTTACCGCAGATAATTTTAGGTACAATAAAAGATTAACACCAATAACTACTAATAAAATAGAAAAATTTTAATGATAGACCAAAAGTTACGTTAGCAATAAAAGGATTTGTTCTTACCGCAGATAATTTTAGGTACAATAAAGATTAACACCAATAACTACTAATAAAATAGAAAAATTTTAATGATAGACCAAAAGTTACGTTACCAATAAAGATTCGTTCTTACCGCAGATAATTTTAGGTACAATAAAAAGATTAACACCAATAACTACTAATAAAATAGAAAAATTTTAATGATAGACCAAAAGTTACGTTAGCAATAAAGGATTTGTTCTTACCGCAGATAATTTTAGGTACAATAAAAGATTAACACCAATAACTACTAATAAAATAGAAAAATTTTAATGATAGACCAAAAGTTACGTTAGCAATAAAGGATTTGTTCTTACCGCAGATAATTTTAGGTAAATAAAAGATTAACACCAATAACTACTAATAAAATAGAAAAATTTTAATGATAGACCAAAAGTTACGTTAGCAATAAAGATTTGTTCTTACCGCAGATAATTTTAGGTACAATAAAAAGATTAACACCAATAACTACTAATAAAATAGAAAAATTTTAATGATAGACAAAAATTACGTTACCAATAAAGATTTGTTTTTACCGTAGATAATTTTAGGTACAATAAAGATTAACACCAATAACTACTAATAAAATAGAATAATTTTAATGATAGACTAAAAGTTACGTTACCAATAAAGATTTGTTCTTACCGCAGATAATTTTAGGTACAATAAGAGATTAACACTAATAACTACTAATAAAATAGAACAATTTTAATGATAGACAAAAAGTTGCGTTACTAATAGAAGATTCATTTTTACGATAGATAATTTTAGGTACAATAAGAGATTAACACCAATAACTACAAATAAAGTAGAACAATTTTAATGATAGACTAAAAGTTACGTTACCAATAAAGATTTGTTCTTACCGCAGATAATTTTAGGTACAATAAGAGATTAACACCAATAACTACTAATAAAGTAGAATAATTTTAATGATAGACTAAAAGTTACGTTACCAATAGAAGATTCATTTTACCGTAGATAATTTTAGGTACAATAAGAGATTAACACAAATAACTACTAATAAATTAGAATAATTTTAATGATAGACTAAAAGTTAATAAAATACCAATTTTAATGAGATTCGTTCTTACCGCAGAGATAATTTTAGGTACAATAAGAGATTAACACCAATAACTACTAATAAAAATAGAATAATTTTAATGATAGACAAAAAGTTACGTTGCCAATAGAAGTTTCGTTCTTACCGCTGATAATTTTATGTACAATAAAAGATTAACACCAATAACTACTAATAAAATAGAAAAATTTTAATGATAGACCAAAAGTTACGTTACCAATAGAAGATTTGTTCTTACCGCAGATAATTTTAGGTACAATAAAGATTAACACCAATAACTACTAATAAAATAGAAAAATTTTAATGATAGACCAAAAAAAATACGTTACCAATAAAGATTCATTTTACCGCAGATAATTTTAGGTACAATAAAAGATTAACACCAATAACTACTAATAAATTAGAATAATTTTAATGATAGACTAAAAGTTACGTTACCAATAGAAGATTCGTTCTTACCGCAGATAATTTTAGGTACAATAAAAAGATTAACACCAATAACTACTAATAAAATAGAAAAATTTTAATGATAGACAAAAAAATTTACGTTACCAATAAAAGATTCATTTTACCGTAGATAATTTTAATGTACAATAAGAGATTAACACCAATAACTACTAATAAAATAGAAGAATTTTTAATGATAGACTAAAAGTTACGTTACCAATAGAAGATTCGTTCTTACCGCAGATAATTTTAGGTACAATAAGTGATTAACACCAATAACTACTAATAAAATAGAACAATTTTAATGAAAGACTAAAAAGTTACGTTGCCAATAGAAGATTCGTTCTTACCGCAGATAATTTTAGGTACAATAAAAGATTAACACCAATAACTACTAATAAAATAGAATGATTTTAATGATAGACTAAAAAGTTACGTTACCAATAGAAGATTCATTTTTACCGTAGATAATTTTAGGTACAATAAGAGATTAACACCAATAACTACTAATAAAGTAGAATAATTTTAATGATAGACTAAAAGTTACGTTACCAATAGAAGATTCATTCTTACCGCAGATAATTTTAGGTACAATAAGAGATTAACACCAATAACTACTAATAAAATAGAAAATAATGAATAATTTTAATGATAGACTAAAATTTTAGGTACAAAAAGATTAACATTAATTACCAATAGAAGATTTGTTCTTACCGCAGATAATTTTAGGTACAATAAAAGATTAACACCAATAACTACTAATAAAATAGAAAAAATTTTAATGATAGACTAAAAGTTACGTTACCAATAAAAGATTCGTTCTTACCGCAGATAATTTTAGGTACAATAAAAGATTAACACCAATAACTACTAATAAAATAGAAAATTTTAATGATAGACCAAAAGTTACGTTACCAATAAAGATTTGTTCTTACCGCAGATAATTTTAGGTTACAATAAGAGATTAACACCAATAACTACTAATAAAATAGAAAATTTTAATGATAGACCAAAAGTTACGTTAGCAATAAAAGATTTGTTCTTACCGCAGATAATTTTAGGTACAATAAGAGATTAACACCAATAACTACTAATAAAATAGAAAAATTTTAATGATAGACCAAAAGTTACGTTAGCAATAAAGGATTTGTTCTTACCGCAGATAATTTTAGGTACAATAAAAGATTAACACCAATAACTACTAATAAAATAGAATAATTTTAATGATAGACTAAAAGTTACGTTACCAATAGAAGATTCGTTCTTAACGCAGATATTTTTAGGTGCAATAAGAGATTAACACCAATAACTACTAATAAAATAGAAAAATTTTAATGATAGACCAAAAGTTACTTTAGCAATAAAGGATTTGTTCTTACCGCAGATAATTTTAGGTACAATAAAAGATTAACAATTCAATAACTACTAATAAAAATAGAAAATTTTAATGATAGACCAAAAATTACGTTAGCAATAAAGAAGATTGTTCTTACCGCAGATAATTTTAGGTACAATAAGAGATTAACACCAATAACTACTAATAAAATAGAAAAATTTTAATGATAGACCAAAAGTTACGTTACCAATAAAAGATTGTTCTTACCGCAGATAATTTTAGGTACAATAAGAGATTAACACCAATAACTACTAATAAAATAGAATAATTTTAATGATAGACCAAAAGTTACGTTACCAATAAAAGATTCGTTCTTACCGCAGATAATTTTAGGTACAATAAAAGATTAACACCAATAACTACTAATAAAATAGAATAATTTTAATGATAGACCAAAAGTTACGTTACCAATAGAAGATTTGTTCTTACCGCAGATAATTTTAGGTACAATAAAAGATTAACACCAATAACTACTAATAAAATAGAAAAATTTTAATGATAGACCAAAAAGTTACGTTACCAATAGAAGATTCGTTCTTACCGCAGATAATTTTAGGTACAATAAAAGATTAACACCAATAACTACTAATAAAATAGAAAATTTTAATGATAGACCAAAAGTTACGTTACCAATAAAAGATTTAACACCACAACTACCGTAGATAATTTTATGTAGAATAAAAGATTAACAATAAAGAACTACTAATAAAATAGAAAAATTTTAAAATAGATAGACCAAAAAAGTTACGTTAGCAATAAAGGATTTGTTCTTACCGCAGATAATTTTAGGTACAATAAAGATTAACACCAATAACTACTAATAAAATAGAAAATTTTAATGATAGACCAAAAAGTTACGTTACCAATAAAAGATTCGTTCTTACCGCAGATAATTTTAGGTACAATAAAAGATTAACACCAATAACTACTAATAAAATAGAAAAATTTTAATGATAGACCAAAAGTTACGTTACCAATAAAAGATTTTTTAATTCAATTTACCGCAGATAATTTTTTAATGATAATGACAATAAGAGATTAACACCAATAACTTTAGGTAATAAAAGTTAGAATAATTTTAATGAAATAGACTAAAAGTTACGTTACCAATAGAAGATTCGTTCTTACCGCAGATAATTTTAGGTACAATAAGAGATTAACAATTAATAACTACTAATAAAATAGAATAATTTTAATGATAGACTAAAAACTTACGTTACCAATAAAAGATTCATTCTTACCGCAGATAATTTTAGGTACAATAAAAGAGATTAACACCAATAACTACTAATAAAATAGAAAAATTTTAATGATAGACTAAAAGTTACGTTACCAATAGAAGATTCGTTCTTACCGCAGATAATTTTAGGTACAATAAAGAGATTAACACCAATAACTACTAATAAAATAGAAAAATTTTTAATGATAGACTAAAAGTTACGTTACCAATAGAAGGATTCATTCTTACCGCAGATAATTTTAGGTACAATAAAAGATTAACACAATAACTACTAATAAAATAGAAAAATTTTAATGATAGACTAAAAGTTACGTTACCAATAGAAGATTCATTTTACCGCAGATAATTTTAGGTACAATAAGAGATTAACACCAATAACTACTAATAAAATAGAAAAATTTAATGATAGACCAAAAGTTACGTTACCAATAAAGGATTTGTTCTTACCGCAGATAATTTTAGGTACAATAAAAGATTAACACCAATAACTACTAATAAAATAGAATAATTTTAATGATAGACCAAAAGTTACGTTACCAATAAAGATTCGTTCTTACCGCAGATAATTTTAGGTACAATAAAAAGATTAACACCAATAACTACTAAAAAATAGAAAATTTTAATGATAGACTAAAAGTTAACGTTAACTACAATAAAAGATTTATTCTTACCGCAGATAATTTAGGTAATTTTTGGTATAAAAGATTAACACCAATAACTACTAATAAAATAGAAAATTTTAATGATAGACCAAAAGTTACGTTACCAATAAAAGATTTGTTCTTACCGCAGATAATTTTAGGTACAATAAAAGATTAACACCAATAACTACTAAATAAAATAGAAGACTAAAAGTTTTTAATGATAGACTAAAAAATAAAAGATTACGTTAACTACAATAAAAGATTCGTTCTTACGTTAGAATAATTTTTGTTTTACAATAAAAGATTAACAAAAGATTAACACAATAACTACTAATAAAATAGAAAAATTTTAATGATAGACCAAAAGTTACGTTACCAATAGAAGATTTGTTCTTACCGCAGATAATTTTAAATACAATAAAAGATTAACACCAATAACTACTAATAAAATAGAAAAATTTTAATGATAGACCAAAAGTTACGTTGGCAATAGAAGATTCGTTCTTACCGCAGATAAATTTTAGGTACAATAAAGTTAACACAATAACTACTAATAAAATAGAAAAATTTTAATGATAGAGACCAAAAGTTACGTTACCAATAAAGATTTGTTCTTACCGCAGATAATTTTAGGTACAATAAAAGATTAACACCAATAACTACTAATAAAATAGAAAAATTTTAATGATAGACCAAAAGTTACGTTAGCAATAAAGGTTTTGTTCTTACCGCAGATAATTTTAGGTACAATAAAGATTAACACCAATAACTACTAATAAAATAGAAAAATTTTAATGATAGACCAAAAGTTACGTTAGCAATAAAGATTCGTTCTTACCGCAGATAATTTTAGGTACAATAAGAAGATTAACACCAATAACTACTAATAAAATAGAAAATTTTAATGATAGACTAAAAGTTACGTTACGAATAAAAGATTCGTTCTTACCGCAGATAATTTTAGGTACAATAAGAGATTAACACCAATAACTACTAATAAAATAGAAAAATTTTAATGATAGACCAAAAGTTACGTTACCAATAGAAGATTTGTTCTTACCGCAGATAATTTTAAGGTACAATAAGAGATTAACACCAATAACTACAAATAAAATAGAATAATTTTAATGATAGACCAAAAGTTACGTTACCAATAGAAGATTTGTTCTTACCGCAGATAATTTTAGGTACAATAAGAGATTAACACCAATAACTACTAATAAAATAAAAAAAATTTTTCTAATGATAGACCAAAAAAGTTACGTTAACAATAAAGATTCGTTCTTACCGCAGATAATTTTAGGTACAATAAAAAGATTAACACCAATAACTACTAATAAAAATAGAAAATTTTAATGATAGACCAAAAAGTTACGTTAAATAAAAGATTCATTTTACCGCAGATAATTTTAGGGACAATAAAGATTAACACCAATAACTACTAATAAAATAGAATAATTTTAATGATAGACTAAAAAGTTACGTTAAATAAAGATTCGTTCTTACCACAGATAATTTTAGGTACAATAAAGATTAACATCAATAACTACTAATAAAATAGAACAATTTTAATGAGAGACTAAAAGTTACGTTACCAATAGAAGATTCGTTCTTACCGCAGATAAATTCAGGTACAATAAAAGATTAACACCAATAACAACTAATAAAGTAGAAAAATTTTAATGATAGACCAAAAGTTACGTTAGCAATAAAGGATTTGTTCTTACCGCAGATAATTTTAGGTACAATAAAAGATTAACACCAATAACTACTAATAAAATAGAAAAATTTTAATGATAGACCAAAAAGTTACGTTACCAATAAAGGATTTGTTCTTTACCGCAGATAATTTTAGGTACAATAAAAGATTAACACCAATAACTACTAATAAAATAGAAAAATTTTAATGATAGACCAAAAGTTACGTTAGCAATAAAGGATTTGTTCTTACCGCAGATAATTTTAGGTACAATAAAAGATTAACACCAATAACTACTAATAAAATAGAAAAATTTTAATGATAGACCAAAAGTTACGTTAGCAATAAAGTTTGTTCTTAAAGATAATTTTGGAAGTTTTCAATAAAGATTAACAATTAACTACTAATAAAATAGAATAAATTTTAAGATAGACCAAAAGTTACGTTACCAATGAAGGATTCGTTCTTACAGATAATTTTAGGTACAATAAAAAGATTAACACCAATAACTACTAATAAAATAGAAAAATTTTAATGATAGACCAAAAGTTACGTTACCAATAAAAGATTCATTTTACCGCAGATAATTTTAGGTACAATAAAAGATTAACACCAATAACTACTAATAAAATAGAAAAATTTTAATGATAGACCAAAAAGTTACGTTACCAATAAAAGATTCGTTCTTACCGCAGATAATTTTAGGTACAATAAAAGATTAACACCAATAACTACTAATAAAATAGAAAAATTTTAATGATAGACCAAAAGTTACGTTAGCAATAAAGGATTTGTTCTTACCGCAGATAATTTTAGGTACAATAAAAGATTAACACCAATAACTACTAATAAAATAGAAAAATTTTAATGATAGACCAAAAGTTACGTTACCAATAGAAGATTTGTTCTTACCGCAGATAATTTTAGGTACAATAAAAGATTAACACCAATAACTACTAATAAAATAGAAAAATTTTAATGATAGACCAAAAGTTACGTTACCAATAAAAGATTTGTTCTTTACCGCAGATAATTTTAGGTACAATAAGAGATTAACACCAATAACTACTAATAAAATAGAATAATTTTAATGATAGACCAAAAAATTACGTTACCAATAAAGATTCGTTCTTACCGCAGATAATTTTAGGTACAATAAAAGATTAACACCAATAACTACTAATAAAATAGAAAAATTTAATGATAGACCAAAAGTTACGTTACCAATAAAAGATTTGTTCTTACCGCAGATAATTTTAGGTACAATAAGAGATTAACAACAATAACTACTAATAAAATAGAAAAATTTTAATGATAGACCAAAATGTAAATAATTTTAATGATATTAAAATACAATAAAGGATTCATTTACCGCAGATAATTTTAGGTACAATAAAAGATTAACACCAAATAACTACTAATAAAATAGGTAAAAAGATTTAATGATAGACCAAAATGATAAAAAAATTACGTTAGCAATAAAGGATTTGTTCTTACCGCAGATAATTTTAGGATAGACTGACAATAAAAAATATTAACACCAATAACTACTAATAAAAATAGAAAAATTTTAATGATAGACAAAAGTTACGTTAGCAATAAAAGATTTGTTCTTACCGCAGATAATTTTAGGTGCAATAAAAGATTAACAAATAACTACTAATAAAATGAAAAATTTTAATGATAGACTAAAAGTTACGTTACCAATAGAAGATTTGTTCTTACCGCAGATAATTTTAGGTACAATAAAAAGATTAACACCAATAACTAATAAAATAGAACCAATTTTAATGATAGACCAAAATAAAGATTGTTCTTACCGTAGATAATTTTAGGTGCAATAAGAGATTACGTTAACTACTAATAAAATAGAATAATTTAATGATAGACTTACGTTACCAATAGAAGATTGTTCTTACCGCAGATAATTTTAGGTACAATAAAAGATTAACACAATAACTACTAATAAAATAGAACAATTTTAATGATAGACTAAAAGTTACGTTACCAATAGAAGATTCATTTTTACCGCAGATAATTTTAGGTACAATAAGAGATTAACACCAATAACTACTAATAAAATAGAATAATTTTAATGATAGACTAAAAGTTACGTTACCAATAGAAGATTCGTTCTTACCGCAGATAATTTTAGGTACAATAAGAGATTAACACCAATAACTACTAATAAAATAGAACAATTTTAATGATAGACTAAAAGTTACGTTACCAATAGAAGATTCGTTCTTACCGCAGATAAATTTTAGGTAGGAGATTAACAAATAACTACTAATAAAGTAGAAAATTTTAATGAAGACTAAAAACTAATAAAAAGAATTTGTTCTTAGAAGATAATTTTAATGAAGAGATTAACAAAACTAATAAAATAGAAAAATTTTAATGATAGACAAAAAGTTACGTTACCAATAGAAGATTTGTTCTTACCGCAGATAATTTTAGGTACAATAAGAGATTAACACCAATAACTACTAATAAAATAGAAAAATTTTAATGATAGACAAAAGTTACGTTACTAATAGAAGATTTGTTTTACCGTAGATAATTTTAGGTACAATAAAGATTAACACCAATAACTACTAATAAAGTAGAATAATTTTAATGATAGACTAAAAGTTACGTTAGCAATAGAAGATTTGTTCTTACCGCAGATAATTTTAGGGTACAATAAGAGATTAACACCAATAACTACTAATAAAATAGAATAATTTTAATGATAGACTAAAAGTTACGTTACCAATAGAAGATTGTTCTTACCGCAGATAATTTTAGGTACAATAAGAGATTAACACCAATAACTACTAATAAAATAGAACAAGAATAATTTTAATGATAGACTAAAAGTTACCGTTACCAATAGAAGATTCGTTCTACCGCAGATAATTTAAAAATAAGAGATTAACACCAACAAAATAATAGAACAAAAATAACTACGTAATAAAGATTCATTCTACCGCAGATAAATTTAATGAATAAGAGATTAACACGAATAAAAATAAAAAAATAGAACAATTTTAATGATACCTAAAAGATTTGTTTTTACCGCAGATAATTTTAGTACAATAAGATAAGATTAACACCAATAACTACTAATAAAATAGAAAAATTTTTAATGATAGACTAAAAGTTACGTTTACCTATAGAAGATTCGTTCTTACTGCAGATAATTTTAGGTACAATAAGAGATTAACACCAATAACTACTAATAAAATAGAATAATTTTAATGATAGACTAAAAGTTACGTTACCAATAAATAAGATTCGTTCTTTACCGCAGATAATTTTAGGTACAATAAAAGATTAACACCAATAACTACTAATAAATAGAAAATTTTTAATGATAGACCAAAAAGTTACGTTAGCAATAGAAGATTTGTTTTACCGTAGATAATTTTAGGTACAATAAAAGATTAACACCAATAACTACTAATAAAATGAAATGATTTTAATGATAGACTAAAAGTTACGTACAATTGCAATAAAAGATTTGTTCTTACCGCAGATAATTTTAGGTAAATAATTTTAATGAGATTAACAAAATAACTACTAATAAATTAGAATAATTTTAATGATAGACTAAAAGTTACGTTACCAATAGAAGATTCGTTCTTACCGCAGATAATTTTAGGTACAATAAAAAGATTAACACCAATAACTACTAATAAAATAGAAAAATTTTAATGATAGACCAAAAGTTACGTTACCAATAAAGGATTTGTTCTTACCAGATAATTTTAAAATTAGTAAAATAAATAGATTAACACCAATAACAACTAATAAAAATAGAAAAATTTTAATGATAGACAAAAGTTACGTTACCAATCGAAGATTATCTTCCGCAGATAAAAGAGATTAATGAATTTGTTTTAATGAGAGACTAAAAGTACCAATAGAAGATAATTTTACTGTAGAAAATTTTTTAACAATAAGAGATTAACACCAATAAAATAAAATACTTTTACTAATAAAATAGAATAATTTTAATGATAGACAAAAAAGTTACGTTACTAATAGAAGATTCATTCTTACCGCAGATAAATTTAGGTACAATAAGAGATTAACACCAATAACTACTAATAAAATAGAAAAATTTTAATGAGAGACCAAAAGTTACGTTACCAATAGAAGATTTGTTCTTACCGCAGATAATTTTAGGTGCAATAAAAGATTAACACCAATAACTACTAATAAAATAGAAAAAATTTTAATGATAGACTAAAAGTTACGTTAACCAATATAGATTTGTTCTTACCAATAGAAGATTCGTTCAGATAATTTTAGGCACAATAAAAGATTAACACCAATAACTACTAATAAAATAGAAAAATTTTAATGATAGACAAAAGTTACGTTAGCAATAGAAGATTTGTTCTTACCGCAGATAATTTTAGGTACAATAAAGATTAACACAAATAACGTACTAATAAAATAAAAAATTTTAATGATAGACCAAAAATTACTAATAAAGTTACGTTAGCAAATAAAGATTTGTTCTTACCGCAGATAATTTTAGGTACAATAAAAGATTAACACCAATAACTACTAATAAAATAGAAAAATTTAATGATAGAACAAAAGTTACGTTAGCAATAAAGGATTTGTTCTTACCGCAGATAATTTTAGGTACAATAAAAGATTAACACCAATAACTACTAATAAAATAGAAAAATTTTAATGATAGACCAAAAGTTACGTTAGCAATAAAGGATTTGTTCTTACCGCAGATAATTTTAGGTACAATAAAAGATTAACACCAATAACTACTAATAATAAAAAAGTTTTAGAATTTCAATTTTAATGATAGACTAAAAGTTACGTTAACAATAGAAGATTTAACTGCAGATAATTTTAGGTAATAAAGATTAACACCAATAACTACTAATAAAATAGAAAAAATTTATTGATAGACCAAAAGTTTTAATAATAAAGGATTTGTTCTTACCAAGATAATTTTAGGTATAAAAAGATTAACCAATAACTACTAATAATGTAGAAAAATTAATACCATAGATAATTTATGAATAAGTTATCAAAAGGATAGATTAACATGATGTACAATAAAGATTAATTCTTACTAATAATTGTAAAATAGAAAAATTTTAATGATAGACCAAAAGTTACGTTAGCAATAAAAGATTTGTTCTTACCGCAGATAATTTTAGGTACAATAAAAGATTAACACTAATAACTACTAATAAAATAGAAAAATTTAATGATAGACCAAAAGTAGAATAATTTAATGATAGACTAAAAGTTACGTTACAATAAAGATTATTTCTAACGCAGATAATTTTAGGTAGAGTTTAACAAATAAAAGATTAACACCAATAGACTAAAGAAAAAATAGAAAAATTTTAATGATAGACCAAAAAAATGTTACGTTACAAATAAAGGATTTATTTCTTACCGGCAGATAATTTTAGACAATAAAAGATTAACACTAATAACTACTAATAAAATAGAATAATTTTAATGATAGACTAAAAGTTACGTTAGCAATAGAAGATTCGTTCTTAACCGCAGATAAATTTAGGTACAATAAGAGATTAACACTAATAACTACTAATAAAATAGAAAAATTTAATGATAGACCAAAAGTTGTTACTAATAGAAGATTCATTTTTACCATAGATAATTTTAGGTTTCAATAAGAGATTAACACCAATAACTAAATAAAGTAGAACTAAATTTAATAATAGAATAAAGGATTTGTTACCAATAATTTTAGAAGGATTTGTTACTAACCGCAGATAATTTTAATGATAGACTAAAAAGTTACGTTACAATAAAATTCTTATCACCAATAACTTTAGGTACAATTATAAAATAAATTAGAATAATTTTAATGATAGACAAAAAATTCGTTACGTTACAATTAGAAGATTTTAATGATAGACAAATTTACCGTAGATAATTTTTAGGGTACAATAAAAGATTAACACCAACAACTAATAAAAAATAGAAAATTTTAATGATATAACAAAAGTTACGTTACAATAGAAAATTGTTTACCGCAGAGAGATAATTTTAGGTTCACAAAAGTATTAACAAAATAACTTTTAAATAATAAAAAAAAAAATTTTAACAGAAGACCAAAAGATACGTTAGGTTCATAAAGGATTTGTTCTTTACCGCAGATAATTTTAGGTAAAAAAAAAGATTAACTTACTGCAATAACTACTAATAAAATAGAAAAACTTAATGATAGAATAAAAGTTACGTTACCAATAAAGATTCATTTTCGTCGATAATTTTAGGTACAATAAAAGATTAACACCAATAACTACTAATAAAATATTAAAAATTTTAATGATAGACCAAAGTTACGTTACAAATAAAGGATTTTTCTACCGCAGATAATTTTAGGTACAAAAAAAAGATTAACATCAATAACTACTAATAAAAAATAGAATAATTTTAATGATAGACCAAAAGTTACATTACCAATAAAGATTCTGTTCTTACCGCAGATAAATTTAGGTACAATAAGATTAACACCAATAATTTGGGACGAATTAGAACAATTTCTCTTGACAGACTAAAAGTTACGTTACCATCCGAAGATTCGTTTTATATCCAGATAATTTTTATATCCTAAGAGATTACAATGTAACTAAACAAAGTAGAATCAATATTAATGATAGAAAAATGTTACGTTAGCAATAAGATTTGTCCTTATTGTAAAAAAAAAAAGAGATTAAAAAAAATAATAAAATAGAACAATTTTAATGATAGAGACTAAAGTCATTTAAGTGATAGAAGATTGTATTCAGTAACCCAACTAATTTTCGTACAATAACCTGATTAACATTAATAACTAACTAATAAAGTAGAAAAAATTTAATGATAGACCAAAAAAAAAAAATTTAGCAATAAAGGATTTTCTACGCAGATAATTTTAGGTTAAAGAGATTAACATAACAACTACTAATAAAGTAGAAAAATTTTAATGATAGACTAAAAGTTGTGTTACCAATAAAGGTGTGTTCTTACCGTAGATAATTTTTGCGTGTATCAGATTAAATACGAATAAAATAGAAAAATAAATTAGAATAATTTTAATTCAATTTTTTTTTTTTTTGTCGCAGATAATTTTAGGTACAATAAAGATTAACAAACTACTAATTCTGTCGTACTGCAGGCAATAATTTTAGACTATTTTTGATTAAATAATAACTACTTTTAAAATAGAAAAATGATAAATTATATGGGATTTATTCCGTTTTAATTTTTTTAAAAGATTAACATTTTAACTACAGATAAAATAATAAGATTAAAAAGTTAATGCTAAAGTAAAATAGTAAATATTTGTTTAATTCACTTACCAAAAATTCGTTTTTATCATGAATATATATCAATAAAGGATTTGTCCTAAATCTCGGTTTTAAAAGATTAACGTGACAACTAATAAAGTAGAAAATTTTAATGATAGACAAAAGTTACGTTAGCAATAAAGGATTTGTTCTCACCGCAGATAAGTTTATGTACAATAAAAGATTAACTCTTCAACTACTAAAAATTGAAAATTTTAATGATAGACCAAAAGTTACGTTAGCAATAAAGGATTTGTTTTACCGATAATTTTAGGTTGCATAAAGTTTTTTACCAATAACTACTATATAAAATAGAAAAATTTTAATGATAGACCAAAATTACGTTAGCAATAAACGATTTGTTCTTACCGCAGATAATTTTAGTAAGGCAAAAGATTAACACCAATAACTACTAATAAAATAGAAAATTTAATGATAGACCAAAAGTTGCGTTAGCAATAAAGGATTTGTTCTTACCGTAATTAATTTTAGGCATAAAAAAAGATTAACACCAATAACTATAATAAAATAGAAAAATTTTAATGATAACCAAAAAGTAATGCTAGTAACAAAGGTTTTGTTCCATCTGCAGATAATTTTAGGCACAATAAAAGATTAACACCAATAACTACTATAAATAGAAAATATTAATGATAGACCAAAAGTTACGTTATATATATATATTTGTTCTGTGTATATATATATATATATAAAATATTAACACCAATAACTACTAATAAAATAGAAAAAAAAATTTGACGATAGACCTAAAAGTTAGAAAGCAAAAAGGATTTGTTCTTACCGCAGATAATTTTAGGTACAAAAGACAAATATAAAAAAATAGAAAATTTTTAATGATAAATTTAAAAAATAACAATTTGTTTCGTTAGTGTGCACAAAGATTAACACCAATAACTACTAATAAAATAGAAAAATTTTAATGATAGACCAAAAGTTATGCTAGTAATAAATTTTTCTTATAGATTTTTATCTAAATAAAAGATTAAACCTGTAACTACTAATAAAATAGAAAAATTTTAATGTGTGTGTGTGTGTGTGTGTAAAGGTGTGTGTGTGTGTGTGATAATTTTAGGTACAAATAAAGATTAACACGTTAGGTTAATAAATCCGAAATTTTAATGATATTTTTGTTTTTTATTTTAGTAAAATAAAGTGCTCAATTACATAAGCAGAGCCTAAATTATAATTATTTTAAGATTAAATATGACTGCTGTCAATAAAAATAGAAAAATTTTAATGATAGAATTTAATTATAAAAAGGATTAAATTGAATTCTGTTTAATCTTCCAGACGAACCAATAACTACTAATAAAATAGAAAAATTTCAATTTACCAAAGTTACGTTAGCAATAAGGATTTTTCTACTGGCAGATAATTTTAGGTAAAGAGATTAACATGATAGCTCCTAATTGGGAATAATTTTAATAATAGACTAAAAGTTACGTTACCAATAGAAGATTTTCTAACTCGTTTTTAAACAATAAGATTAACACCAATAACGATGGAATAAAGTTTCTAAAAAAATAATTAGACTAAAATGTACACTACCAATAGAAGATATATATATAATATAGATATATATATATATAAGAGATTATCACCAATAACTACTAAAAAATAGAAAACACTGGCATAGACAAATTGTTTTTACAGGATGGAATTTTGTTAGAAATTTTAGAAAAATAAGAGATTAACACCAATAAACCGACAAATAAAGTAGAATAACCATTTAACGATATAATAAAAAAAAGCAAAAAGAAAAGAAATACCGCAGATAATTTTAGGTAACAAGAAATTAAAAAGGATAAAAAAAATAGAAAATTTTAAGAAAAAATTTGCGTTAAAAAGAAGTAAGCAAGAAGATAATTTTAGGTTCAAAAGAGATTAACAACGGCTAACTGCCAAAATAAAGTAGAATAATTTCAATGAGGACTGCCACCATAGAAGACGGATATTCAGAAATATCAGGTATCAATTTCTGATTAACAACAATAACTAAATTGATACCGGCCAGTCAACATTTCTTTCCTAACTGAACAAATCTCGCTTTCATTTCATGCCTTTTTGTGCGGCATCCGGTTAAAAGGAAAAATGAATATAAAGTTCAATTTTCATAACAGTTGAAAACATCCAAGAGAAATCGTTTAACACGTGAGTAAAAGTCTCGCGGGAGCAAATGTAACTCCAGTAAGTAAACAACTTATTCGCAAAGGGATATATTTCCTAAGTCCCCAAACAAACCGCATAAAACGACAGATAGTACCAAGAAGCCCACTACAGATTATATATTTTCTTTTGCATATTTATCTTATTAGGCACATGTAATGATTAAAATAAATTAGGAACAATTATAAATAATATAGACTGTAATAAAAGTAACTAGAAGATTCAACCGTAAAATAGAACAAGTTTAACTACTAATAAAACAGAAATACCATACCAATATAGACTGTGGATAAAAGTTATGTGACGGATAGAAGATTCGTTCTTACCGTAGATAAGAGATTAACAAATTAATAAAATAGAACAATTATAAATAATATAGACTGTGGGCTAAAAAGTCATTAACAGAAGATTCGTTCTACCGTAGATCTTATTAATAAAAATAAAACAATTATAACAATATAAAACAGAACAATTATAACAATATAGACTAAAAAAAGTTATGTGACGGATAGAAGATTCGTTCCTACCGTAGATCTATATTAGGCACAATAAGAGATTAATAATAACTAATAATAAAACAGAACAATTATAACAATATAGACTGTAATAAAAGTTATAGACGGATAGAAGACTGTTCCTACCGTAGATCTTATTAGGCACAATAAGAGATTAACAATAATAACTTAATAATAAAACAGAACAATTATAACAATATAGACTGTAATAAAAGCTGGCAGGACGATAGAAGATTTGTTCCTAACAAGATCTTATTAGCACACAAGAGATTAAATAACACAATTCAATAATAAATAGAACAATTATATGAATATAGACTGTAATAAAAAGTTATGTGACGGATAGAAGATTCCACCACTGTAGATCTTATTAGGCAATAATAAGAGATTAATAATAATAACCACACAAAACAGTAGATAATTATTAGGTACAATAAGAGATTAACAATAAATAACTAATAATAAAATAGAACAATTATAACAATATAGACTGTAATAAAAGTTATGTGACGGATAGAAAGATTCGTTTCTTACCGTAGATCTTATGAGTGCACAATAGAGATTAAATCAATAATAATATTAAAATAAACAATTATAATAATAACTAATAATACGGAAACAGAACAATGAAGTTAACAAATAACTAATAATAAAATAGAATAAAACAATATAGACTGTAATAAAAGTTATGTGACGGATAGAAGATTCGTTCCTACCGTAGATCTTATTAGGCAATAAATTCAATAAGAGATTAACAATAATAACTAATAAAAAAACAGAACAATTATAACAATATAGACTGTAATAAAAGTTATGTGACGGATAGAAGATTCGTTCCTACCGTAGATCTTATTAGGCACAATAATTAACACCAATAACAACAAAATAAACAATAATAAAATAGAACAATTATAACAATATAGACTGTAATAAAATAAAGTCAAAAAAAAAAATAAAATATTACTGTACCTAAAAAGAAAGATTTTTATTAGGCACAATAAAGAGATTAACAATTTTTAACTAATAATAAAACAGAACAATTATAACAATATAGACTGTAATAAAAGCACGGATAGAAGATTCAAAAACCGTAGATTTATTAGGCACAATAAGAGATTAACAATAATAACTAATAATAAAAATAGAACAATTATAACAATATAGACTGTAATAAAAGTTATGTGACGGATAGAAGATTCTTCCTTACTACAGATAATTATTAGGCACAATAAGATTAACAATAATAACTAATAATAAAATAAAAAATAACGTATAGACTGTAAATAAATTATATTTTGGATAGAAAGATCGTTCTTACGTAGATCTTTATTAGGCACAATAAGAGATTAACAATAATAACTAATAATAAAACAAACAATTATAATATAGACTGTAATAAAGTTATGTGACGGATAGAAGATTCATTTTAACTTATTAGGCAATATAGATTAACAATAATAATAATAAAACAGAACAATTATAATATAGACTGAATAAAAGTTATGTGACGGATAGAAGATTTGTTCTTACCGTAGATCTTATTAGGCACAATAAGAGATTAACAATAATAACTAAAAAAATAGAACAATTATAACAATATAGACTGTAAAAAAGTTATGTGACGGATAGAAGATTCTTTTCCTACCGTAGAATCTTATTAGGCACAATAAATTAACAATAATAACTAATAAAAACAGAACAATTATAACAATATAGACTGTAATAAAAGTTATGTGACGGATAGAAGATTCGTTTCTACCGTAGATCTTATTAGGCACAATAAAGAGATTAACAATAATAACTAAATAATAAAATAGAACCTTATAAATAATATAGACTGTAATAAAAGTTATGGTAAAACGATAGAGAGATTAAAACGTTATCATCTTATGAATGAAAAATAACTTTAAATAGAACAATTATAAATCTGTAATAAAAGCCAATAATAGAAGATTCGTTCCTACCGTAGATCTTATTAGCAAATAAGAGATTAACAACAATAACTAATAATAAAATAGAACAATTATAACAATATAGACTGTAATAAAAGTTTTTCTATAGAAATTCGTTCTTACCGTAGATAAAAATTTCAAAAAGAGATTAACAATTAATAACTAATAATAAAATAGAACAATTATAACAATATAGACTGTAATAAAAGGATGTGACGGATAGAAGATTCGTTCCTACCGTAGATCTTATTAGGCACAATAAGAGATTAACAATAATAACTAATAATAAAATAGAACAATTATAACAATATAGACTGTAATAAATGTTATGTGACGGATAGAAGATTCGTTCCTACCGTAGATCTTATTAGGCAAATAAGATTTAACTAATAACTAATAATAAAAATAGAACAATTATAATAATATAGACTTTAATAAAAAAAAGTTATGTGACGGATAGAAGATTCTGTTCCTACCGTAGAGATCTTATTAGGGCACAATAAGAGATCAACAATACGAATTCAATAATAAAATAGAACAATTATAACAATATAGACTGGTAATAAGTTATGTGACGGATAGAAGATTCGTTCTACCGTAGAGATCTTATTAGGCAATAAATAAGAGATTAACAATAATAACTAAATAATAAAATGAACAATTATAAATAATATAGACTGTAATAAAAAGTTATGTGATTTGGATAGAAGATTCGTTCACTGTGGATCTTATTGAAATAACAAGAGGATTAACAACAATACCAATAATAAATAGAACAATTATAAATATAGATTCGCATAAAGTCATGTGACGGATAGAAGATTGTTCTTACCGTGGATCTTTATTAGGCAATAATAAGAGATTGAATAATAATAACTAATAATAAAATGAACAATTATAACAATATAGACTGTATTAAAAGTTAAGGTGACGGATAGAAGATTCAATTCTACCAGATCTTATTAGGCACAATAAGAGATTAACAATAATAACTATTAACAAAACAGAACAATTATAACAATATAGACTGTAATAAAAGTTATGTGACGGATAGAAGATTCGTTCTTACCGTAGACCTTATTAGGCAATAAGAGATTAATAATTAACAATAAACAGAACAATAAACAATAATAAAAAATAAAATAGAACAATTTAACAATAATAACAATATAAATAGACAATAATAACAATATAGAAAAAAAGTAATACGGATAGAAGAACGTTCCTACCAGTGAATCTTATTAGGCAGTAAAAATAATAATAACAATAACTAATAAAATAGAACAATTATAAAAATATAGACTGTAATAAAGTTATGTGACGGATATAAGAACCATTTTCCAAATAATCTTATTAGGCACAATAAGAGATTAACAACAAATAACTAATAAAAAATTAGAACAATTATAACAATATAGACTGTAATAAAAGTCATGCTGACGGATAAAATTCGTTCTACCGTAAAATTAGGCAAAGAGATTTAACAAAATAACTAATAATAAAATAGAAACAATTATAAATAATATGAACTGTAATAAAAGTTATGTGACGGATAGAAGATTCGTTTCTACCATTTCTTATTAGCACAATAAAGAGATTAACAATGTCAACTATAATAAAATAGAACAATTATAACAATATAGACTCCAAAAGTTATGTGACGGATAGAAGATTCGTTCCTACTGTAGATCTTATTAGGACACAATAAGAGATTAACAACAATAAATAATTTTTTTAGAACAATTATAACAATAGTCCAATAAAAATTTATGAGATAGAAGATGTTCTAACTGTAAAGATCTTATTAGGCACAATAAGAGATTAACAATAATAACTAATAATAAATAGAACAATTATAACAATATAGACTGTAATAAAAGTTATGTGACGGATAGAAGATTCGACCCTACCGTAGATCTTATTAGGCACAATAAGAAGTTAACAATAATAACTAATAATAAAAATAGAATAATTATAACAATATAGACTAGGAAGTGTAATTTGAAAAATTATTCACACTGTGATCTTAGAAGGCACGTTCGCCATTGCATTGAAAAGGAAATTAAAACATTTGCCAAGACACAGAAAATCTGTTCCTATGAAATAGAACAATAAAAATTATATAAAACAGACTATAATAAAAAAAAGTTATGTGATTTGATAGAAGATTCGTTCCTACCGTAGATCTTTATTAGGCAATTTTTCAGATTAAAAATATAAAAGAAATAAAATAGAACAATTATAACAATATAGACTGTAATAAAAGTTATGACGGATAGAATAGAAGCAGATATTACCGTAAGATCTTATAAAGGAAAGAACAATTATAATAAAATTAACGGATAGAAGATATTTTATAGAAATTATTAGGCAGTAACACAATTTTTAATGCAATTAAACAACAGTATTTTGTAATAAAAGTTATGTGACGGATTTGAAGATTCGTTTCACCGTAGATCTTTTTCTCCACCCAGCTCTGATTAACAATAATAACAAATAATAAAATAGATAGCAATTATAAATAATATAGAAAGAAATAAAAGTTATGTGACGGAAAGAAATCTCGTTCCTACCGTAAGATGTATAATAATAAAAGCACATGAAAGTTCCTACCGTAGATCTTAACAATAATAACAGACAATAAAAATAGAACAATTATAACAATATAGACTGTAATAAAAGTTATGACGGATAGAAGATTCGTTCCATAGAAGTAGATATTAGGCATTAGGCACAATAAAATTAAAACAATGGCCTTATAAATCATATTGAACGGAATTATTCCTACCGTGGTGGATCTTATTAGGCACAATAAGAGATTAACAATAAAACCAATTAAACAATTATAACGGATGATGTGACGGAGAAGATTTCCTGCCGTAGATCTTATTAGGCACAATAAGAGATTAACAATAATAAAAAATAAAACAGAACAATTTTTCTCCATAATAGACTGTAATAAAAAGTTAGGATGACGGATAGAAGATTCGTTCCTACCGTAGATCTTATTAGGCACAATAAGAGATTAACAATAATAACTAATAATAAAATAGAACAATTATAAACAATATAGACTTAATATAAAAGTTACATGACGGATAGAAGATTTGTACCGTAGATCTTATTAGGCACAATAAGATTAACAAATAATAACTAATAATAAAACGAGAACAATAGAAGCAATATAGACTGTAATAAAAGGTATATGGACAAAATAGAAGATTCGTTCCTACCGTAGATCTTATTAGGCACAATAAAGAGATTAACAATTATAACTAATAATAAAATAGAAAATTATAACAATATTGAACTGTAATAAAGTTATGTGACGGATAGAAGATTCGTTCCTATCTTATTAGGCACAAGAGATTAAAACAATAACTAATTAAAACAACAATAACTAATAATAAAATAAAACAATTATAGAAATATAGATTTTATTAGGCACCATAATAAAATGAACAATTATGTGACGGATAGAAGATTCGTTCCTACCGTAGATCTTATTAGGCACAATAAGAGATTAAAACAAACAATTAAATAACTAATAACAAAATTCGAACAATTATCCAGAATATAACACTGTAATAAAAAGTTATGTGACGGAAAAGTTATGGAGGTTTGTTCCCTACCGTAGATCTTATTAGGCACAATAAGAGATTAACAATAATAACTAATAATGAAATAGAACAATTATGATAATATAGATGTTTTGAAAGTTATGTGACGGATAGAAGATTCGTTCCTACCGTAGATCTTATTAGGCACAATAAAGAGATTAACAATAATAACTAATAATAAAATGAACAATTATAATCAATATAGACTGTATTAAAAAGTTATGTGACGGATAGAAGATTTGTTTCCTACCGTAGATCTTATTAACAATAAGAGATTAACAAATAACTAATAATAAAATAGAACAATTATAACCAATATAGACTTGAAAAGTTATGACGACGGATAGAAGATTCTGTTTTGCACCGTAATCTTTTATTAGGCACAATAAAACAGATTAATGATAATAAGACTAATAATAAAATAGAAACAACCTATAACAATATAAGACTGTAAACTAAAATAAAATAGAACAATTATAACAATACGGATATGTGACGAAGATTCGATTTCCTACCGTAGATCTTATTAGGCACAATTTAGATTAACAATAATAACTAATAAAAAACAGAACAATTATAACAATATAGACTGTAATAAAAGTTATGTGACGGATAGAAGATAGTTCCTACCGTAGATCTTATTAGGCACAATAAGAGATTAACAATAATAACTAATAATAAAAATAGAACAATTATAACAATATAGACTGTAATAAAAGTTATGTGACGATAGAAAATTCGTTTACCGTAGATCTTATTAGGCACAATAAAGATTTTAACAATAATAACTAATAATAAATAGAAAAATTATAACAATATAGACTGTAATAAAAGACTTATCTGACGGATAATGATCTCGTTCCTACCGTAGATCTTATCATCATCAATAAATCTTAGATTAACAATAATAAGTAATAATAAAATAGAACAATTATAACAATATAGACTGTAATAAAAGTTATGTGACGGAAAGAAGATTCTAATAAATAAAACAGAACAATTCAATATAGACCGTAGATCTTACCGTAGATGGTCTGCTGGATTAACAATAATAACTAATAATAAACAGAACAATTAAATAATATAGACTGTAATAAAAGTTATGTGACGGATAGAAGATTCGTTCCTATCCCAACTCTTAATACCCATAAGAGATTAACAATAATAACTTAATAATAAAAACAGAAAATTATAAAATATAGACTGTAATAAAACATGTACGGATAGACTGTTCCTACCGTAGATCTTATTAGGCACAATAAGAGATTAACAATAACTATAATAATTCAATTATCATAATATAGACTGTAATAAAGTGTGGACGGATATGATTTGTTCATGTAGATATTATTTAACAAAAATAAGAGATTAACAATTATAACAATAATAGGTAATAAAAGGTGAATAGAACAATTATAACAATATAGACTGTAAGCAAAGTTATGTGACGGATAGAAGATTCGTTTCTACCGTAGATCTTATTAGGCACAATAAGAGATTAACAATAATAAGATTCAATAAAATAGAACAATTATAACAATATAGACTGTAATAAAAACCGTTATGACGGATGTTCAGATTCCGTTCCTACCGTAGATCTTAATAAAAGGCACAATAAAGAGAGTTGACAACAATAACTAATAATAAAATAGAACAATTATAACAATATAGACTGTAATAAAAGTTATTTTTACGGATAGAAGATCTGTTCCTACCGTAGATCTTATTAGGACAATCAGAGATTAATGATCAATAACTAATAATAAAAATAAACAATTATAAACAATTTGATAAAGATTCGTTAGTAAAAGATCTATTATAAAAGTTATATGATGGATAGAAGATTCGTTCCTACCGTAACTTATTAGGCAAATAAAGATTAACAACAATAACTAATAATAAAATAGAACAATTATAACAATATAGACTGTAATAAAAAGTTATGTAACGATAGAAGATTCGTTTACCGTAGATCTTATTAGGCACAATAAGAGATTAACAAATAATAACTAATAATAAAATAGAACAATTATAACAATATAGACTGTAATAAAAAAAGTTACAACGGATAAAGATTCGTTTTACCGTAGATCTTATTAGCACAATAAGAGATTAACAATAATAACTAATAATAAAATAGAACAATAATAAATAAATATAGATATCAATAAAAATTATGTGACGGATAGAAGATTCGTTCTACTGTAGATCTTATTAGGCACAATAAGAGATTAACAATAATAACTAATAATAAAATAGAACAATTATAACAATATAGACTGTAATAAAAGTTATGTGGACGGATAGAAATTCCAGCCTAAATAGATCTTATTAGGCACAATAAGAGATTAACAATAATAATAATAACAAAAACAGAACAATTATAACAATATAGACTGTAATAAAAGTTATGTGACGGATAGAAGATTCCTTCACTAGATCTTATTAGTAGATCTTATTAGGCATTAAGAGATTAACAATAACAAGAGATAATAAAATAGAACAATTATAACAATATAGACTGTAATAAAAGTTATGTGACGGATAGAAGATTCGTTCCTACCGTAGATCTTATTAGGCACAATAAGAGATTAACAATAATAACTAATAATAAAATAGAATAATTATAATAATATAGACTGTAATAAAAAAGTTATGTGACGGATAGAAAGATTCCTTCCTTACAATATAGATGATTATTAAAGCAAATAAGAGATTAACAATAATAACTAATAATAAAATAGAACAATTATAACAATATAGACTGTAATAAAAAAATGTGACGGATAGAAGATTCGTTCCTACCGTAGATCTTATTAGGCCGAATAAGAGATTAACAATAATAACTAATAATAAAATAGAACAATTATAACAATATAGACTGTAATAAAAGTTAGATGTGACGGATAAGATTCCTTCCTACCGTAGATCTTATTAGGCACAATAAGAGATTAACAATAATAACTAATAAAAAACAGAACAATTATAACAATATAGACTGTAATAAAAAGTTATGTGACGGATAGAAGATTCGTTCCTACCGTAGATCTTATTAGGCACAATAAGAGATTAACAATAATAACTAATAATAAAATAGAACAATTATAACAATATAGACTGTAATAAAGAGTTATGTGACGGATAGAAGATTCCTTCCTACCGTAGATCTTATTAGGCACAATAAGAGATTAACAATAATAACTAATAATAAAAACAGAACAATTATAAATAATATAGACTGTAATAAAAGTTATGTGACGGATAGAAGATTCGTTCCTACCGTAGATCTTATTAGGCACAATAAGAGATTAACAATAATAACTAATAATAAAATAGAACAATTATAACAATATAGACTGTAATAAAAGTTATGTGACGGATAGAAGATTCGTTCCTACCGTAGATCTTATTAGGCACAATAAGAGATTAACAATAATAACTAATAATAAAACAGAACAATTATAACAATATAGACTGTAATAAAAGTTATGTGACGGATAGAAGATTCGTTCCTACCGTAGATCTTATTAGGCACAATAAGAGATTAACAACAATAACTAATAATAAAATAGAACAATTATAACAATATAGACTGTAATAAAAGTTATCTGACGGATAGAAGATTCGTTCCTACCGTAGATATTATTAGGCACAATAAGAGATTAACAATAATAACTAATAATAAAATAGAACAATTATAACAATATAGACTGTAATAAAAGTTATGTGACGGATAGAAGATTCGTTCCTACCGTAGATCTTATTAGGCACAATAAGAGATTAACAATAATAACTAATAATAAAAAAGAACAATTATAACAATATAGACTGTAATAAAAGTTATGTGACGGATAGAAGATTCGTTCCTACCGTAGATCTTATTAGGCACAATAAGATTAACAATAATAACTAATAATAAAATAGAAACAATTATAACAATATAGACTGTAATAAAAGTTATGTGACGGATAGAAGATTCGTTCCTACCGTAGATCTTATTAGGCACAATAAGAGATTAACAATAATAACTAATAATAAAATAGAAATAATTATAACAATATAGACTGTAATAAAAGTTATGTGACGGATAGAAGATTCGTTCCTACCGTAGATCTTATTAGGCAAAATAAGAGATTAACAATAATAACTAATAATAAAATAGAACAATTATAACAATATAGACTGTAATAAAAGTTATCTGACGGATAGAAGATTCGTTCCTACCGTAGATATTATTAGGCACAATAAGAGATTAACAATAATAACTAATAATAAAAACAGAAAGGACATAACAATATAGACTGTAATAAAAGTTATGTGACGGATAGAAGATTGTTCCCGTAGTAGATCTTATTAGATTAACAATAAGAAATAGATTAAAATAATATAGATAATAAAAGTTATCTAATAAGATAAAAGAACAATTAACATAATAACAATAATAAACTGTAATTAAAATATAGACTGTAATAAAAGTGACGGATAGAAGATTCGTTCCTACCGTAGATCTTATTAGGCACAATAAGAGATTAACAACAATAACTAATAATAAATAGAACAATTATAACAATATAGACTGTAATAAAAGTTATGTGACGGATAGAAGATTCGTTCCTACCGTAGATCTTATTAGGCACAATAAGAGATTAACAATAATAACTAATAATAAAATAGAACAATTATAACAATATAGACTGTAATAAAAGTTATGTGACGGATAGAAGATTGTTCCTACCGTAGATCTTATTAGGCACAATAAGAGATTAAATAATAACTAATAATAAATAGAACAATTATAACAATATAGACTGTAATAAAAAGTTATGTGACGGATAGAAGATTCGTTCCTACTGTAGATATTATTAGGCACAATAAGAGATTAACAATAATAACTAATAATAAAATAGAACAATTATAACAATATAGACTGTAATAAAAGTTATGTGACGGATAGAAGATTCGTTCTTACCGTAGATCTTATTAGGCACAATGAGAGATTAACAATAATAACTAATAATAAAATAGAACAATTATAACAATATAGACTGTAATAAAAGTTATGTGACGATAGAAGATTGATCTTATTAGAATTTAACAATTAACTAATAATAAAATAGAACAATAAACAATATAGGGTAATAAAGTTACTGATCTTATAGAAGATTCAATAAGAGATTAACAATAATAACTAATAATAAAACTAATAATAAAATAGAACAATTATAACAATATAGACTGTAATAAAAGTTATGTGACGGATAGAAGATTCGTTCCTACCGTAGATCTTATTAGGCACAATAAGAGATTAACAATAATAACTAATAATAAATAGAACAATTATAACAATATAGACTGTAATAAAAGTTATACAAATATAGACTGTGACGGATAGAAGATTCGTTCCTACCGTAGATCTTATTAGGCAATAAGAGATTAACAATAATAACTAATAATAAAATAGAACAATTATAACAATATAGACTGTAATAAAAGTTATGTGACGATAGAAGATTCGTTCCTACCGTAGATCTTATTAGGCACAATAAGAGATTAACAATAATAACTAATAATAAAACAGAACAATTATAACAATATAGACTGTAATAAAAGTTATGTGACGGATAGAAGATTCGTTCCTACCGTAGATCTTAATAGGCAATAATAAGAGATTAACAATAATAACTAATAATAAAACAACAATTATAACAATATAGACTGTAAAAAAAGTTATAAATGACTGATAGAAGATTCGTTCCCTACCGTAGATCTTATTAGGCACAATAAGAGATTAACAACAATAACTAATAATAAAATAGAACAATTATAACAATATAGACTGTAATAAAAGTTATGTGACGGATAGAAGATTTCGTTCCTACCGTAGATCTTATTAGGCACAATAAGAGATTAACAATAATAACTAATAATAAAACAGAACAATTATAACAATATAGACTGTAATAAAAGTTATGTGACGGATAGAAGATTCGTTCTACCGAGATAGGCACAATAGATCTTTAATATTAGTACAATAAGAGATTAACAATAACTAATAATAAAAGAGATTAGAACAATTATAACAATATAGACTGTAATAAAAGTTATGTGACGGATAGAAGATTCGTTCCTACCGTAGATCTTATTAGGCATATAAGAGATTAACAATAATAACTAATAATAAAACAGAACAATTATAACAATATAGACTGTAATAAAAGTTATGTGACGGATACAATTATTCCAATATAGATCTTATTAGGCACAATAAGAGATTAAATAATAACTAATAATAAAATAGAACAATTTATAGACTGTAGAAGATAGAAGATTCGTTCCTACCGTAGATCTTATTAAGAGATTAACAATAAGAGATTAACAATAATAACTAATAATAAATAGAACAATTATAACAATATAGACTGTAATAAAAGTTATGTGACGGATAGAAGATTCGTTCCTACCGTAGATCTTATTAGGCACAATAAGAGATTAACAATAATAACTAATAATAAAATAGAACAATTATAACAATATAGACTGTAATAAAAGTTATGTACGGATAGAAGATTCGTTACCTACCGTAGATCTAACTAATATTAGAACAATTTTAAATAATATAGAGATTAATAATAAAGATAACTAGATCTTATAAAAGAGAAACAATTAACTAAATTAATATAGACTGTAATAAAAGTATGACGGATAGAAGATTCGTTCCTAAGAGATTAACAGAATAACTTATTAGAACAATTATAAGAGATTAACAATAATAATAATAATAAAATAGAACAATTAATAAAATAGAACAATTAATATAGACTGTAATAAAAGTTATGTGACGGATAGAAGATTGTTCCTACCGTAGATCTTATTAGGCACAATAAGAGATTAACAACAATAACTAATAATAAAATAGAACAATTATAACAATATAGACTGTAATAAAAGTTATGTGACGGATAGAAGATTCGTTCCTACCGTAGATCTTATTAGGCACAATAAGAGATTAACAATAATAACTAATAATAAAATAGAACAATTATAACAATATAGACTGTAATAAAAGTTATGTGACGGATAGATTCGTTCCTACCGTAGATCTTATTAGGCACAATAAGAGATTAATAATAAGAACTTATATATAGACTAAAAGAATTAACAATTAAAATAATAGACTCCGTAATAAAAGTTATGGACGGATAGAAGATTCGTTCTACCGTAGATCTTATTAGGCAAATAAGAGATTAACAAATAATAACTAATAATAAAATAGAACAATTATAACAATATAGACTGTAATAAAAGTTATGTGACGGATAGAAGATTCGTTCCTACCGTAGATCTTATTAGGCACAATAAGAGATTAACAATAATAACTAATAATAAAATAGAACAATTATAAATAATATAGACTGTAATAAAAGTTATGTGACGGATAGAAGATTCGTTCCTACCGTAGATCTTATTAGGCACAATAAGAGATTAACAATAATAACTAATAAAAAATAGAACAATTATAACAATATAGACTGTAATAAAAGTTATGTGACGGATAGAAGATTCGTTCCTACCGTAGATCTTATTAGGCACAATAAGAGATTAACAATAATAACTAATAATAAAATAGAACAATTATAACAATATAGACTGTAATAAAAGTTATGTGACGGATAGAAGATTCGTTCCTACCATAGATCTTATTAGGCACAATAAGAGATTAACAATAATAACTAATAATAAAACAGAACAATTATAACAATATAGACTGTAATAAAAGTTATGTGACGGATAGAAGATTCGTTCCTACCGTAGATCTTATTAGGCACAATAAGAGATTAACAATAATAACAATAAAAAATAGAACAATTATAAATAATATAGACTGTAAAGAAAGTTATGTGACGGATAGAAGATTCGTTCCTACCGTAGATCTTATTAGGCACAATAAGAGATTAACAATAATAACTAATAATAAAAGAACAATTATAAATAATATAGACTGTAATAAAAGTTATGTGACGGATAGAAGATTGTTCCTACCGTAGATCTTATTAGGCACAATAAGAGATTAACAATAATAACTAATAATAAACAGAACAATTATAACAATATAGACTGTAATAAAAAGTTATGTGACGGATAGAAGATTCGTTCCTACCGTAGATCTTTTATTAGGCACAATAAGAGATTAAATAATAATAACTAATAATAAAAACAGAACAATTATAACAATATAGACTGTAATAAAAGTTATGTGACGGATAGAAGATTCGTTCCTACCGTAGATCTTATTAGGCACAATAAGAGATTAACAATAATAACTAATAATAAAATAGAACAATTATAACAATATAGACTGTAATAAAAGTTATGTGACGGATAGAAGATTCGTTCCTACCGTAGATCTTATTAGGCACAATAAGAGATTAACAATAATAACTAATAATAAAGAACAATTATAACAATATAGACTGTAATAAAAGTTATGTGACGGATAGAAGATTCGTTCCTACCGTAGATCTTATTAGGCACAATAAGAGATTAACAAATAATAACTAATAATAAAATAGAACAATTATAACAATATAGACTGTAATAAAAGTTATGTGACGGATAGAAGATTCGTTCCTACCGTAGATCTTATTAGGCACAATAAGAGATTAATAAAATAATAACTAATAATAAAATAGAACAATTATAAAATAATATAGACTGTAATAAAAGTTATGTGACGGATAGAAGATTCGTTCCTACCGTAGATCTTATTAGGCACAATAAGAGATTAACAACAATAACTAATAATAAAACAGAACAATTATAACAATATAGACTGTAATAAAAGTTATGTGACGGATAGAAGATTCGTTCCTACCGTAGATCTTATTAGGCACAATAAGAGATTAACAATAATAACTAATAATAAAACAGAACAATTATAACAATATAGACTGTAATAAAAGTTATGTGACGGATAGAAGATTTGTTCCTACCGTAGATCTTATTAGGCACAATAAGAGATTAACAATAATAACTAATAATAAAATAGAACAATTATAACAATATAGACTGTAATAAAAGTTTATGACGATAGAAGATTCGGATAGAAGATTCAATAAGAGATTCAATAATACCGTAGAAAATAGAACTTATTAGGACACAATAAGAGATTAAGATCAAGGCAAATAAGAGATAATAATAAAATAGAAACAGAACAATTATAACAATATAGACTGTAATAAAAGTTATGTGACGGATAGAAGATTCGTTCCTACCGTAGATCTTATTAGGCACAATAAGAGATTAACAACAATAACTAATAATAAATAGAACAATTATAACAATATAGACTGTAATAAAAGTTATGTGACGGATAGAAGATTAAATTCCTACCGTAGATCTTATTAGGCAATAAGAGATTAACAATAATAACTAATAATAAAATAGAAACAATTATAACAATATAGACTGTAATAAAAGTTATGTGACGGATAGAAGATTCGTTCCTACCGTAGATCTTATTAGGCACAATAAGAGATTAACAACAATAACTAATAATAAAATAGAACAATTATAACAATATAGACTATAATAAAAGTTATGTGATGGATAGAAGATTCGTTCCTACCGTAGATCTTATTAGGCACAATAAGAGATTAACAATAATAACTAATAATAAAATAGAACAATTATAACAATATAGACTGTAATAAAAGTTATGTGACGGATAGAAGATTATTCAATAACAATATAGTAGATCTTATTAGGCACAATAAGAGATTAACAATAATAACTAATAATAAAATAGAACAATTATAACAATATAGACTGTAATAAAAGTTATCTGACGGATAGAAGATCTGTTCCTACCGTAGATCTTATTAGGCACAATAAGAGATTAACAATAATAACTAATAATAAAATAGAACAATTATAACAATATAGACTGTAATAAAAGTTATGTGACGGATAGAAGATTCGTTCCTACCGTAGATCTTATTAGGCACAATAAGAGATCTTATTAGAACAATTATAACAATATAGCACAATAAGAGATTCTTAAGGCAACAATAACTAATAATAAAATAGAAGAACAATTATAACAATATAGACTGTAATAAAAGTTATGTGATTTGATAGAAGATTCGTTCCTACCGTAGATATTATTAGGCACAATAAGAGATTAACAATAATAACTAATAAAAAAACAGAACAATTATAACAATATAGACTGTAATAAAAGTTATGTGAAAATAGAAGATTCGTTCCTACCGTAGATCTTATTAGGCACAATAAGAGATTAACAACAATAACTAATAATAAAATAGAACAATTATAACAATATAGACTGTAATAAAAGTTATGTGACGGATAGAAGATTCGTTCCTACCGTAGATATTATTAGGCACAATAAGAGATTAACAATAATAACTAATAATAAAACAGAACAATTATAACAATATAGACTGTAATAAAAGTTATGTGACGGATAGAAGATTCGTTCCTACCGTAGATCTTATTAGGCACAATAAGAGATTAACAATAATAACTAATAATAAAATAGAACAATTATAACAATATAGACTGTAATAAAAGTTATGTGACGGATAGAAGATTCGTTCCTACCGTAGATCTTATTAGGCACAATAAGAGATTAACAATAATAACTAATAATAAAACAGAACAATTATAAATAATATAGACTGTAATAAAAGTTATGTGACGGATAGAAGATTCGTTCCTACCGTAGATCTTATTAGGCACAATAAGAGATTAACAATTATAACTAATAATAAAATAGAACAATTATAACAATATAGACTGTAATAAAAGTTATGTGACGGATAGAAGATTTGTTCCTACCGTAGATCTTATTAGGCACAATAAGAGATTAACAATAATAACTAATAATAAAACAGAACAATTATAACAATATAGACTGTAATAAAAGTTATGTGACGGATAGAAGATTCGTTCCTACCGTAGATCTTATTAGGCACAATAAGAGATTAACAATTATAACTAATAATGAAATAGAATAATTATAACAATATAGTCTTTAATAAAAGTCATGTGACGGATAGAAAATTCGTTCCTCCCGTTGATGTTTTTAGGAAAAGTAAGAGATTAGCGAAAATGTCTAATGATAAAATTGGACAATTATAATAATTATACTGTATTGAATGTTACATGACGGATAGAATGTCACGTACTTACGATTTGCTTGCAATTTTAACCGCCAATCACTGCTAATAAACTGATGAGATCGGCTGACAGTGTAGTCAGTGTGTCAAACTGTTCAAGCTTATGGTTTTGTATTATTATCCTTCTTTTTTTTTTTTTGAGCAGGTTTACAATTTCAGCTCAAATCTGAAAATACGTAAAAATATGAAAATTATATAAGCAAGGATATTTAGGTGTATAAAATCTTTTGAGTTCTTCCTCTGTGGTTTTAGAGAGTTTTATTCATCTTAAAACTGTCTCTTAAATTTATGATTTTACCTTTCCTGAAGATTTAGTCCTCACTTCAGAATTCGTATCGCCCACTTTGAGAATAACGGAAATAAAAGATATATTTTCTCTGGCAGATGCGAATCACGAAACTTCCGCATTGTAACTTTTGATTTGCACCTGGTTCAGACTATTAGACATGAAATCGCCGTGTACAGTGACTGGATATTAGCAAATTATTCTCATGTTGGGAAACTATAATACCAAATGTAATATGAGCATTTTATATATAAAATAATCTTCAGGTGATGTCATATATATATATTATTGTGACCTAGAACGGGGTTACTGAATGAGAAATAACCAAAATGAAGGTTGGAAATGACATGGCAATCCTTATAACATCAAAAAAATACAATACTCGCCAGCGGCGTGAAGTAGGTAAACCACTGCTTGTGGTGGACTACATAGACAGCATATTACCTTAACTTACAACAGTGTTCAACGTATTTATGATGATTCGGACATACCCATTAGTGTTCAAAGGCACAGTATAAATATGCATACATGCATTCACATATATATATATATATATATATATATATATATATATATATATATATATATATATGTCATCAGCTGAAGATTATATTATGTTATATATATATATATATATATATATATATATATATATAATTTAACTGAATGAAAACAGACAACATTAAGGGTCCATGGTTATAATTTATTTCCCCATGGAATTTCTTTTTCCCTGGCTCATCAGACCATACTTTCAAGGGTGAAAAAATGTATTTAAATTTACATATAATTTTTTACACTTTTGATGGGTAGTATTAAGTTGATGTAAGGTGATATAGAATGTTGTGACAGATGGTGTGATAGACATGGTCGAAATTAGAGAGGGAAGGGAGAGATAGGAATGCTTTTAAAGTTATTTTTATTACAATACTTAATAGTGAGGAATGGAGTATGGACCAGACATTTGACCTATTTACCCATTTAATAGGTCAACGCACGGGAAACGATATAGAGAGAAAAAAGAGAGAAGTAAAGATGTAATAAGAGATGGAATTAGCGTTTTGAAGGAAAGAAACAGGAATATAAATTTGGAGAGCGAAATTAAGAGAATTCATGTATGTGGGCATATAGCGCCAAACTGGAAAAGCCATCTGTTTTCATTAAATTAAATTAATCGCTCTGATTTAACATTGATCTCTCAGGATTTCATCCTCCTTCGGATTATCCATACGGATTACATAGATTTTCATTACTTATATATATATATATATATATATATATATATATATATATATATATATATATATATATATATATATATGGCTTTTATATACATCACGTATATATACGTTAAACTTTTCCCTTTCTCCCGTACGCCGATAGCTTAGGGGTAGAGTCTTTGGGTTCGATCCCGGCTTGAAGCAATCGGATTTTTATATGCTATGTTATAATAAATACATTGTCGATCATTTTAAATATTTTATATTATTAGGGCCCACTCATGAGCTGTGATACATCAAAACAGTATGTCTGTGTATGATATATATATATATATATATATATATATACAGAGAGAGAGAGAGAACTCAACACCCGGAGGCGACAGTTTGTTTCATAAAATAAACTGTCGTCTCTTGGTGCTAACTTCAATGTCCACTTCTATATTTACATACGCTCTATCTCTGATATTGAGTACTTTAAACCCCGAAATATAGCTTAACTTTAAACTATATTTTCACACACACACACAAACAAATATATATATATATATATATATATATATATATATATATATATATATATAGATAGATAGATAGATTACAAAACAAAGAAATAAAAAATTACCTCACAGGTATAGACCATTTCAGCTGACGCAGTCTTATTCAACACAGACGGTTTATATGCTATGTTATAATAAATAAATTGTCGATCATTTTAAATTTGATATTATTAAGACTACCTGGATTATATTCCCAACGGATTATTTTCACTCTCTCTCCTTACTCTCTCTCTCTCTCTCTCTCTATATATATATATATATATATATATATATATATATATATATATATATATATATAAGCGTGTCATGCGACAATTGAAGACCTAATTTTGAAACTAATTTGACTACAGTAAAGGGAAAAAAGGCAAAAATGAAATCGAAAATGTTTTTGTTGTTAGAGTTAAATTTTAAAAAAATCCAAATTTAAAAACACAGACGCTTATGTTTAAGTCTTTTCTTCTAGTTAATATAAATTACCTTTATAGTAAGGGATTTTTTTTTCATGTCGACAATATAGTTAAATTCCCAGATCAATTCTATGGACAAGACTAATTGGTATAAAATGACAACTGGAAAAAATCAGAGTTGCGTTTCGCCTTCCGACTTTTTCAAGGCAAAAATGAAAAGTCGGAAGACGAAACGCGTCGGCAAAAATCTAAGATTTTTTTCAATTTTCATTTTATACCAATCTGTCTTCTACACAAAATTGATCTGGGAATTTGACTATAACAATATTATATATATATATATATATATAGTTTATGCAAAACTAGGTAATCCGTATGGGTAGACCCAAGGAGGATGGTATCCAGAGAGCTCAATGTAAGTTCAGAGCAAATAAATTTGAATAAAAACAGTCTACTTTAAGGTTCCATGTAATAAATTATTTCACCACAGCCCTTTTAAAGGGCTCTGGATCATCAGACTTTACTTCCTATTTTTCATTTCAACCTTTGGAAGTAAAGTCTTTAAAAGGGCTGTGGTGAAATAATTTATTACATGGAACCTTAAAGTGATCTGTTTTTATTCAAATATATATATATATATATATATTTGCTAGAATATATTTTTAAGCTACGCTATATTTATGGGTTAAATAAGCTTTATCTGGTCTAGAGTTTATGTAAATATAAAGTGTACACTGAGGTCAGGGTTGAATGCAATCTTCAGGCCGGCGTTCAAGCATGAAAGCGATCGCCACCGTTCGATGTTGGTCCCAGTCTCCCACTTTATAAAGCTGGTGCCCTCGCTTTTCATCTCGAGGTCCTTGGACAAAATCCAGAGCTGGATATGCAATGTTATAGGTCCTGATCTGTCATCTCGTCTACAGTCACTCTCTCACACACGTGGTTGTGGCTTCCTTCTGCTTTTTTCCACAAATATTTTCATTGCAACTGCTCCGACGAGCTAATTTCACTGGTACCCCAACTGCATGAATTTAAGCGTGCTACTAGGTTGGTAATTCGGTCCCACCCTTTCACTGTTGAAAGAGTCAAATGTAACCGCCTCTTCTACTCCAAAACTTCTCTCGCACTTCCCGACAGTGGAACACCCTTCCTCTTACATGCTTTTGTGATAGCTATAATCTTCAAATATTCAAATGTAATGTCTATCGGCATTTCTGATGCCTTGATCCTGATCCACGTCCATCTCTATATCCTTTCTTCGAACAACCCTCTTTATTCTTGCTCTTATCCTCTGTAATCTCGTGCGTGCTAGTGGCATTCCCACCTTGCTTGGGTTGGATGGATTGCTTACAATGTATATATATATATATATATATATATATATATATATACATGTGTGTGTGTGTGTGTGTGTGTGTGTGTGTGTGTGTGTGTGTGTGTGTGTGTGTGTGTGTGTAAAAATATATAGAAAATAGGAAAGAACTCGTTAGGTAAATAATCCAAAGTTCTTTAGTATTTTTGTTATTATTTTTTTAAAAAAATAGTGCTCGATGCAAAAGGAAAGCCTAAATAGAATTATTTATTTAAAAATATGATTACAACCCTAACCTTACCCTGACTTGACCTCTTTGAATGTAACTGAGATATCGATACAAATTATTAACCCTTACGCCCCTTTTTTTAAATAATTGCTCTAGCCGTTACAATAGTAATTTTAACTTTAATAATGAATATGCTTATAAAACGCGTAAATTTCAGGAATTAGTTATTCCAAGAAAAAATTTCGCTTGAAGATGGAACAGAGCTTGGTACTTTAATTCAATTGAATTCAAATAATTATATTGAAGTTTTCGGCTCTTGTTTTGAAACATGAGAACTCTTATGTAGCGTTGGAATCATTTTTAAATAAATTATTATATATATATATATATATATATATAAGTGTGTCAGTGTGTGTGCGTGTGTGTGCGCGCGCGCGTATTTAGGCAGCAAATTCTCTTTTAGGCATGTCTAATGGAATAAATAACAAACATTATGTCTGCTAACTTTTAGCAAAATCCATTCATACTCACGAATAACCTTCCGTGTATTGATGTTAAAGGATGAGAGAAATGTGCTATAGCTGTGTAAATTTCTTTTATTTTCATTTCCCAAGTACTTTCGATCTTCTTCCAAGATCATCTTCAGGGGTTCAAGTAGTACAAAACTAGATGTTTGCATTTAAAAGCATAATGAAAAAAATACGGTAATGAATAACAACGCAAAGCTTTGTATAAATACTTGTACTAATGAAGAACATATAGTTTTATAGTGCTACTTTTCGAAGATATTTTTTGCTATCCCAACATGCCTTTGGATTTCCGCCCTCTGTTATAACAATTATGCTTTCCATCTTCTTACAATTGATGATTAGTCTTTTCTTCTCGCTTTCCTTCACTACCTTCTGTAGGGCTTCTGGTAGTTTCCTCTTTCTATTTACTATCAGCATCTTTTTAACTATGTTGTTAAGATTGCCAATAATGAATCCTGGTAATTATTCTCTCAAAATCGCCTCAGAGGATAGGTTGAATAAGTCCGGTGAGATGACACATCCTTGTCTTGCATTCATCTCTATATTTTTAATATTCACTGAATTCATTTTCTATCTGTGTGCAGGCGGTTTGTTGCAAGTATAGGTTCTGGATTATTCTGATATTCTTCCCAAATATGTTGTGGTTAACGAGCAGTTGCTACAGTTCTTTGTGGCGTATTTATAAAAAAAAAAACGTATTCCTAGAAATTAGACAGATCTTCTATTTTTCAATGCCGTTCATTCAGGACGCAGACGATCATGGCTCTCCACAGCTTCCTTTTTTTGTATTACCTTTGTATTGCGAGACCTTCTTTGGAAATATAGTGGAAGGATGTCCCGTTGTCTTCTGCACGGTTTTGAATTAAGAGCTGTCATTCACCCTTCATGCCGTAGACGATCATGGTTCTCCACAGCTTCCTATTTCTGTATTACCTTTGTATTTCCAACCATTCTTTGGAAATACAGTGGAATGATGACCCGTTACCTTCATCACCGTTTTTAAATTCAGATCTGTTATTCAAGCTTCAAGACGTAGACGATCATGGCTCTCCACAGATTCCTTTTCTTTATTAGCTATGAAATGCCATAAATTCTTTGGGAATATAGAGGAGTTGTTTCCCGTGGCCTTCTCCGAAGTTTTTATTCAAGATTTGTCTTTCTTCCTACAGGACGTAGATGATCATGGCTCTCCACAGATTCCTTTTCTTTATTATCTGTGATATGCCATACACTTTTTGGAAATATAGTGGAGTAGTTTCTTCAAAGTTTTCTATTAAAAGCTCTATATCTCTTTTCAGGATGAAGGCAATCATGGCTCTCCACAGATTCCTATTCTGTATTATTCGTAAATTGTCGTGACATCACGAGGAAGATGATGGAGTTGTTTCTTTCTCCATAGTACGGAACTCTCTTTTTTTATTATTAGTTTGGCTGCTACGAAAATCTAGAAAGTTTAATCTATGCTGTTATTTAGCCCATCATTTACCTCGGAGTTCTTGACAAGATCCAGAGGCGGATATGTAATATAATTGGCCCTGATCTGGCATCTCGTCTACAGTTCCTCTCTCACAGACGCGCCGTCGCCTCTCTCTGTCTTTTCTACAAATACTTTCATGGTAATTGCTCCTCGGAGCTGCTTTCACTGGTTCCCAGACTCATGAATTTAAGCGCCCTACAAGGCTGGCATCCTGCTCCCACCCCTTACACTGTAGAAACTTTTTTAAATGTAGCCGTCTCTTCTCCAATAGCTTCATACCTCGCACCTCTCGCCTGTGGAACACCCTTCCCGATTACTATTTCCCTGAGAGCTAAAATCTCCAAATATTCAAATGTAATGTCAATCGACATCTCCAGTTACCTTGATCTATCCACTACTCTTCTCCTCATCCTTTCTTCTATCACTCCTATCTGATCTTGCTCCAAATCTTCTACAACCCCCTGCGTCCTAGTGGCTACACGCCTTGCTCGGGGCGTAATGCTTAAAAAAAAACAACAAGAAAAAAAAAACACATGACATTAAGAAGCGCATTTGTCCGGAATTTTAACTCGAATTCTTAAAAAAAAGAATATAAATCATTTTCTTTCTATTTTCAGTGTTAGAAGCGATAAACAAAAATTCATTTTTTTTATTACATCTATGGAATCTGTCACAATATTGATGCGCTCTTTTTTAATGAAATTAGGTGGTTGTGTTTTATTAAGAGAAAAACAGAATGAACGTTTTAGCTTAATTAGCATATAATTATGTCTACCTATGTCTGATGTCTTTATTTCTCTCAGCGTTCGTTTTTTTTTTTGTTTTTTTTTTCATCTCGACGTGATAATACACCGTCTGTTCTTGATATATCTCGAGTCTACTAGTATTTTATAACTATACAAAGTTATTATATTAGGTTGGTGCAAAAATAATGACGTAATAATGTCGTTTTTTGACGTTAAAAAATACGTCAAAGAACGACATTATTACGTCATTATTTTTGCACCACCCTAATATAATACAATAGGTATTTCAAGATATAAGATAAGGTAATATCAGTATTATACTATACAATACTTGCTTTCTTTCTTTTTCAATGGTTTTTCTTTCTTTTTTTTTATTGCTTTCGTTCTTTCTTTTTAGCTGTTTTTTTTTGTTCTGTTCTTTCTTCAAACGTTCATTCTTTGTTTCTTTCCGTCAATATTCTTTTTCTAGTTTCTTTCCTTTCTTTTCTTTTTCTGTTTTCTTTTATCTTTCTTTCTTTATTTCTTTCTTTTTCTTTCTTTCTTTTTGCCTTCAACCGTTCATTCTTTCTTTCTTTCCGTCTATACCCTTTCTCTAGTCCCATTTCTTTCTTTCATTATTTCTTTCTTTCTTTTTTTAAAAGGGCTTTATTTCTATTCTGTTTTGTTCCTTCTTTCTTTCTTTCTTTCTTTTCTTTTTTTTTTCTTTAAACTTTCATTCCCTCTTTCTTTTCGTCTATACACTTTCTCTAGTTCCCTTTCTTACTTTATTTCTTTTTCAAGGGCTTTATTTCTAGTCTGTTTTGTTCTTTCTTTTTCTTTCTTTCGTTCTTTCTTTCTTTCTTTCAAATTTCATTCTTTCTTTCTGTCAGTCAAGATTCTTTCCCCCGTTTTCATTCTTTATTTCCTTTTAAAGAAGTTTTGATTCTGTTTTGATTTTTCTTTCTTTTTTTTTCATTTATTTATTTATTTATTTTCTGTCTATTTCTCTTTCTTTCTTTCTTTCTTTCTTCAAACTTTCATTCTTTGTTTTCCATTAATATTCTTTTTTTCTTTCTTTCATTATGTCCTGTTCTGTTTTTTTCTTTCTTTCTTTCTTTCTTTCTTTCTTTCTTTCTTTCTTTCTTTCTTTCTTTCTTTGTCCTCAAACTTTCATTTCTCTCTTTCTTTCTTTCTTCAAACTTTCTTTTTTGGTTTCCACCAAGATTCTTTCATTTTTTCTTCCACAAAGATTCTTTCTTTCTTTCTTTCTTTTTTTCTTTTTGTCTTCAATTTGTCTGTCTTTCTTTTCCTTTCTCGGCTTTCTCGCTTTCTTTCAACCAAACAACCATACAAGTATAATGTCCTCCAAACGCTTTACTCACGATTTGACATTTACTTTATTCCTCCTAATTAAACTGTATAAATAAATGAATAAATTTTCAGACAAGTACTTCCGGCTTTCCTTAAAGAAGAAAAAAAAAGCCGCCATGACAGACCAAATTAATTATGCTAATTAAAATTAAAATAAAAACGAGGTAATTATTTTCATCATAATTGAATTTCCTTTTCATGAAAATCAAGTCAGTCTATACGGAGCTGCAGCGGTCGACATCGACTTTTCCTGATTCTACAACACAGATTTCCTGTCTTCGGAACTCATTTTATAATAGCACAGCTGAATATTTCTTGAAAGTGTGATCAGAGCCGAAAAGAATTTTCATACGTATCTAGACGTAGACAAACACTACATCGGCAGACGATCACTGAACGATCAAATATCAGTCACATTAGCAAATACTGGATGGGTAGTCAGTCAAACATCTTTCTTTTTCTTTTTCATTATTTCAGTCCAGGCAAGACCGTCCTGGGTATGACGATAAACTACATCCGGCAGTAAGGCCTCTGATCGGGAGGTTTTGAGAAGCGTAGAACCACCTCCTAATTGTTGTTGTTCACAGGTCCACCCTGATCTGGGGAGGTAGCACCTGTTAGGGTTCCAGCTATGGGCAAATAGTTAAACCCCAAACATTAAATTGTAAGAATGTCTTTATTTTTTTTATTTATTTTTTTTTTTTTGAGAATATAATAATTTATGCATACAATTTTACTAATTAGCATATAGCTAGAGGTGGGGTTATTTTACCTAATCAGAATTTGATAAAAAAAAAAATGAGAAATTATAACGTGGATATAAACTGGGGGATCAATTCTATATTACAATCAATACATAAACTGATCCCTCACTTTGTGTACACTGTAGTTTCTATACATTTATATTCCCGAGAATAATGATGTAGTGATACAATTTTTACTAATTAGCATATAGTTGTGGTGGGGGGCGAGCGGGTACATATACCTAATCAGAATTTGATAAACAAACGAGAAATTATAATGTGGATATAAAGTGGGGGCACAATTCTCTATTACAATCAGTACATAAATTGATCCCTCACTTTGTGGACAATAATGCCTGAATGAAAATAAAATTGGCTAGGTGATAAACCCCAAAACATGTATTAAAAAAAAAACTTTAATTTAAATTTCCCAGCCTTCATATTCCTTCGTGCGCATGCGTAGTCGCATCAATATAATCGTTAAAAATATCGAAACGCGTCCCACAAAAAAAAAAAAAAAAAAAAAAAAACTTCTATACATTTATATTCCCGGCACGTGGAACTAGAACAGTCTACCCCAGTGAGCGAAATAAAAGGTTCAGTTCGACATTCCAACCACCTGAAGAAGGCCGGAGCGTACAACGGCCGAAACGTTGTAATAAATATGGCGACAACGATGAAGACAATAGTCCGAATACAGTAAATACGTGACATAATACCTCATCTCAGAAATATAGACAAAACTTGAAGAGATGAGTTAAAGGAAAATATCTCAGACACCCAGAAGAGGCATGGCGCGTGGAACTAGAACATTTTACGCCGATGGACGAAATAAAGGGCCCAGTTCGAAATTCCAATCACTGAAGAAGGCCGGAGCGTACAACGGCCAAAACGTTGAGAATAATGCAACGAATATGAGGATAACAGTCCGAAGAATGTAAATAATGTAAGTAATCAAAATACCTCATCGTAGAGATATAGACAGACATTGAAAATACAATGATCTTGAAATGAAAAATGTGGCACATGAGGACATCCATAATTCCTGTTATGGTTGGAGCCCTGGGTTTTATTGGGAAAGATTATGATAGACTCATTTAAGGGATTTCTAGTAAGCCATAACTTAAATAAATATACAAAAAATGTTCTTACAAATATAGCTCACATTTTAGCAGGGCTTTATTAATGTGTTGTATTGTTGTAGAGTAGTTTTCACAGTGGAGGCTTGTATTTCGCAAAATCGGTTCTAAAAAGGGTCCGACGTACAAAACGTTAGGAACTTGAAATAAGAGTTAATGACGCAGCAATATAGTTGTGATGGTTGATACTTCAATGTCCGACATCGACTGACTCACTCAACACCACTGAGCCCCACTGGCGACCGCTACTACTACTACTACTTATTATGTGTGGGAGAGTGTATTACAAAAGAATAGGTAATGTTCTGGTATAACATGTATCTCTATCTATAAAAGGGATGGATGTGTGTGTGTGTGTGTGTGTGTGTGTGTGTGTGTGTGTGTGTGTGTGTGTGTGTGTAACGAATGCACGGCCGCAATTTTCGACGGATTTGCACCAAAATTTACATGCACATGTCCAAGTTAGCGGAAAAGCCAAGACCGGACTTTGCATTTCCCAACTCCCATCGATAGTGGAAATAATCGATTTTTTCATGCTTCTACGGCACTTTTCATGTAGTTTGCGGCCATTTTCTACTGGCCAGAGTGAGAGCCTATAGCTGGCTGTCACGAATAGGCAGGAAGATTCTATTGGCCAGCGTGAGAGCCAACAGCTGACTGACACGAATGTTAAATAGCATGCTAGCATGCAAAAAAATCGATAGCTGCATTCGTCACAAGTGGGAAAAATTTAAATCTGCATGGCACTTTACTCCAATTGGCCCATTCGCTTGCTTAAACTCAACGTTGATTCTGATTCCGCAGAACTGGGTTGGGTGTGAAAAAGTATTTGCTGTTAACATTCTTTTTTCATTTGGTTTTTCCAGTTACGAGTCCTTTTTTAAAGCTGATCGTTTTGTGTTCATTTTGTTTAGTTCTTTTTTTTAGATTTAATGTTTAGTATAGAGCTTAGAAAAATTCTCAGTGTGAGATAGGCAAGAAGTAAGGCATGTAGCAACATCAGCACGGAAAAGGGCACTCCTTTAAAGGCAAGGAAGGGCAAAAATATTTTTAATATAAGTGATAGCGATTGCTGTATGAGTCGTACGATTTTTGAATTAAGCACGGGCAACGCCGGGCCATGCTGCTAGTTGTAAATAGGAATGGTTGACACACATATAGAAAATAAGAAATAGTTTATTCCGAAGAATAATATGGTACCCGGTTGAGAACACAGACCGTTAATCGTTAACTCTTTGTTATTTACCCGAGTCCTCCCCACAAAGGGGAATGTGGCACAAGACCGTTTTTTTTTTTTATGTGGGGCGTTCTGAACTTCTAGGCTCGGGCAAAAATTGCCTGTAGACCCCGTATACAGAGGGTCGAGTAGCTGTCTACCTCCCCAGACGAGACTCTGCCCTTCGGCATAGCCTCGTCTGGGTTCATCTCCGCTCGGTGGCATTATATCGACAAGCAGAGTTAACAGTAATCGTTAACTCCTCTCCTCGATAAGAGAGAGTGCTATTTAAATAGTCTCAGATCAGTCCATCTTGTGGGGGTGTTCAGCTAGTCTACAAAACAATGTCTGTGATCTCGGGTTGTTTTATTTTTACTAATTATAAAAATGTTTAGTGGAAGATGCCAATATGCCATTTCTGATCTTAGGTCTCTGGTTGGGATCCGGAAGGAAATTAATACACAACAGAAGAATAATCAAAGCTAATCGCCCTGAGATCGTGTGTAGAGACCGCAAAGTCAAAATGTGCCTCTTTATTGACGTAGCAGTCTCTGCCGACTGCAATGTATCTGTGAAGATCTTCAAAAATCTATCTAAAATTCAAGGACCTTAAAATCGAAATCTCAAAAATGTGGCGCATGTGGATATTAACAACTCTAGTTATAGTTGAGGCCATCGGATTGATTGGAAAAGATTCCAGTAGACTCATTGAAGAAGTCCCTGATAACCGATTCCTGAAAGAAATTCAAAAAATTGTATTCACGAGTAGAACTGACAACTTCCGAAGGGCTTTATCTTTGTAAAATATGTGTGATTTTTCTTTTCATAACTGCTCACTGAAAAATGTCATGATGCCATTTCTGACCTTAGATCTCTGGTCGGGACCCGGAAAGAAATGAGTATACATCAGAAACAGAAAGAAATAAAATAATAATAATAATAATATAAAATAAGTGAAATAAAAGAATTAACAAATGCACATTATATTAAACTAGAATGTATCCTTGAAGATCTTCAAAAAAGAAAAACACAAGGACCTTGAAATCGAAATCTCATTAATGTTGCCCATGAGGACATGAACAATTCCAGTTGTAGTTGGAGCCCTCAGACTGATTGGAAAAGATTCCGATAGACTCATTGAAGGAATTCCAGGTAGCCCATACCTTAAAGAAATACCAAAAATTGGTCTCAAAAGTACAGTTCACACCTGACGAAGAGCTTTATCTAAATAAAATATGTGATTTTGCTTTTCATAACTACTCAGTGGAAAATGTCAGGATGCCATCTCTGACCTTAGGTCTCTGGTTGGGACCCGGAAAGAAATGAGTATACACCAGAAACCAAAGGAATTAAAACAATAATAATAATAATAATAATAATAATAATAATATTGTTATCAAAGACTACAAACAAAAACGATGCCTCCTTATTGATATGGCAGTCCCTGCTGACTGCAATGTATTCTTGGAAGATATTCAAAAAGTTGTCAAAGTACAAGGACGTTGAAATAGAAATCTCGAAAATGTGGCATATGGGAACATCAACAGTCCCTGTTGTAGATGGAGCCCTAGGACTGGTTGGAAAAGATTGTAGTAGACTAACTGAAGGGATTCCTGGAAGTCCATGCCTCAAGAAGATACAAAAAATTGTTCTGACAAGTACAGCCCACACCTTACGAAGGGCTTTATCTATGTAATTTAATTTTTTTTTTTTTTTGTCAGTGGAAAGTGTCATGACGCCATTTCTAACCTTAGGTCCCTTAGCGGGACCCGGAAAGAAATGTGTAAACGCCAGAAATCAAAGAAAATAATAATAATAATAATAATAATAATAATAATAATAATAATAATAAACCATTAGTAAAAAGGATTCCTGCCAGGAACAACTGGGATACTTCGAAAAAATATTGTATCCAGTCTATCGATGACCTCACCTTAGCTGAGTTTGAAGAAACATTAAACACCCTCATGAGATCTTCCTAAATTCTAAGAAAGGTGTGAGCGTTAACTTCTTTGCTTTATTCCCATGATGCACCGTAAATGCTATCGTACTTGATGGCGTCGTGTGTTGTTCTATTTTATTCCTTAATTCTGGTAACGAAAAATAGGAAAAGTATTTACCTATTTCCTTCGTATGTTTGTTTGCCGATCTACAATAAACGCCTTCAGCTAAGATTGAAGTGCAAACTAGTGACCGATACAAAACGGAGTGCAACGCTCCTTAGTTTATATGTGTGGGAGGTGATGGATACTTAAATAAATACGGAATAGGTTAAAAAAAAGAAAGAAAGAAAAAAAGAAAGAAAGAAAGAAAGAAATCAGAATTACATTACGTGAAAAGAAAGAAAAAAAACGACAAAAGAACAGCGCCATGTTATATTTATTGATTAAAAGAAAGACGACAAAAGAAAAAAAGCCATATATTTATCAGTTAAAACAAGGTTAGAAAGAAAGAAAGAAAGAAAGAAAGAGAGAGCAAAAAGAAAGAAAGAAAGAAATAAAAGAAAATAAATAAGGTAAGATTATATTACGTGAAAAGAAAGAAAGAAAGAAAGAAAGAAAGAAAGAAAGAAAGAAAGAAGAGTAAAGAAAAAGCGGGATTATATTTATTGGGAAAAGAAAGAACAAGGAGTAAAGGCAAAAGCATAATTATATTACAAAGAAAGAAAGAAAGAAAGAAAGAAAGAAAGAAAGAAAGAAAGAATATATCTTCTATTCATACGAACCTATCCTAAAAATCTTGTCAGCATTAAATAACCCATTGAGACGTTGATATGTCATAAAACAAAATAAAAACAAAGCCTGATCTACAAAGTGATTTCTTACAAAGAATACATATTCTATTCATACGAACCTATCCTTAAAATCTTGTCGGCATTAAATAACCCATTGAGGTGTTGATATGTCATAAAACAAAATAAAACCAACCCCTGATCTAGAAATTGATTTCTTACAAAGAATACATATTCTATTCATACGAACCTATCCTAAAAATCGTGTCGGCATTAAATAACCCATCGAGGCGTTGATATGCCTTAAAACAAAATAAACCCAAACCGTGATCTACAAAGTGATTTCTTACAAAGAATACATATTCTATTCATGCGAAACTATCCTTAAAATTTTGGCGGCATTAAATAACCCATGGATGTGTTGATATGCCTTAAACCAAAATAAATCAAACCAAAGCTCCACCCGCGTCTTGTTCTGCTCCTTCGATATGTCCCGTAAGTGTCAAATTCTCCGAGAAAATTGATTGAAAGTCATTGGGAGTTTTTTATTTAAGGAATTCGAAAGAAGGATGATTTAGTCGTTGACTAAACTTAGATCAGACGGACACAAATAGTAGGATCATTTGCGATGATACTAGCGAATCAGTCCGGACTTGCTAACTATCACGCCATGATATACGTATCCATGATTCTCCTTCACATCACCAACAGCAATGGTTTCTTTCCTCCAGTGAGGAAGAGCGTGAAATGTCCTGCCTGCATATAATAATTCGTTGTGACAGCAATCCATTTGAATTCTTATTGATTTCCTCTCTTGTCTCAAGCAGTAAATATCCAGTCAATAGACATTCAGAATCATCACGGTAATTGAATGAAGACTAAATTATTTACACGTAAAAAGACATGAGCTGACGATTCCGTGTATACCTGCCAACACCCATCGACGCTGATAGGATATGACACTGGGTTGGTTTTATGTGAGTTGCCTACATTCGTGAGTGGATACAAAGTAATTAAAAATGGATCTCATTAATTGCCATTGAAATAGCAATGGTGTAGCAACAGCGTTGCAACGTTGGGTCTCTGAGAAAGAGGTTAGAGATCGGAAATACGTAATTCCCGGATAAATGAAGTTGAAAGCTGAATATTGCAAAGCTCCAGCTCAGTTATGACAGTAAACTACTTTTTTAGGGAGCCGTGTCCCTTCAAGACGTAGGTAATCATGGCTCTCCTGGCCTTTGTACCCCTTAGTAAAATTTCTATTTTGCCATCATTCCTAATCCCTGTACTGCCAACAATTAACACAAGCCAGTTATGCATTGAAATGCATTTCTGATGGGAATTATAAGTGCCTTCTCTGTTTCCATTTTCCATTACACCATTCTTCAATCCATGTTATTCTCAGCATCCTTCGGTAGAAACATTTTCTGTTGCTTCATCTGTGAGGGAATTGTCCAGCATTCACTGCCAAATAGAAGGTTTGATATTACATAGCAATTAAGCACTTATTTCTTTGTGTCTCTTGCTTCAAGTCTCCTCCTTATCTGTGAGGAAATTGTCCAGCATTCATTGCCATATAGGAGGATTGATATTACATAGCAGTTCAGCATTCTTTTCTTTGTTTCTCTTGCTTCAAGTCTCCTCTTCATCTGTGAGGAAATTGTCCAGCATTCACTGCCATATAGAAGGATTGATATTACATAGCAGTTCAGCACTCTTTTCTTTGTTTCTCTTGCTTCAAGTCTCCTCTTCATCTGTGAGGAAATTGTCCAGCATTCACTGCCATACAGAAGGATTGATATTACATAGCAGTTCAGCACTCTTTTCTTTGTTTCTCTTGCTTCAAGTCTCCTCTTCATCTGTGAGGAAATTGTCCAGCATTCACTGCCATATAGGAGGATTGATATTACATAGCAGTTCAGCACTCTTTTCTTTGTTTCTCTTGCTTCAAGTCTCCTCTTCATTAGTGAGAAAATTGTCCAGCTTTCACTGCCATATAGGAGGATTGATATTACATAGCATTTCAGCACTCTTTTCTTTGTTTCTCTTGCTTCAAGTCTCCTCTTCATCTGTGAGGAAATTGTCCATCATTCACTGCCATATAGAAGGATTGATATTACATAGCAGTTCAGCACTCTTTTCTTTGTTTCTCTTGCTTCAAGTCTCCTCTTCATCTGTGAGGAAATTGTCCATCATTCACTGCCATATAGAAGGATTGATATTACATAGCAGTTCAGCACTCTTTTCTTTGTTTCTCTTGCTTCAAGTCTCCTTTTTATCAGTGAGGAAATTGTCAAGCATTCACTGCCATATAAAAGGATTGATATTACAGCAGATCAGCACTCTTTTCTTTGTTTCTCTTGCTTCAAGTCTCCTCTTCATCTGTGAGGAAATTGTCCAGCATTCACTGCCATATAGAAGGATTGATATTACATAGCAGTTCAGCACTCTTTTCTTTGTTTCTCTTGCTTCAAGTCTCCTTTTTATCAGTGAGGAAATTGTCCAGCATTCACTGCCATATAAAAGGATTGATATTACGTAGCAGATCAGCACTCTTTTCTTTGTTTCTCTTGCTTCAAGTCTCCTCTTCATCTGTGAGGAAATTGTCCAGCATTCACTGCCATATAGAAGGATTGATATTACATAGCAGTTCAGCACTCTTTTCTTTGTTTCTCTTGCTTCAAGTCTCCTTTTTATCAGTGAGGAAATTGTCCAGCATTCACTGCCATATAGAAGGATTGATATTACATAGCAGTTCAGCACTCTTTTCTTTGTTTCTCTTGCTTCAAGTCTCCTCTTCATCTGTGAGGAAATTGTCCAGCATTCACTGCCATATAGAAGGATTGATATTACATAGCAGTTCAGCACTCTTTTCTTTGTTTCTCTTGCTTCAAGTCTCCTTTTTTCATCAGTGAGGAAATTGTCAATCATTCACTGCCATGTAGAAGGATTGATATTACATAGCAGTTCAGCACTCTTTTCTTTGTTTCTCTTGCTTCAAGTCTTCTCTTCATCTGTGAGGAAATTGTCCAGCATTCACTGCCATATAGAGGGATTGATATTACATAGCAGTTCAGCACTCTTTTCTTTGTTTCTCTTGCTTCAAGTCTCCTTTTTATCAGTGAGGAAATTGTCAATCATTCACTGCCATATAGAAGGATTGATATTACATAGCAGTTCAGCACTCTTTTCTTTGTTTGTCTTGCTTCAAGTCTTCTCTTCATCTGTGAAGAAATTGTCCAGCATTCACTGCCATATAGAAGGATTGATATTACATAGCAGTTCAGCACTCTTTTCTTTGTTTCTCTTGCTTCAAGTCTCCTCTACATCTGTGAGGAAATTGTCCAGCATTCACTGCCATATAGAAGGATTGATATTACATAGCAGTTCAGCACTTTTTTCTTTGTTTCTCTTGCTTCAAGTCTCCTCTTCATCTGTGAGGAAATTGTCCATCATTCACTGCCATATAGGAGGATTGATATTACATAGCAGTTCAGCACTCTTTTCTTTTGTTTCTCTTGCTTCAAGTTTCCTCTTCATTAGTGAGGAAATTGTCCAGCTTTCACTGCCATATAGGAGGATTGATATTACATAGCAGTTCAGCACTCTTTTCTTTGTTTCTCTTGCTTCAAGTCTCCTCTTCATCTGTGAGGAAATTGTCCATCATTCACTGCCCTATAGGAGGATTGATATTACATAGCAGTTCAGCACTCTTTTCTTTGTTTCTCTTGCTTCAAGTCTCCTCTTCATTAGTGAGGAAATTGTCCAGCATTCACTGCCATATAGGAGGATTGATATTACATAGCAGTTCAGCACTCTTTTCTTTGTTTCTTTTCCTTCAAGTCTCCTTTTTATCAGTGAGGAAATTGTCCATCATTCACTTCCATATATGAGGATTAATATTACATAGAAGTTCAACACTCTTTTCTTTGTTTCTCTTGCTTCAAGTCTCCTCTTCATCTGTGAGTAAATTGTCCACCATTCACTGCCATATAGAAGGATTGATATTACATAGCAGTTCAGCACTCTTTTCTTTGTTTCTCTTGCTTCAAGTCTCCTCTTCATCTGTGAGGAAATTGTCCAGCATTCACTGCCATATAGGAGGATTGATATTACATAGCAGTTTAGCACTCTTTTCTTTGTTACTCTTGCTTCAAGTCTCCTCTTCATCTGTGAGGAAATTGTCCATCATTCACTGCCATATAGAAAGATTGATATTACATAGCAGTTCAGCACTCTTTTCTTTGTTTCTCTTGCTTCAAGTCTCCTTTTTATCAGTGAGGAAATTGTCCAGCATTCACTGCCATATAGAATGATTGATATTACATAGCAGTTCAGCACACTTTTCTTTGTTTCTCTTGCTTCAAGTCTCCTCTTCATCTGTGAGGAAATTGTCCATCATTCACTGCCATATAGAAGGATTGATATTACATAGCAGTTCAGCACTCTTTTCTTTGTTTCTCTTGCTTCAAGTCTCCTCTTCATCTGTGAGGAAATTGTCCAGCATTCACTGCCATATAGAAGGATTGATATTACATAGCAGTTCAGCACTCTTTTCTTTGTTTCTCTTGCTTCAAGTCTCCTCTTCATCTGTGAGGAAATTGTCCAGCATTCACTGCCATATAGAAGGATTGATATTACATAGGAGTTCAGCACTCTTTTCTTTGTTTCTCTTGCTTCAAGTCTCCTTTTTATCAGTGAGTAAATTGACCATCATTCACTGCCATATAAAAGGATTGATATTACGTAGCAGGTCAGCACTCTTTTCTTTGTTTCTCTTGGTTCAAGTCTCCTCTTCATCTGTGAAGAAATTGTCCAGCATTCACTGCCATATAGAAGGATTGATATTACATAGCAGTTCAGCACTCTTTTCTTTGTTTCTCTTGCTTCAAGTCTCCTTTTTATCAGTGAGGAAATTGTCCAGCATTCACTGCCATATAGAAGGATTGATATTACATAGCAGTTCAGCACTCTTTTCTTTGTTTCTCTTGCTTCAAGTCTCCTCTTCATCTGTGAGGAAATTGTCCAGCATTCACTGCCATATAGAAGGATTGATATTACATAGCAGTTCAGCACTCTTTTCTTTGTTTCTCTTGCTTCAAGTCTCCTTTTTATCAGTGAGGAAATTGTCAATCATTCACTGCCATATAGAAGGATTGATATTACATAGCAGTTCAGCACTCTTTTCTTTGTTTCTCTTGCTTCAAGTCTCTCTTCTTCATCTGTGAGAAATTGTCCAGCATTCACTGCCATATAGAAGGATTGATATTACATAGCAGTTCAGCACTCTTTTCTTTGTTTCTCTTGCTTCAAGTCTCCTTTTTATCAGTGAGGAAATTGTCAATCATTCACTGCCATATAGAAGGATTGATATTACATAGCAGTTCAGCACTCTTTTCTTTGTTTGTCTTGCTTCAAGTCTTCTCTTCATCTGTGAGGAAATTGTCCAGCATTCACTGCCATATAGAAGGATTGATATTACATAGCAGTTCAGCACTCTTTTCTTTGTTTCTCTTGCTTCAAGTCTCCTCTACATCTGTGAGGAAATTGTCCAGCATTCACTGCCATATAGAAGGATTGATATTACATAGCAGTTCAGCACTTTTTCTTTGTTTCTCTTGCTTCAAGTCTCCTCTTCATCTGTGAGGAAATTGTCCATCATTCACTGCCATATAGGAGGATTGATATTACATAGCAGTTCAGCACTCTTTTCTTTGTTTCTCTTGCTTCAAGTTTCCTCTTCATTAGTGAGGAAATTGTCCAGCTTTCACTGCCATATAGGAGGATTGATATTACATAGCAGTTCAGCACTCTTTTCTTTGTTTCTCTTGCTTCAAGTCTCCTCTTCATCTGTGAGGAAATTGTCCATCATTCACTGCCCTATAGAAGGATTGATATTACATAGCAGTTCAGCACTCTTTTCTTTGTTTCTCTTGCTTCAAGTCTCCTCTTCATTAGTGAGGAAATTGTCCAGCTTTCACTGTCATATAGGAGGATTGATATTACATAGCAGTTCAGCACTCTTTTCTTTGTTTCTTTTCCTTCAAGTCTCCTTTTTATCAGTGAGGAAATTGTCCATCATTCACTTCCATATATGAGGATTGATATTACATAGAAGTTCAACACTCTTTTCTTTGTTTCTCTTGCTTCAAGTCTCCTCTTCATCTGTGAGTAAATTGTCCACCATTCACTGCCATATAGAAGGATTGATATTACATAGCAGTTCAGCACTCTTTTCTTTGTTTCTCTTGCTTCAAGTCTCCTCTTCATCTGTGAGGAAATTGTCCAGCATTCACTGCCATATAGGAGGATTGATATTACATAGCAGTTCAGCACTCTTTTCTATGTTACTCTTGCTTCAAGTCTCCTCTTCATCTGTGAGGAAATTGTCCATCATTCACTGCCATATAGAAGGATTGATATTACATAGCAGTTCAGCACTCTTTTCTTTGTTTCTCTTGCTTCAAGTCTCCTTTTTATCAGTGAGGAAATTGTCCAGCATTCACTGCCATATAGAAGGATTGATATTACATAGCAGTTCAGCACACTTTTCTTTGTTTCTCTTGCTTCAAGTCTCCTCTTCATCTGTGAGGAAATTGTCCATCATTCACTGCCATATAGAAGGATTGATATTACATAGCAGTTTAGCACTCTTTTCTTTGTTTCTCTTGCTTCAAGTCTCCTATTCATCTGTGAGGAAAGTCCAGCATTCACTGCCATATAGAAGGATTGATATTACATAGCAGTTCAGCACTCTTTTCTTTGTTTCTCTTGCTTCAAGTCTCCTCTTCATCTGTGAGGAAATTGTCCAGCATTCACTGCCATATAGAAGGATTGATATTACATAGCAGTTCAGCACTCTTTTCTTTGTTTCTCTTGCTTCAAGTCTCCTTTTTATCAGTGAGTAAATTGATTATCATTCACTGCCATATAAAAGGATTGATATTACGTAGCAGGTCAGCACTCTTTTCTTTGTTTCTCTTGGTTCAAGTCTCCTCTTCATCTGTGAGGAAATTGTCCAGCATTCACTGCCATATAGAAGGATTGATATTACATAGCAGTTCAGCACTCTTTTCTTTGTTTCTCTTGCTTCAAGTCTCCTTTTTATCAGTGAGGAAATTCTCCAGCATTCACTGCCATATAGAAGGATTGATATTACATAGAAGTTCAGCACTCTTTTCTTTGTTTCTCTTGCTTCAAGTCTCCTCTTCATCTGTGAGGAAATTGTCCAGCATTCACTGCCATATAGAATGATTGATATTACATAGCAGTTCAGCACTCTTTTCTTTGTTTCTCTTGCTTCAAGTCTCCTTTTATCTGTGAGGAAATTGTCAATCATTCACTGCCATATAGAAGGATTGATATTACATAGCAGTTCAGCACTCTTTTCTTTGTTTCTCTTGCTTCAAGTCTCCTCTTCATCTGTGAGGAAATTGTCCAGCATTCACTGCCATATAGAAGGATTGATATTACATAGCAGTTCAGCACTCTTTTCTTTGTTTCTCTTGCTTCAAGTCTCCTTTTTATCAGTGAGGAAATTGTCAATCATTCACTGCCATATAGAAGGATTGATATTACATAGCAGTTCAGCACTCTTTTCTTTGTTTCTCTTGCTTCAAGTCTTCTCTTCATCTGTGAGGAAATTGTCCAGCATTCACTGCCATATAGAAGGATTGATATTACATAGCAGTTCAGCACTCTTTTCTTTGTTTCTCTTGCTTCAAGTCTCCCTTCTTCATCTGTGAGGAAATTGTCCAGCATTCACTGCCATATAGGAGGATTGATATTACATAGCAGTTCAGCACTCTTTTCTTTTGTTTCTCTTTCCTTCAAGTCTCCTCTTCATCTGTGAGAAATTGTCCATCATTCACTGCCATATAGGAGGATTGATATTACATAGCAGTTCAGCACTCTTTTCTTTGTTTCTCTTGCTTCAAGTCTCCTCTTCATCTGTGAGGAAATTGTCCAGCATTCACTGCCATATAGGAGGATTGATATTACATAGCAGTTCAGCACTCTTTTCTTTGTTTCTCTTGCTTCAAGTCTCATCTTCATCTGTGAGGAAATTGTCCAGCATTCACTGCCATATAGGAGGATTGATATTACATAGCAGTTCAGCACTCTTTTCTTTTGTTTCTCTTTCTTCAAGTCTCCTCTTCATCTGTGAGGAAATTGTCCAGCATTCACTGCCATATAGGAGGATTGATATTACATAGCAGTTCAGCACTCTTTTCTTTGTTTCTCTTGCTTCAAGTCTCCTTTTCATCTGTGAGGAAATTGTTCAGCATTCACTGCCATATAGAAGGATTGATATTACATAGCAGTTCAGCACTCTTTTCTTTGTTTCTCTTGCTTCAAGTCTCCTCTTCATCTGTGAGGAAATTGTCCAGCATTCACTGCCATATAGGAGGATTGATATTACATAGCAGTTCAGCACTCTTTTCTTTGTTTCTCTTGCTTCAAGTCTCCTCTTCATCTGTGAGGAAATTGTCCAGCATTCACTGCCATATAGGAGGATTGATATTACATAGCAGTTCAGCACTCTTTTTTTTTGTTTCTCTTGCTTCAAGTCTCCTCTTCATCTGTGAGGAAATTGTCCAGCATTCACTGCCATATAGAAGGATTGATATTACATAGCAGTTCAGCACTCTTTTCTTTGTTTCTCTTTTGCTTCAAGTCTCCTCTTTTTATCAGTGAGGAAATTGTCCAGCATTCACTGCCATATAGGAGGATTGATATTACATAGCAGTTCAGCACTCTTTTCTTTGTTTCTCTTGCTTCAAGTCTCCTCTTCATCTGTGAGGAAATTGTCCTGCATTCAGTGCCATATAGGAGGATTGATATTACATAGCAGTTCAGCACTCTTTTCTTTGTTTCTCTTGCTTCAAGTCTCCTCTTCATCTGTGAGGAAATTGTCCAGCATTCACTGCCATATAGGAGGATTGATATTACATAGCAGTTCAGCACTCTTTTCTTTGTTTCTCTTGCTTCAAGTCTCCTCTTCATCTGTGAGGAAATTTTCCAGCATTCACTGCCATATAGGAGGATTGATATTACATAGCAGTTCAGCACTCTTTTCTTTGTTTCTCTTGCTTCAAGTCTCCTTTCATTCAGTGAGGAAATTGTCCATCATTCACTGCCATATAGGAGGATTGATATTACATAGCAGTTCAGCACTCTTTTCTTTTGTTTCTCTTGCTTCAAGTCTCCTCTTCATCTGTGAGGAAATTGTCCAGCATTCACTGCCATATAGGAAGGATTGATATTACATAGCAGTTCAGCACTCTTTTCTTTGTTTCTCTTGCTTCAAGTCTCCTCTTCATCTGTGAGGAAATTGTCCATCATTCACTGCCATATAGGAGGATTGATATTACATAGCAGTTCAGCACTCTTTTCTTTGTTTGTCTTGCTTCAAGTCTCCTCTTTCATCTGTGAGGAAATTGTCCATCATTCACTGCCATATAGAAGGATTGATATTACATAGCAGTTCAGCACTCTTTTCTTTGTTTCTCTTGCTTCAAGTCTCCTCTTCATCTGTGAGGAAATTGTCCAGCATTCACTGCCATATAGGAGGATTGATATTACATAGCAGTTCAGCACTCTTTTCTTTGTTTCTCTTTGCTTCAAGTTTTCTCTTCATCTGTGAGGAAATTGTCCATCATTCACTGCCATATAGGAGGATTGATATTACATAGCAGTTCAGCACTCTTTTCTTTGTTTCTCTTGCTTCAAGTCTCCTCTTCATCTGTGAGGAAATTGTCCAGCTTTCACTGCCATATAGGAGGATTGATATTACATAGCAGTTCAGCACTCATTTCTTTGTTTCTCTTCCTTCAAGTCTCCTCTTTATCTGTGAGGAAATTGTCCATCATTCACTGCCATATAGGAGGATTGATATTACATAGCAGTTCAGCACTCTTTTCTTTTGTTTCTCTTGCTTCAAGTCTCCTCTTCATCTGTGAGGAAATTGTCCAGCTTTCACTGCCATATAGGAGGATTGATATTACATAGCAGTTCAGCACTCTTTTCTTTGTTTCTCTTCCTTCAAGTCTCCTTTTCATCTGTGAGGAAATTGTCCAGCATTCACTGCCATATAGGAGGATTGATATTACATAGCAGTTCAGCACTCTTTTCTTTGTTTCTCTTGCTTCAAGTCTCCTCTTCATCTGTGAGGAAATTGTCCAGCATTCACTGCCATATAGGAGGATTGATATTACATAGCAGTTCAGCACTCTTTTCTTTGTTTCTCTTGCTTCAAGTCTCTTTTTCATCTGTGAGGAAATTGTCCAGCATTCACTGCCATATAGGAGGATTGATATTACATAGCAGTTCAGCACTCTTTTCTTTGTTTCTCTTGCTTCAAGTCTCATCTTCATCTGTGAGGAAATTGTCCATCATTCACTGCCATATAGAAGGATTGATATTACATAGCAGTTCAGCACTCTTTTCTTTGTTTCTCTTGCTTCAAGTCGCCTTTTCATCTGTGAGGAAATTGTTCAGCATTCACTGCCATATAGAAGGATTGATATTACATAGCAGTTCAGCACTCTTTTCTTTGTTTCTCTTGCTTCAAGTCTCCTCTTCATCTGTGAGGAAATTGTCCATCATTCACTGCCATAGAATGATTGATATTACACAGCAGTTCAGCACTCTTTTCGTTGTTTCTCTTGCTTCAAGTCTCCTCTTCATCTGTGAGGAAATTGTCCAGTATTCACTGCCATATAGGAGGATTGATATTACATAGCAGTTCAGCACTCTTTTCTTTGTTTCTCTTGCTTCAAGTCTCCTCTTCATCTGTGAGGAAATTGTCCAGCATTCACTGCCATATAGGAGGATTGATATTACATAGCAGTTCAGCACTCTTTTCTTTGTTTCTCTTGCTTCAAGTCTCCTTTTTATCAGTGAGGAAATTGTCCAACATTCACTGCCATATAGGAGGATTGATATTACATAGCAGTTCAGCACTCTTTTCTTTGTTACTCTTGCTTCAAGTCTCCTCTTCATCTGTGAGGAAATTGTCCAACATTCACTGCCATATAGGAGGATTGATATTACATAGCAGTTCAGCACTCTTTTCTTTGTTTCTCTTGCTTCAAGTCTCCTTTTTATCAGTGAGGAAATTGTCCAGCATTCACTGCCATATAGGAGGATTGATATTACATAGCAGTTCAGCACTCTTTTCTTTGTTTCTCTTGCTTCAAGTCTCCTCTTCATCTGTGAGGAAATTGTCCAGCATTCACTGCCATATAGGAGGATTGATATTACATAGCAGTTCAGCACTCTTTTCTTTGTTTCTCTTGCTTCAAGTCTCCTCTTCATCTGTGAGGAAATTGTCCAGCATTCACTGCCATATAGGAGGATTGATATTACATAGCAGTTCAGCACTCTTTTCTTTGTTTCTCTTGCTTCAAGTCTCCTCTTCATCTGTGAGGAAATTGTCCAGCATTCACTGCCATATAGGAGGATTGATATTACATAGCAGTTCAGCACTCTTTTCTTTGTTTCTCTTGCTTCAAGTCTCCTCTTCATCTGTGAGGAAATTGTCCAGCATTCACTGCCATATAGGAGGATTGATATTACATAGCAGTTCAGCACTCTTTTCTTTGTTTCTCTTGCTTCAAGTCTCCTCTTCATCTGTGAGGAAATTGTCCAGCATTCACTGCCATATAGGAGGATTGATATTACATATCAGTTCAGCACTCTTTTTCTTTGTTTCTCTTGCTTCAAGTCTCCTCTTCATCTGTGAGGAAATTGTCCAGCATTCACTGCCATATAGGAGGATTGATATTACATAGCAGTTCAGCACTCTTTTCTTTGTTTCTCTTGCTTCAAGTCTCCTCTTCATCTGTGAGGAAATTGTCCAGCATTCACTGCCATATAGGAGGATTGATATTACATAGCAGTTCAGCACTCTTTTCTTTGTTTCTCTTGCTTCAAGTCTCCTCTTCATCTGTGAGGAAATTGTCCAGCATTCACTGCCATATAGGAGGATTGATATTACATAGCAGTTCAGCACTCTTTTCTTTGTTTCTCTTGCTTCAAGTCTCCTCTTCATCTGTGAGGAAATTGTCCAGCTTTCACTGCCATATAGGAGGATTGATATTACATAGCAGTTCAGCACTCTTTTCTTTGTTTCTCTTGCTTCAAGTCTCCTCTTCATCTGTGAGGAAATTGTCCAGCATTCACTGCCATATAGGAGGATTGATATTACATAGCAGTTCAGCACTCTTTTCTTTGTTTCTCTTGCTTCAAGTCTCCTCTTCATCTGTGAGGAAATTGTCCAGCATTCACTGCCATATAGGAGGATTGATATTACATAGCAGTTCAGCACTCTTCCTTTTGTTTCTCTTGCTTCAAGTCTCATCTTCATCTGTGAGGAAATTGTCCATCATTCACTGCCATATAGAAGGATTGATATTACATAGCAGTTCAGCACTCTTTTCTTTGTTTCTCTTGCTTCAAGTCTCCTCTTCATCTGTGAGGAAATTGTCCAGCATTCACTGCCATATAGGAGGATTGATATTACATAGCAGTTCAGCACTCTTTTCTTTTGTTTCTCTTGCTTCAAGTCTCCTCTTCATCTGTGAGGAAATTGTCCAGCATTCACTGCCATATAGGAGGATTGATATTACATAGCAGTTCAGCACTCTTTTCTTTGTTTCTCTTGCTTCAAGTCTCCTCTTCATCTGTGAGGAAATTGTCCAGCATTCACTGCCATATAGGAGGATTGATATTACATAGCAGTTCAGCACTCTTTTCTTTGTTTCTCTTGCTTCAAGTCTCCTCTTCATCTGTGAGGAAATTGTCCATCATTCACTGCCATATAGGAGGATTGATATTACATAGCAGTTCAGCACTCTTTTCTTTGTTTCTCTTGCTTCAAGTCTCCTCTTCATCTGTGAGGAAATTGTCCAGCATTCACTGCCATATAGGAGGATTGATATTACATAGCAGTTCAGCACTTTTTCTTTTGTTTCTCTTGCTTCAAGTCTCCTCTTCATCTGTGAGGAAATTGTCCAGCATTCACTGCCATATAGGAGGATTGATATTACATAGCAGTTCAGCACTCTTTTCTTTGTTTCTCTTGCTTCAAGTCTCCTCTTCATCTGTGAGGAAATTGTCCAGCATTCACTGCCATATAGGAGGATTGATATTACATAGCAGTTCAGCACTTTTTCTTTGTTTCTCTTGCTTCAAGTCTCCTCTTCATCTGTGAGGAAATTGTCCAGCATTCACTGCCATATAGGAGGATTGATATTACATAGCAGTTCAGCACTCTTTTCTTTGTTTCTCTTGCTTCAAGTCTCCTCTTCATCTGTGAGGAAATTGTCCAGCATTCACTGCCATATAGGAGGATTGATATTACATAGCAGTTCAACACTCTTTTCTTTGTTTCTCTTGCTTCAAGTCTCCTCTTCATCTGTGAGGAAATTGTCCAGCATTCACTGCCATATAGGAGGATTGATATTACATAGCAGTTCAGCACTCTTTTTCTTTGTTTCTCTTGCTTCAAGTCTCCTCTTCATCTGTGAGGAAATTGTCCAGCATTCACTGCCATATAGGAGGATTGATATTACATAGCAGTTCAGCACTCTTTTCTTTGTTTCTCTTGCTTCAAGTCTCCTCTTCATCTGTGAGGAAATTGTCCATCATTCACTGCCATATAGGAGGATTGATATTACATAGCAGTTCAGCACTCTTTTCTTTGTTTCTCTTGCTTCAAGTCTCCTCTTCATCTGTGAGGAAATTGTCCAGCATTCACTGCCATATAGGAGGATTGATATTACATAGCAGTTCAGCACTCTTTTCTTTGTTTCTCTTGCTTCAAGTCTCCTCTTCATCTGTGAGGAAATTGTCCAGCATTCACTGCCATATAGGAGGATTGATATTACATAGCAGTTCAGCACTCTTTTTTTTTGTTTCTCTTGCTTCAAGTCTCCTTTTCATCTGTGAGGAAATTGTCCAGCATTCACTGCCATATAGGAGGATTGATATTACATAGCAGTTCAGCACTCTTTTCTTTGTTTCTCTTGCTTCAAGTCTCCTCTTCATCTGTGAGGAAATTGTCCAGCATTCACTGCCATATAGGAGGATTGATATTACATAGCAGTTCAGCACTCTTTTCTTTGTTTCTCTTGCTTCAAGTCTCCTCTTCATCTGTGAGGAAATTGTCCAGCATTCACTGCCATATAGGAGGATTGATATTACATAGCAGTTCAGCACTCTTTCTTTGTTTCTCTTTTTTTCAAGTCTCCTCTTCATCTGTGAGGAAATTGTCCAGCATTCATTGCCATATAGGAGGATTGATAATACACAGCAGTTCAGCACTCTTTTCTTTGTTTCTCTTGCTTCAAGTCTCCTCTTCATTTGTGAGGAAATTGTCCAGCATTCACTGCCATATAGGAGGATTGATATTACATAGCAGTTCAGCACTCTTTTCTTTGTTTCTCTTGCTTCAAGTCTCCTCTTCATCTGTGAGGAAATTGTCCAGCATTCACTGCCATATAGGAGGATTGATATTACATAGCAGTTCAGCACTCTTTTCTTTGTTTCTCTTGCTTCAAGTCTCCTCTTCATCTGTGAGGAAATTGTCCAGCATTCACTGCCATATAGGAGGATTGATATTACATAGCAGTTCAGCACTCTTTTCTTTGTTTCTCTTGCTTCAAGTCTCCTCTTCATCTGTGAGGAAATTGTCCAGCATTCACTGCCATATAGGAGGATTGATATTACATAGCAGTTCAGCACTTTTTTCTTTGTTTCTCTTGCTTCAAGTCTCCTCTTCATCTGTGAGGAATTGTCCAGCATTCACTGCCATATAGGAGGATTGATATTACATAGCAGTTCAGCACTCTTTTCTTTGTTTCTCTTGCTTCAAGTCTCCTCTTCATCTGTGAGGAAATTGTCCAGCATTCACTGCCATATAGGAGGATTGATATTACATAGCAGTTCAGCACTCTTTTCTTTGTTTCTCTTTGCTTCAAGTCTCCTCTTTTATCTGTGAGGAAATTGTCCAGCATTCACTGCCATATAGGAGGATTGATATTACATAGCAGTTCAGCACTCTTTTCTTTGTTTCTCTTGCTTCAAGTCTCCTCTTCATCTGTGAGGAAATTGTCCAGCATTCACTGCCATATAGGAGGATTGATATTACATAGCAGTTCAGCACTCTTTTCTTTGTTTCTCTTGCTTCAAGTCTCCTCTTCATCTGTGAGGAAATTGTCCAGCATTCACTGCCATATAGGAGGATTGATATTACATAGCAGTTCAGCACTCTTTCCTTTGTTTCTATTGCTTCAAGTCTCCTCTTCATCTGTGAGGAAATTGTCCAGCATTCACTGCCATATAGGAGAATTGATATTACATAGCAGTTCAGCACTCTTTTCTTTGTTTCTCTTGCTTCAAGTCTCCTCTTCATCTGTGAGGAAATTGTCCAGCATTCACTGCCATATAGGAGGATTGATATTACATAGCAGTTCAGCACTCTTTTCTTTGTTTCTCTTGCTTCAAGTCTCCTCTTCATTAGTGAGGAAATTGTCCAGCATTCACTGCCATATAGGAGGATTGATATTACATAGCAGTTCAGCACTCTTTTCTTTGTTTCTCTTGCTTCAAGTCTCCTCTTCATCTGTGAGGAAATTGTCCAGCATTCACTGCCATATAGGAGGATTGATATTACATAGCAGTTCAGTACTCTTTTCTTTGTTTCTATTGCTTCAAGTCTCCTCTTCATCTGTGAAACATTGTCCAGCATTCACTACCATATAGGACGATTGATATTACATAGCAGTTCAGCACTCTTTTCTTTGTTTCTCTTTCCTTCAAGTCTCCTTTTCATCTGTGAGGAAATTGTCCAGCATTCACTGCCATATAGGAGGATTGATATTACATAGCAGTTCAGCACTCTTTTTTGTTTTGTTTCTCTTGCTTCAAGTCTCCTCTTTATCTGTGAGGAAATTGTCCAGCATTCACTGCCATATAGGAGGATTGATATTACATAGCAGTTCAGCACTCTTTTCTTTGTTTCTCTTGCTTCAAGTCTCCTCTTCATCTGTGAAGAAATTGTCCAGCATTCACTGCCATATAGGAGGATTGATATTACATAGCAGTTCAGCACTTTTCTTTGTTTCTCTTGCTTCAAGTCTCCTCTTCATCTGTGAGGAAATTGTCCAGCATTCACTGCCATATAGGAGGATTGATATTACATAGCAGTTCAGCACTCTTTTCTTTGTTTCTCTTGCTTCAAGTCTCCTCTTCATCTGTGAAGAAATTGTCCAGCATTCACTGCCATATAGGAGGATTGATATTACATAGCAGTTCAGCACTCTTTTCTTTGTTTCTCTTGCTTCAAGTCTCCTCTTCATCTGTGAGGAAATTGTCCAGCATTCACTGCCATATAGGAGGATTGATATTACATAGCAGTTCAGCACTCTTTTTCTTTGTTTCTCTTGCTTCAAGTCTCCTCTTCATCTGTGAGGAAATTGTCCAGCATTCACTGCCATATAGGAGGATTGATATTACATAGCAGTTCAGCACTCTTTTCTTTGTTTCTCTTGCTTCAAGTCTCCTCTTCATCTGTGAGGAAATTGTCCAGCATTCACTGCCATATAGGAGGATTGATATTACATAGCAGTTCAGCACTCTTTTCTTTGTTTCTATTGCTTCAAGTCTCCTCTTCATCTGTGAGGAAATTGTCCATCATTCACTGCCATATAGGAGGATTGATATTACATAGCAGTTCAACACTCTTTTCTTTGTTTCTCTTGCTTCAAGTCTCCTCTTCATCTGTGAGGAAATTGTCCAGCATTCACTGCCATATAGGAGGATTGATATTACATAGCAGTTCAACACTTTTTCTTTTTTCTCTTTTCCTTCAAGTCTCCTCTTCATCTGTGAGGAAATTGTCCAGCTTTCACTGCCATATAGGAGGATTGATATTACATAGCAGTTCAGCACTCTTTTCTTTGTTTCTCTTGCTTCAAGTCTCCTCTTCATCTGTGAGGAAATTGTCCAGCATTCACTGCCATATAGGAGGATTGATATTACATAGCAGTTCAGCACTCTTTTCTTTGTTTCTTTTCCTTCAAGTCTCCTTTTTATCAGTGAGGAAATTGTCCATCATTCACTGCCATATAGGAGGATTGATATTACATAGCAGTTCAGCACTCTTTTCTTTGTTTCTCTTGCTTCAAGTCTCCTCTTCATCTGTGAGGAAATTGTCCAGCATTCACTGCCATATAGGAGGATTGATATTACATAGCAGTTCAGCACTCTTTTCTTTGTTTCTCTTTGCTTCAAGTCTCCTCTTTCATCTGTGAGGAAATTGTCCAGCATTCACTGCCATATAGAAGGATTGATATTACATAGCAGTTCAGCACTCTTTTCTTTGTTTCTCTTGCTTCAAGTCTCCTCTTCATCTGTGAGGAAATTGTCCAGCATTCACTGCCATATAGGAGGATTGATATTACATAGCAGTTCAGCACTCTTTTCTTTGTTTCTCTTGCTTCAAGTCTCCTCTTCATCTGTGAGGAAATTGTCCAGCATTCACTGCCATATAGGAGGATTGATATTACATAGCAGTTCAGCACTCTTTTCTTTGTTTCTCTTGCTTCATGTCTCCTCTTCATCTGTGAGGAAATTGTCCAGCATTCACTGCCATATAGGAGGATTGATATGACATTGCAGTTCAGCACCTCTTTTCTTTGTTTCTCTTGCTTCAAGTCTCCTCTTCATCTGTGAGGAAATTGTCCAGCATTCACTGCCATATAGGAGGATTGATATTACATAGCAGTTCAGCACTCTTTTTCTTTGTTTCTCTTGCTTCAAGTCTCTTCTTCATCTGTGAGGAAATTGTCCAGCATTCACTGCCATATAGGAGGATTGATATTACATAGCAGTTCAGCACTCTTTTCTTTGTTTCTCTTGCTTCAAGTCTCCTTCACTCATCTAGTGAGGAAATTGTCCATCATTCACTGCCATATAGGAGGATTGATATTACATAGCAGTTCAGCACTTCTTTTTCTTTGTTTCTCTTGCTTCAAGTCTCCTCTTCATCTGTGAGGAAATTGTCCAGCATTCACTGCCATATAGGAGGATTGATATTACATAGCAGTTCAGCACTCTTTTCTTTGTTTCTCTTGCTTCAAGTCTCCTCTTCATCTGTGAGGAAATTGTCCAGCATTCACTGCCATATAGGAGGATTGATATTACATAGCAGTTCAGCACTCTTTTATTTGTTTCTCTTGCTTCAAGTCTCCTCTTCATCTGTGAGGAAATTGTCCATCATTCACTGCCATATAGGAGGATTGATATTACATAGCAGTTCAGCACTCTTTTCTTTGTTTCTCTTGCTTCAAGTCTCCTCTTCATTAGTGAGGAAATTGTCCATCATTCACTGCCATATAGGAGGATTGATATTACATAGCAGTTCAGCACTCTTTTCTTTGTTTCTCTTGCTTTAAGTCTCCTCTTCATCTGTGAGGGAAATTGTCCATCATTCACTGCCATATAGGAGGATTGATATTACATAGCAGTTCAGCACTCTTTTCTTTGTTTCTCTTGCTTCAAGTCTCCTCTTCATCTGTGAGGAAATTGTCCATCATTCACTGCCATATAGGAGGATTGATATTACATAGCAGTTCAGCACTCTTTTCTTTTGTTTCTCTTGCTTCAAGTCTCCTTTTCATCTGTGAGGAAATTGTCCAGCATTCACTGCCATATAGGAGGATTGATATTACATAGCAGTTCAGCACTCTTTTCTTTGTTTCTCTTGCTTCAAGTCTCCTCTTCATCTGTGAGGAAATTGTCCAGCATTCACTGCCATATAGGAGGATTGATATTACATAGCAGTTCAGCACTTTTTCTTTGTTTCTCTTGCTTCAAGTCTCCTCTTCATCTGTGAGGAAATTGTCCAGCATTCACTGCCATATAGGTGGATTGAAATTACATAGCAGTTCAGCACCCTTTTCTTTGTTTCTCTTGCTTCAAGTCTCCTCTTCATCTGTGAGGAAATTGTCCATCATTTACTGCCATATAGGAGGATTGATATTACATAGCAGTTCAGCACTCTTTTCTTTTTTTCTCTTGCTTCAAGTCTCCTCTTCATCTGTGAGGAAATTGTCCATCATTCACTGCCATTTAGGAGGATTGATATTACATAGCAGTTCAGCACTCTTTTCTTTGTTTCTCTTGCTTCAAGTCTCCTCTTCATCTGTGAGGAAATTGTCCAGCATTCACTGCCATATAGGAGGATTGATATTACATAGCAGTTCAGCACTCTTTTCTTTTTTTCTCTTGCTTCAAGTCTCCTCTTCATCTGTGAGGAAATTGTCCAGCATTCACTGCCATATAGGAGGATTGATATTACATAGCAGTTCAGCACTCTTTTCTTTGTTTCTCTTGCTTGCAAGTCTCCCTCTTCATCTGTGAGGAAATTGTCCAGCATTCACTGCCATATAGTAGGATTGATATTACGTAGCAGTTCAGCACTCTTTTTTTGTTTCTCTTGCTTCAAGTCTCCTCTTCATCTTTGAGGAAATTGTCCAGCATTCACTGCCATATAGGACGATTGATATTACATAGCAATTCAGCACTCTTTTCTTTGTTTCTCTTACTTCAATCTCCTCTTCATCTGTGAGGAAATTGTCCAGCATTCACTGCCATATAGGAGGATTGATATTACATAGCAGTTCAGCACTCTTTTCTTTGTTTCTCTTGCTTCAAGTCTCCTCTTCATCTGTGAGGAAATTGTCCAGCATTCACTGCCATATAGGAGGATTGATATTACATAGCAGTTCAGCACTCTTTTCTTTGTTTCTCTTGCTTCAAGTCTCCTCTTCATCTGTGAGGAAATTGTCCAGCATTCACTGCCATATAGGAGGATTGATATTATATAGCAGTTCAGCACTCTTTTCTTTGTTTCTCTTGCTTCAAGTCTCCTCTTCATCTGTGAGGAAATTGTCCATCATTCACTGCCATTTAGGAGGATTAATATTACATAGCAGTTCAGCACTCTTTTCTTTGTTTCTCTTGCTTCAAGTCTCCTCTTCATCTGTGAGGAAATTGTCCAGCATTCACTGCCATATAGGTGGATTGATATTACATAGCAGTTCAGCACTCTTTTCTTTGTTTCTCTTGCTTCAAGTCTCCTCTTCATCTGTGAGGAAATTGTCCATCATTCATTGCCATATAGAAGGATTGATATTACATAGCAGTTCAGCACTCTTTTCTTTGTTTCTCTTGCTTCAAGCCTCCTCTTCATCTGTGGGGAAATTGTCCGCCATTCACTGCCATATAGGAGGATTGATATTACGTAGCAGTTCAGCACTCTTTTCTTTGTTTCTCTTGCTTCAAGTCTCCTCTTCATCTGTGAGGAAATTGTCCAGCATTCACTGCCATATAGAAGGATTGATATTACATAGCAGTTCAGCACTCTTTTCTTTGTTTCTCTTGCTTCAAGTCTCCTCTTCATCTGTGAGGAAATTGTCCAGCATTCACTGCCATATAGGACGATTAATATTACTTAGCAATTCAGCACTCTTTTCTTTGTTTCTCTTGCTTCAATCTCCTCTTCATCTGTGAGGAAATTGTCCAGCATTCACTGCCATATAGGAGGATTGATATTACATAGCATTTCAGCACTCTTTTCTTTGTTTCTCTTGCTTCAAGTCTCCTCTTCATCTGTGAGGAAATTGTCCAGCATTCACTGCCATATAGGACGATTAATATTACTTAGCAGTTCAGCACTCTTTTCTTTGTTTCTCTTGCTTCAAGTCTCCTCCTCATCTGTGAGGAAATTGTCCAGCATTCACTGCCATATAGGAGGATTGTTATTACATAGCAGTTCAGCACTCTTTTCTTTGTTTCTCTTGCTTCAAGTCTCCTCTTCATCTGTGAGGAAATTGTCCAGCATTCACTGCCATATAGGACGATTAATATTACTTAGCAGTTCAGCACTCTTTTCTTTGTTTCTCTTGCTTCAAGTCTCCTCCTCATCTGTGAGGAAATTGTCCAGCATTCACTGCCATATAGGAGGATTGATATTACATAGCAGTTCAGCACTCTTTTCTTTGTTTCTCTTGCTTCAAGTCTCCTCTTCATCTGTGAGGAAATTGTCCAGCATTCACTGCCATATAGGACGATTAATATTACTTAGCAGTTCAGCACTCTTTTCTTTGTTTCTCTTGCTTCAAGTCTCCTCTTCATCTGTGAGGAAATTGTCCAGCATTCACTGCCATATAGGAGGATTGGTATTACTTAGCAGTTCAGCACTCTTTTCTTTGTTTCTCTTGCTTCAAGTCTCCTCTTCATTAGTGAGGAAATTGTCCAGCATTCACTGCCATATAGGAGGATTGATATTACATAGCAGTTCAGCACTCTTTTCTTTGTTTTTTTTCCTTCAAGTCTCCTTTTTATTGGTGAGGAAATTGTCTATCAGTCACTGCCATATAGGAGGATTGATATTAAATAGCAGTTCAGCACTCATTTCTTTGTTTCTCTTGCTTCAAGTCTCCTCTTCATTAGTGAGGAAATTGTCCATCATTCACTGCCATATAGGAGGATTTATATTATATAGCATTTCAACACTCTTTTCGTTGTTTCTTTTCCTTCAAGTCTCCCCCATCTTCCGTGAGGAAATTTTCCTGCATTCACTTCTTTATAGGTCTTATATTATATAAAAATCCAGTACTCTTATCTTTTTCCCAATTAAATTTACCAGTTTCTTAAATCAGCTTTTGGAAAGAATTTTTCGCTATCCCTCTACGCCTACGAATTTCCATGCCGCACTTGCCGACCTTTGTTAAAATACTTCCTAGATGTTTAAATTTTTGTTCCTGCTTGATTTTGCTCTTTCTTGATATTTAGCCTATGCAATGTTTATTGTTTTAAAAAGAGACTGTTTATAAATTTAATACAACCAGAATATATAAATTTGAGAATTTCGGAATGCAATTGAAATTATTATGAATACAGTAATACACTGCCAATGATTTCTTTAATAGAAATGCGTTGGTGATGATTTTTACTATAGGAATGCATTGCCAATGATTTTTACTATAGGAATGCATTGCAAATGATTTTTACTATAGGAATGCATTGCCAATGATTTTTACTATAGGAATGCATTGGAAATGATTTTTACTATAGGAATGCATTGGAAATGATTTTTACTATAGGAATGCATTGGAAATGATTTTTACTATTGATTTTTACTATAGGAATGCATTGGAAATGATTTTTACTATAGGCTTGCATTAGAAATGATTTTTTCTATAGGATTGCATTAGAAATGATTTTTTCTATAGGCTTGCATTGGAAATTATTTTTACTATAGGAATGCATTGGAAATAATTTTTTACCATGCGAATGCATCGCAAGTGTTTTTTCTCTATATAAATACATTGAAAATAATTTTTACTATTGGAATACATTGCTATTGTTTTTTACTATATGAATGCATTGGAGATGATTTTTACTATAGGAATGCATTATAAATGATTTTTACTATAAGAATGCATTGGAAATGATTTTTACTATAGGAATGCATTGCCAATGATTTTTACTATAGGAATGCATTGCCAATGATTTTTACTATAGGAATGCATTGGAAATGAATTTTACTATAGGAATGCATTGCCAATGATTTTTACTATAGGAATGCATTGGAAATGATTTTTACTATTGATTTTTACTATAGGCTTGCATTAGAAATGATTTTTTCTATAGGATTGCATTAGAAATGATTTTTTCTATAGGCTTGCATTGGAAATTATTTTTACTATAGGAATGCATTGGAAATAATTTTTTACCATGCGAATGCATCGCAAGTGTTTTTTCTCTATATAAATACATTGAAAATAATTTTTACTATTGGAATACATTGCTATTTTTTTTAATATATGAATGCATTGGAGATGATTTTTACTATAGGAATGCATTATAAATGATTTTTACTATAAGAATGCATTGGAAATGATTTTTACTATAGGAATGCATTGCCAATGATT
>CAHIKZ030000210.1:1112500-1150000 GCA_903632075.3 Acanthosepion pharaonis | reverse complement strand
CTTAGGATAGCGTATAAGTTGACGGCTCCAAAAGACAATGTTTTACCAATTATTTCTCAATGTAAACAAAACCTACAATATTTTTTTCCAGTTGAACACTATCTGTGTTTGAATATTAAACATCACGTTATTGGTATACCTATATCTTTATCTAGGACGATGTTGGATAGCATCAACTTTTGCACGTCTTATTTTCAGTATCCCAATGTCGAATATTTAAGATTTCTTAGAAACTAAATTATTTTTTACCTTGGTATGTTATTTCTTTTACTCTTCACTGTATATACAATTAGTTGATTTGTTTAACGGCATAACAGCATCTTCTGTGTCATTAATACCGAAATTTAAGTTTCTTTGGGACATTTGAGATAGATAAAAATAAGATATGTTATTCTGCTTTCACAATTGAATACATGGTAGATGATATTCAGCATTTGTGCATATACAAGTTCGCGTGAACATAATTACTAGAGGCGGGGATATATGTTGTATGTCGTTGTATTTTTCATTTATATTTTGGAATACAATTGGATTTAAGTAATTGTAAGATATATGGATTAATGTCATAATAGTTCACTTTGTTTGTTAGTTGATTGTTTAGTGGCATATCGACACCTCTGTGGTCGAAACCAAAATTGAAACACAATTTTATGGCTTCAACAAAATATATTTCGAACGCAATTGTCTGCTTTCAACTGGGGATAAAATGTATGGCTGGTCCTGTATTGTCGGTCATTTTACTATTAAAATATATTTTTCTACTTTCATGGTGTTTTCGTTTGGATGAAAGCGAATAGATGGATATAAATAAAGTCATATGAACAGACGTAGATAGATAGATAGATAGATAGATAGATATGAAAGAATAGACTGAGATAGATAGATAGATAGATAGATAGATAGATAGATAGATAGATAGATAGATAGATAGATAGATAGATATGAAAAGAGACTGAGATAGATAGATAGATAGATAGATAGATAGATAGATAGATAGATAGATATGAAAGAATAGACTGAGATAGATAGATAGATAGATAGATAGATAGATAGATAGATAGAAAATGAAAGAAGAGACATAGATAGATAGATAGATAGATAGATAGATAGATACATATGAAAGAAGTGACTGAGATAGTTAGATAGATAGATAGATATGAAAGAGACTGAAATAGATAGATAGATAGATAGATAGATAGATAGATAGATAGATATGAAAGAAGAGACTGAGATAGATAGATAGATAGATAGATAGATAGATAGATAGATAGATAGATATGAAAAAAGTGACTGAGATAGATAGATAGATAGATATGAAAGAAGAGACTGAGATAGATAGATAGATAGATAGATAGAAAATGAAAGAAGAGACATAGATAGATACATATGAAAGAAGTGACTGAGATAGATAGATAGATAGATAGATATGAAAGAGACTGAAATAGATAGATAGACTGAAATAGATAGATAGATAGATAGATAGATAGATAGATAGATATGAAAGAGACTGAAATAGATAGATAGATAGATAGATAGATAGATAGATAGATAGATATGAAAAAAGTGACTGAGATAGATAGATAGATAGATAGATAGATAGATAGATAGATAGATAGATAATGGAGGGACTCCCTATTGGGGCTTTAACAGATTCTACCACCCCCCGGGCCATGATGAACCTGGAAATAACAGCAATTAAGAGGTAGCCCCAGGCTCCTCTAAACCTCCAGTCTCCTGATCAGAGGTTTTGCTGTCGGATGTAGCAGTGTATATATATATGTCAACATATCTACAATATAAACCAAATGTACGTATATTAGTTAATAAAAGACGATGTTTTGCAATTTATTTCTCAATGTAAACAAAACCTATAACATTTTTTCCAGCGAAATTCCACGATATATACCATCATGAGTTTACTTTCAAAATCTTCAGCCAATCTCCGAAAATTAGCACAGTGGGCCTGGTGAATTTCAGTATGGTTGTTTTGTAAAGTTGAATTCTTGATAAAATCAGTCAGGGAAGGCAACACCAGTGATCTTTACCTTTGGAAAATTCCTGACAACCATACCATAAATTGACCCAAGCCTTGTCAGTGAAATCGTTGATGCTTTTGCTGGCATAAAATCGCAAGTCATCGTGACCGAGTGTTTGAGCATACTGGCATCCACTGGTGGGATTCAGCCGGTTCGCACGAACGGGTGATTAAAATTCCGCGAGTTCGACGAACCAGTTGTTAAAATTACGTAAATTTGTGTTTTTAAACATAGCTATATAGTCTATTGATGTAATGAATATGCATACAGCTGGGTTCTCCCTCACAGTAATATGATTGGCTGGTGTCAGCCATAAATACAGACTGATGTGGAGGTATGGAGGACGCCTATTGGCTACGTCTATTGCTTACCACTACGACGAGGACCAGTCCATTACGATTACCTGCTAGATTGTCCTACCCGGTTACAGTAGTCCAAAACCACTTTGCTACTTCGAACAAATATATCCCTTTCCGGGACATATCACCTATAATACAACATGTGCACGCTACATAATGTGTAAATGAACTGCGATCTACCTATCATAACTAAACATGCGTAATTACGTGATATGCTATTAGGTTGGTGCAAAAATAATGTCGTTTTTTTTTTTACGTTCAACTTAACGTCAAAAAAAGACATTATTTTTACACCAACCTAATCATATAGCCTAACACAATGTTATGCGCGTATATATCAATCGTATTCTTCTGAACCAAATTACCAGGTGGCAGCTGAAATTTTTAGTAAGCGTTTGTTTTTTTTAAGATTTTCTACAAGCCTTTCTCGATTTTAATTCTAGGTCTAGATAATCTAAAGCTGTTTTAGATATTTACAATGCCTAGAGGCTACAGCTGTCAAGTGCCGTGTTTGCTGTTTGATTAAATTAGGCCTATAAAAAGTAGAGATCTATTAAGCTTAGGTTATTTTATAGTTATATTCCGTGTTAAGGGAATAAATACTTAACACCAGGTGGATACTAGAAGAAAGGTTTATTGTACACAAGTACAATATGAAATACGGTACGGTTATACACACAGGTCAATCTAGTAGTGAGTGCCACTAAGTGGAAGGTCGGACATGCTTGCGTCTTCTCGCGCTCACTCTGATATTTATTATGTAAAAAATATATAATTCTGGCACAAGGCCGAAAAAGGGAGGGATTGAGGCTGGTCATCACTAACTATCTTATACCTAGCTAATCTGATTCACGACCCATTCACTCATTACAATTTTCCCATTCACCATAAAACTCGTCCGTCACCAATCAATCCTCCATACACCATAATATCGCATCCTCTCAAGGGGTTCCTACAAAACGCGCCCCATGCCATAAAAATTTAATGATAATAAATTATTATATTTAAAAATCTAATCATGGAGAATGAGAGCGGAGGGAGATGAACCCAATAACAAACTAAATATGAGAACAAAGCAAACTAAACATAAGTGATGTTAGTAGGGCCCGTCCAACCCTCAAAAAAGGGAGGCCGCTGTATTCTGACCATTGGACAAAATCAAGAAACTCTCTCGCTAAGGGAGTGGTAAAAAGGAGAAAATATATACGGGCATGGGAAATATAAAAGCTGACCCAGTCGAGATGAAAAAAAGGGGAACCAAAACAAACTGGGGAGGTTGGAATTCTCGATTTGGATCATAGCCAAAGATACAACTGGGGACAAGCCAGGAATAACACTTACTCACATTAACGAGGTACACTGAAGCTTGTCTAACCTAACCAAGGGGAGGGCTTCACAGGAAACCACCCCGATGTGACGCAGATTGACCTAAAAGAGAAAATCAAGGCTAGTCCCGTTCAAACGAACCAAGTTCGCCTCTTTCACCCACCTTTCGCTGAATACTGTCGAATGCAAGCGTTTTCTATCAGTTCTAATCTTCATCTTGAGCTGATGCTCAAAGAATCGGACCAGATCCTGATGAGAAAGACAGTTGCCTCGCAAAACTTCCTCCTGTCGCTTCGTCCAAATCACTATTCGGTCCGTGACCAGCAGCGTCAGAAACACCATTTGTTTCACCCCGGAATACGTGGGCGACACATTGTCACGCGCGCATGCGCGATCCACGAGCTTTTCGGGAGCGAGACGAGCCGTCCACTCGCCGGCATGGTCCCATAAGGTGCGGACACGGGGCGTCTCGCTCTCACTCTTCCCCCAGTCTCTCGTAGATAGTTGACTTTATAGGTACTTACTACCTGAAGTGTAATCTTTCATGGAAATGACTGGTTATTCCATTACATCATTTATAAAAAAAAAAATTGGCCTTTTGAGATCTGAATTTTAATTGAAATGGCGGTTGATTTTGTAGTTTTGTAGTAGAGGTTTAAATATGTCTTTCCTATAAGACTTAGTCGCTTAGGGATAGATCTAAATCTTGTAGAAAAATACCCTCGGTCTAATTAATATGCCTACGGAAAATAACTTATTCATATGTTTAAATTAATTAGATGTACTAGATCTATCAGGTCATCCCATAAGTTCTGTCCGAATTTTAACTTTTTGTTAAAATGAACGAAATTTAAAGAGTATTTTATAATGTCTAATAGAGCTGAACATTATTTTTATGTTTAGATGCATTTAAACTGATCAAATTTTATTTCACAGAACAATAAAATTAAATTTTGTTTGATTAAAACCCTGCTAACATGGAAGTACCCAAGAGTCATTTGAGGCACATAATGCTTTATGAGTTCAAGAAAGGAAACTCAGCAGCCGCGGCTAGAAACATTCACTCAGTTTATGGAGAGGAATGTGTGAATGAAAGAACTTGCAGAAGATGGTTTGCAAAATTCAGAGGTGGAGATTTCACCCTTGAAGATGAAGATCGAGCCGGACGTCCAGTTGAGTTTGATGAAAAGCTTCTTGAAGCAGCCCTTGAAGAAAATCCTGCTTTATCAGTTGAGGAATTGGCAGTGGTTCTCAGTTCATACCATACAACTGTTCATCGTCATCTTCAACAACTTGGAAAAGTTCCTAAACTTGGAAAATGGGTGCCTCATGAATTGTCTGAAAACAACCTCAAATCCCGAGTTGATATCTGCTCTTCTCTCCATTCTCGCCAACTTGTTTCACCATTTTTGAATAGACTTGTGACTTGCAACGAAAAATGGATCTTTTATCGAAATGTTAAGCGTCGTGGACAGTGGCTTGGTAAAGGGGAAGGACCCCAGCCACAGCCTAGAAGGGAACTTCATGGGCAAAAGTTTCTTCTTTCAATCTGGTGGGATCGCCAAGGAATAATCCACTTTGAATTCTTACCACCTAATGCAACAATTAATGCTCAAATATACTGTCAGCAATTAGAGCGTTTGAACCAAGCTTTGAGGAAAAAAAGACCTGCTCTAGTGAATCGAAAAGAGGTGATGTTTCATCAGGACAATGCGCGACCCCACACAGCAAGAATCACGTCACAAAAGATCGAAGAACTTGGTTGGGAGAAAATTCCTCATCCACTTTATTCTCCCGATCTTGCCCTTTCAGACTATCATTTGTTTCGTAGCTTACAGAATCATTTGGAAGAAACAGCTTTTGTAACATAGGAAGAGGTTAAAACTGACATCTGTGTGTTCTTCGAATCAAAGCCAAAAGAATTTTACAGTAATGGAATTAGTAAGCTTGTTAATAGATGGAAGGAAGTCATAGATAATCAGGGAAAATACATTGTTGATTGAATCTTTAATTAAATGTAACATTTGGTCACTTGTTTTCTTTATTCAAAATTCAGACAGAACTTATGGGATGACCTGATAAATTTAAAAAAAATAACATTTTCCTAGATTCTAATTTGTAAATGATAATACTTACATATAACTATAAATCTATAAGTAATGTACATGTTTGTTACAACTTGTGGCACAATAAAATTCTCAAAATTATTTTTCTCCATTTCATGATTAAACCTTAAAATGAAGAGACATCAAAGTTTATTGGCGTTTGTGCAAAAAAAAATCCCTAGAATTGAACCTTCAAGGCACGATTCGACTGATGGTGAAATGGAATCAAATCCAACTAGAAAAAATGTCTGCTTCTGGTTCTAATGTTATATTAGACAGGGAAAATGCTGATGCAACTTTTGAGATTGTGCAGCATGGACACAATGCAGATGCTGACACTGTGCAAGGCAGATGCAACAAGTTTACTTCCAGACTGCTGGGGTAATGAACACTATGAAAATTTCCAGAAAAAAAATATGATGGCTTAATATTAGATTGGTGCAAAAATAATGACGTAACAATGTCGTTTTTTGACGTTAAGAAATACGTCAAAAACGACATTGTTACGTCATTATTTTTGCACCAACCTAATAGTTCGTAATAAAAACTAAAAAAAACTAAGATGTAGTTACTGCGCAGAATTTGATTCTATAAACGTGAAGGGATGTCATGTCTCATTAGAACGGAGAATGTCCAATATTGTTGCATCAGAAAGAGATAAAGCAATCGAACAAGCATCTCCCCGGAAAAAAATAATGAACGATCCCCTTTCATCAAAGGCCCACAGTATTTGCTTAAAGCAACAGCAAGATCGTACAGATGATACAAATACAAAATGCATTGATGCATTGAATCAGAAACATTGCATCTACGTGCAGAGTTTTCAATACAGTCTATAGTTTGGCAAAACGAAGCCGGCCATTTTCTGATACTGAAGATGGGATTAAGCTACAAATAAAAAAAATCGGTTGGACGTGGGTGTTGGAGTTCATTCTCGTAAAACTGCTGTGAAAATAGTTGATTATATTGCAAAGGAAATTAAAAGTGAAATATTCACAAAAATTGTTGCACGAAATACAAAAAAAAAGTCTGTGTTATGAGAGATGAAACCTCAACGATATCTAAGTCAGTGCTTATAATTTTTGTGAAAACTGAAGATTGTGCTTTATTATGTAGTGGTCTACTTGTTTCTCTTGCCGTTTCAGACGCCAGGGGTCACTATAATGTAGTGACTTGATAATAAGAATGGACAATTGTAGATGTTTGTTTACGGCTGCGGGAATAACATGACCACATAATTTATATCAAACATAAAATTACCACAAAACATGAAATACAAGAAGGAACAAAATGGTTTTCAAAACATAACATTTGTATTTATTTGTGTTGATGTACATGCGTAGAAGTTAAAGATCTGTTGGAGTTATGTCCCTTAGAGTGTGAATATTTTTATCTCGACTCACAAAAGTGGAATTAATTATAAAGCTGAGAAATGCTGAATAAACTGTAGTTTTAGAGGAATATTTCAAAGAGAAAAGTTCTTGTTGCATGTTTGTAAATCTTCTGTATGTTTGTAATGTAGGTTGAAAAAGCTCGTACGTACGTGCATACGTGAATATGCTTTTAACGTCTGACCGAAACGAGAATTCTGAAGATCACATCTTCTTAGGCGAATAAAGAAAGGAGAGAGAGAGAAAGCAAGCTTGTATCTACTATTTAAAGATAATGTAATCACGTGACAAGATCACTCGTCAAAAACTTGACTTTGTCACGCGCTGGAAAAAATATTTGTACGTGGGTGGATTGCAACACCCACTTGTGTGTTTATTGACCAATTAGAAGCTGACTAGCAGCATGGCCCGGCGTTGCCCGTGCTTGATTAAAAAATCGTACGATTCATACAGTAATCGCTATCACTTGACTTAAAATATTTTTGCCCTCCTTGCCTTTAAAGGATTGCCTTTTGCCGTGCTTATGTTGCTACATGCTTTACTTTTTTTCCCACACTGCGAATTTTTTCTAAGTTCTATACTAAACATTAAATCTGTTACGAAAAAAAGAACTAAACAAAATGAACACAAAACGATCAGCTTTAAAAAAAGGACTCGTAACTGGAAAAACCGAATGAAAAAAGAATGTTAACAACAAATACTTTTTCACACCCAACCCAGTTCTTCGGAATCAGAATCAACGTTGAATTTAAGCAAGCGAATGAGCCAATTGAAGTAAAGTGCCACGCGGATTTAAATTTTTCCCACTTGTGACGAATGCAGCTATCGATTTTTTTTTTTTTTTTTTGCATGCTAGCATGCTAGCATGCTAGTTAATATTCGTGTCAGTCAGCTGTTGGCTCTCACGCTGGCCAATAGAATCTTCCTGCCTATTTGTGGCAGCCAGCTATAGGCTCTCACTCTAGCCAGTAGAAAATGACCGCAAACTATATGAAAATTGCCGTAGAAGCATGAAAAAATCGATTATTTCCACTATCGATGGGAGTTGGGAAATGTAATGTTGATCTTGGCTAAAGCAACAATGAGCAAGAAATCTTTATTGAACTGTTTAACTCGACTGATGAAAAAACTTATAATGTGGAAGAAATCCTTGTACCATGAGTGGCAGCAGTAAAAAAAAAATTGATAAACTTAATCAAATCCTGAAACATGATGTTCATGTGAATGAATTCAGGGATTACGTGGAAAACGTTCTAAGCAACGTTTGTGCCAGTAGTACACAATATATGCATGTATATCCACAAAGAGTACAAAGAGCCAAGAAGATTATTAACACCAGAGCGATCAGCTCTGCCGAAGCAGAGCGGGAATTATCACTAATGAACATAATAGATACAGACAAGAGAGGAAGCCTCATTGTTAAAAATAAAAAAGTATCAAACTTAATGACAATTAATCTGACTGGCCTCCTATCAGATTTTTGGGATGTCACACTTTCAGTAAATAAATGGCTACAAAAAAAGCCCATAGTGCTGATGACAGCAGAGTAAAAGGAAAACAGGATAAACACTATGATGAAAATCATGTGGATATATGGAAATATTTAAAGTGAAATTGAAAGAGTATCTTCAATAAAATAATAAAAAGTGTTGTTCCGAGATGAAATCCGGTCTCCAATGAATGACAAACGCAGGAATGAAATATAACAAATGTATTTACACAATAATACAATTGGTAATACGGTTAGTAGATCCAGAAACCCGGTTAGTAGCAATAATAATATATATATACAGTTTGGTAAATCCAGTCTCGAAGTAGGACTTCCTTAGATTCTACTTGCTTGTAACTGTGACTTCTACAAGCGGTTACCTCACACTATTACTCTACCTCCAACTCCATCACTCTTAGGGCCGTTTCGGTCAGCACTTTTTAAAAAGGTAATCGTTGACGAAGCAAGAAACAATCGAAGGTACATTAATAAATAACGAATGAGAAGGGAAAATTGGAACACGATTAAAATGGATTTTAATTATAAATAAATTAACGACTAAAATACTTACTACTCTGACTGACTCTGGGTATTTAACGGCAGCTGTCCAGGTACACACTGGTCGAGTCCACTTGTATGAAAAAGGGGTGGACCCCATAAGAAAAAGGTAAAACATTTTTGGTGTTATATTTCTTTATTTGTCTAAACAGCCGCATGCAACTTAAATACATGATTTATTTTTTTTGTGTTCTGGGTCCCACGCTGCTAGACGCCTTTATACTTGTCCCTGTACTTGGCTGGCATTTGACCGTTTTCATACTTGACCTCCAGTTTTTAAAGTTCATAGAAACTATTATTAAAATTTTTGAATCCCATCACTGACCCTGAGTGTCTTTCTTTTTTTCATTTTATACTTTTTTGCAACTTCACAATTTTTTAGTCGTTAATTTATTTATAATTAAAATCTATTTTAATCGTGTTCCAATTTTCCCTCCTTATTCGTTATTTTTCCATTGTTTCTTGCTTCGTCAGCGATTACCTTTTGAAAAAGTGCTGATCGACAGGGCCCTAAATGTAAAATAATGACGTCTATTTTATTTAAATCTATTTTTTCTATAACAACATTCCGGTCCACATTCACAATATAAAAAAATTACTAATCGGCAACACAACTATCCTACACCAAGAAAACAACAAATTCAGATTACAGATACTAGAAGCAATTTATATTAAAAAATTAAAGCTTGCACTGGACAGAATCAACAGTTACTGCAGTAATATTATGAAATGGCTGTAAAGGAACAGTTTGTTTTTTTTTCATGCTTTAATGTGCACATGACCATGACATTATAACATACAGGGAAAAAATCCATAATGGATATTTTTTCACGTTCCAATGAACGCTCGGCACATTGTCAACCGTTCTGCATTTAAAAGCATAATGAAAAAATTACGGTAATAGATAAGAACGCACATCTTTATATAAATACTTATACTAATGAACAACATATAGTTTTTTATGACTTGCACTCCTGAAGATGATCTTGGAAGAACATCGAAAGTACTTGGGAAATGAAAATAAAAGAAATTTAAACAACTATAGCACATTTCTCTTATCCTTTAACATCAATATACGGAAGGTTATTCGTGAGTATGAACGGATTTTATTATTAGCAGATATAATGTCTGTAATTTATTCAATCAAACATGCCTAACAGAGAATTTGCTGCCTAAATACGCAAATACATATATATATATATATATATATATATATATATATATATATATATATATATATAGATCTGCCCGATAAACTAAATTTACGTATATTAGTTAAAAAAGACGATGCTTTGCTAATTATTTCTCAATGTAAACAGACCATAAAATATTTTTTCCAGGGAGATTCCAAGGACCTTACTTTCAAAATCTTCAGCCAATCTCCGAAAACTAGCAGAGTTGGCCGGCTGAATTTCAATATATATATATATATATATATATATATTGTGTGTATTTAGGCAGCATTTTTCATTCATTCATGTTTCATTAAATAATATATATATAATTATTTAATGAAACATGTATGAATGAATATATATATATATATATATATATATATATATATATATATATATATATATATATCTTCGAGTTATTCAGCTAGAAAGAGAACGGGTTAAAATCGTTTTGTGTCAGACCCACTCTCTTCCCAAATGAGCAATGGTGAGAGGAAAAAGATCATCTAGGCCTTCAGTAATGCTACCATCATTCATACTCTGGCTTCCATCGACAAAGTCCATTCAAAGGCCATCAAGAGAACGGTAAATAAGTTTACAAAAAAGAGGGGGCAGTAGAGAGGAAAATTGAATCAGCAGGTCGTTATATTTATCTTCATATATTTATATTTGATTTGTAACCTGTAGTCGATATTAATTTTGTCATATTTTCTCAATTACAAAGCGGCCCTTTAAGTAAATGCAATTTTACTTTCCTTCGTCCCATCTCTCCCCCCACCTCGTCTTTCCCTTCCCCTCCCTCTTATTCTAGCATTAAATTGTCTATGGTGTATGTATGGCACCACGAAATGTATCTTTATGCATTAGACATCCGTCGACATTCATTCTTTTCTCTTATTTAAAACCCTTCCCCCCACATCTCCTAAAATTCTCTCTGTTAAGGTTCAATCTCCCTCCTCCTCATATTTACACTTTCTCTAAATTCTGTTTTCACTTCCGGAGTTGGTTTTTTCTTTTTTCTTTTTGAATTTGTAGGTCTGATGAATTGGATCGTATTTACGATTCAAATTGAATAAATTATGACCATGGAATATTAGTGTTTAAGCCTTTTTATTATATCCTTACTCTGTCCTAGACATTGAGTTCTACCTGGATTTTTCCTCTTGGAAAAATTTTTTTCTGAAAATATACATGTATGGGTATTTATATATTTTGCATATGTATGTATATTTTCCACTAATATTATATATATATATATATATATATATATATATATATGAACTCTATTTCAATCCTTCGTGAGTTCCCAATTCTTAGCTATGATTAATTAATGATAAACATGTCAATTTCGTTTATGATTGATTTCATCACCATTCTTCTGTTAAGCTTGGAGAGTAATTATCCATTCTTATTGCTCAAAGTAGAGTCCAATAGTGTTATAAAAACCTTGAAGAATTCCAGTAATATATCTTTAATCATTTCTAAGTAGTTTCATCCGCTACACCTCTTGTTTGGGACTTTTCCATGTTTCTAGGCCGGTAGATATCAGATCCGCTACGTGGCAAAAAAAGCAGGAACATCTCTTCAAATAGCTGTAGCGATTAAAAATAACGCTTCTGATAAGAAGACAAAGGTTCGCAGAATCAGTTATTATCTCTATTTTGACTTTATATCTTTCGACAAAAGATAAGAATTAAAAAAAGAGAAAGATAGTGAGAGAGAAAAAGAAAGAGAGGGTACCGATTGACAATATTAGAAGTAAAAGAATGTGTTACTAAAAGAAATCGGAATGCCACCACTGTGAAGAATCGGTTATTAACTCTCCTTCGCCGGTAGACATCAATCATTCAACTTTCAAAGATTCTTCAACCGCTGCTGCCTCTGAAGCAAAATAGCAGCTGTCCCCTCGCTTTACTTTGACGTCGATTTGAGTAGAAAGTCACGCATGTATTGAATTCATCCCGTGGGTCTGACTCCGTCCATTCAACCTCTTTCATGGATCAATGACTATCGAGAGTGTATGAAACATAGAGAAACAATATCGACTGATGCTACCTGGCTTTTATATCCACGTATCAGAAAGACAGTTAACAGTATATGACCAATGTAGATATCAGTATGCTAGTATCAATCAGTTATGTGCCACGCTTAGTCATATATCTTTCGATATATGACTGACGAGGCAGATTTTCCCCCGCAGTAAGTTGCCATTTATTTCTGCGATAGACGACTTGCCATCAAAGTATATAAAACCCGGTCTTGCGGAGGAAAAGAATAGAATTTATACATTTCCCAAGGGTATTAGCAGTCAAATGAAAGTAATGGATTCGACTGGAATTGGAATTCGGCTCTCCGATTCCTCAATCCGAGCAGCTATCCATTACTACACCATGCCTCCTCAATGCCAGTATGTTCTTCAGTAATGGCACCAACATTCATACTCTGGCTCCCATCTTCAGATTCCGTTCAAGAAACATCAACCGTGAATATGTTTTTAAAAAAAAAAGAGAACATGTAGAGAGGAATAATGGATCAAGAGGTTAGAACAAGAATAGAAATCATCATTTCAAGTTAGAGCTCAATTAGAAAAGATCCAACTCAATTCATCAAACGTTTGGCACGTGAGAAAGGAGTTTCAGTTATGACAGTCCAAAGAGAAGTAAAAAAAAACAATTGGAAATGAAATTGTACGTGAAACGTGTGAGGCACCTTATTACTCAAGTACAGAAAGTTAGAAAGTTAGAGAGGGCGAAGATCATCTTGAATAAGTTGTAAAATAATCCTGGTATTATATATATATATATATATATATATATATATATATATATATATAAACTTTATTTCAATCCTTCGTGAGCTTCCGATCCTTAGCTATGATTAACTAATGGTGAACATTTATTTTGTGTTTTCAGATCTTGGTCCAATAATTTTGCCCGGCTTTTTCAATTTTAACCTACTTAAAGCAGAGTAACAACTTATTTTCCATTTCTCAAGCTCCACAGATGCTACTGCTGAAAAATAAGCAATCTTAACTTAATTAAAAAATGTTGTATAATCCTTCTATGTAGTTGTCCCAAAACATTTACACGTTAGTGTATAGTTATCTATATGTGACCCATGTAGATATCATTATGCCAGTATTTTTTTTTCATGTTCCTTTTGTGCGTTTTTTTTTTCAGGGTACGGTACGCGGTCAGATGTACCATATCAATATCTTTATGAATATATAATAATAATTATCTTCTTTTTTTCAGAGTACCTTGCATTGGTTGTGTAGTTTGTCAGGTCTTTGGGAAAGATCACCCATATAGATGTCACTGAGCCAGAGTCCTATTTAATAAATGCAATATGCATGTGGTTAAATTACATTTTAATCACGTGACTCATACCAGGGCGGGCTGAAAAGTTCAAAGGCTGACTATGAAGGAGTGATGCTGGAGCTGTGAAATCTTTTCAGCCCACCCTCTTACCTGGAAAGAAACAATGCAGTTATTAATAAGAAGAGTTGAAATGAATGCATGTAAGGTTTCACAGTTCTAGCATCACTTCTTCATAGTCAGCCTTTGAACTTTTCAGCCCACCCTCTTACCTGGAAAGAAACAATGCAGTTATTAATAAGAAGAGTTGAAATGAATGCATGTTTCACAGTTCTAGGTCACTTCATAGTCAGTTCTAGCATCAAAAAGAAACAATTTATTAATAAGAAGAGTTGAAATGAATGCATGTAAGGTTTCTTTCAGCATCACTTCTTCATAGTCAGCCTTTTGAACTTTTCAGCCCACCCTCGTACCTGGAAAGAAACAATGCAGTTATTAATAAGAAGAGTTGAAATGAATGCATGTAAGGTTTCACAGTTCTAGCATCACTTCTTCATAGTCAGCCTTTGAACTTTTCAGCCCACCTCGTACCTGGAAAGAAACAATGCAGTTATTAATAAGAAGAGTTGAAATGAATGCATGTAAGGTTTCATCACTCATAGTAAGGTTTCTTTTCAGCAGTTCTGAAAACTTTTCAGCCCACCGTACCTGGAAAGAAAACAATGCAGTTATTAATAAGAAGAGTTGAAATGAATGCATGTAAGGTTTCACAGTTCTAGCATCACTTCTTCATAGTCAGCCTTTGAACTTTTTTCAGCCCACCCTCGTACCTGGAAAGAAACAATGCAGTTATTAATAAGAAGAGTTGAAATGAATGCATGTAAGGTTTCACAGTTCTAGCATCACTTCTTCATAGTCAGCCTTTGAACTTTTCAGCCCACCCTCGTACCTGGAAAGAAACAATGCAGTTATTAATAAGAAGAGTTGAAATGAATGCATGTAAGGTTTCACAGTTCTAGCATCACTTCTTCATAGTCAGCCTTTGAACTTTTCAGCCCACCCTCGTACCTGGAAAAGAAACAATGCAGTTATTGATAAGAAGAAAATGAATGCATGGGTTTCAATGCAGTCAGTTTTGAACTTTCAGCCCACCCTCGTACCTGGAAAGAAACAATGCAGTTATTAATAAGAAGAGTTGAAATGAATGCATGTAAGGTTTCACAGTTCTAGCATCACTTCTTCATAGTCAGCCTTTGAACTTTTCAGACCACCCTCTTACCTGGAAAGAAACAATGCAGTTATTAATAAGAAGAGTTGAAATGAATGCATGTAAGGTTTCACAGTTCTAGCATCACTTCTTCATAGTCAGCCTTTGAACTTTTCAGCCCACCCTCGTACCTGGAAAGAAACAATGCAGTTATTAATAAGAAGAGTTGAAATGAATGCATGTAAGGTTTCACAGTTCTAGCATCACTTCTTCATAGTCAGCCTTTGAACTTTTCAGCCCACCCTCGTACCTGGAAAGAAACAATGCAGTTATTAATAAGAAGAGTTGAAATGAATGCATGTAAGGTTTCACAGTTCTAGCATCACTTCTTCATAGTCAGCCTTTGAACTTTTCAGCCCACCCTCGTACCTGGAAAGAAACAATGCAGTTATTAATAAGAAGAGTTGAAATGAATGCATATAAGGTTTCACAGTTCTAGCATCACTTCTTCATAGTCAGCCTTTGAACTTTTCAGCCCACCCTCGTACCTGGAAAGAAACAATGCAGTTATTAATAAGAAGAGTTGAAATGAATGCATGTAAGGTTTCACAGTTCTAGCATCACTTCTTCATAGTCAGCCTTTGAACTTTTCAGCCCACCCTCGTACCTGGAAAGAAACAATGCAGTTATTAATAAGAAGAGTTGAAATGAATGCATGTAAGGTTTCACAGTTCTAGCATCACTTCTTCATAGTCAGCCTTTGAACTTTTCAGCCCACCCTCGTACCTGGAAAGAAACAATGCAGTTATTAATAAGAAGAGTTGAAATGAATGCATGTAAGGTTTCACAGTTCTAGCATCACTTCTTCATAGTCAGCCTTTGAACTTTTCAGCCCACCCTCGTACCTGGAAAGAAACAATGCAGTTATTAATAAGAAGAGTTGAAATGAATGCATGTAAGGTTTCACAGTTCTAGCATCACTTCTTCATAGTCAGCCTTTGAACTTTTCAGCCCACCCTCGTACCTGGAAAGAAACAATGCAGTTATTAATAAGAAGAGTTGAAATGAATGCATGTAAGGTTTCACAGTTCTAGCATCACTTCTTCATAGTCAGCCTTTGAACTTTTCAGCCCACCTCGTACCTGGAAAGAAAAAACAATGCAGTTATTAATAAGAAGAGTTGAAATGAATGCATGTAAGGTTTCACAGTTCTAGCATCACTTCTTCATAGTCAGCCTTTGAACTTTTCAGCCCACCCTCGTACCTGGAAAGAAACAATGCAGTTATTAATAAGAAGAGTTGAAATGAATGCATGTAAGGTTTCACAGTTCTAGCATCACTTCTTCATAGTCAGCCTTTGAACTTTTCAGCCCACCCTCGTACCTGGAAAGAAACAATGCAGTTATTAATAAGAAGAGTTGAAATGAATGCATGTAAGGTTTCACAGTTCTAGCATCACTTCTTCATAGTCAGCCTTTGAACTTTTCAGCCCACCCTCGTACCTGGAAAGAAACAATGCAGTTATTAATAAGAAGAGTTGAAATGAATGCATGTAAGGTTTCACAGTTCTAGCATCACTTCTTCATAGTCAGCCTTTGAACTTTTCAGCCCACCCTCGTACCTGGAAAGAAACAATGCAGTTATTAATAAGAAGAGTTGAAATGAATGCATGTAAGGTTTCACAGTTCTAGCATCACTTCTTCATAGTCAGCCTTTGAACTTTTCAGCCCACCCTCGTACCTGGAAAGAAACAATGCAGTTATTAATAAGAAGAGTTGAAATGAATGCATGTAAGGTTTCACAGTTCTAGCATCACTTCTTCATAGTCAGCCTTTTGAACTTTTCAGCCCACCCTCGTACCTGGAAAGAAACAATGCAGTTATTAATAAGAAGAGTTGAAATGAATGCATGTAAGGTTTCACAGTTCTAGCATCACTTCTTCATAGTCAGCCTTTGAACTTTTCAGCCCACCCTCTTACCTGGAAAGAAACAATGCAGTTATTAATAAGAAGAGTTGAAATGAATGCATGTAAGGTTTCACAGTTCTAGCATCACTTCTTCATAGTCAGCCTTTGAACTTTTCAGCCCACCCTCTTACCTGGAAAGAAACAATGCAGTTATTAATAAGAAGAGTTGAAATGAATGCATGTAAGGTTTCACAGTTCTAGCATCACTTCTTCATAGTCAGCCTTTGAACTTTTCAGCCCACCCTCTTACCTGGAAAGAAACAATGCAGTTATTAATAAGAAGAGTTGAAATGAATGCATGTAAGGTTTCACAGTTCTAGCATCACTTTTTTCATAGTCAGCAATGCAGTTTTGAACTTTTTTCACAGCCCATCCTCCTCGTACCTGGAAAGAAACAATGCAGTTATTAATAAGAAGAGTTGAAATGAATGCATGTAAGGTTTCACAGTTCTAGCATCACTTTCTTCATAGTCAGCCTTTGAACTTTTCAGCCCACCCTCGTACCTGGAAAAGAAACAATGCAGTTATTAATAAGAAGAGTTGAAATGAATGCATGTAAGGTTTCACAGTTCTAGCATCACTTTTTCATAGTCAGCCTTTGAACTTTTCAGCCCACCCTCGTACCTGGAAAGAAACAATGCAGTTATTAATAAGAAGAGTTGAAATGAATGCATGTAAGGTTTTCACAGTTCTAGCATCACTTTTTCATAGTCAGCCTTTGAACTTTTCAGCCCACCCTCGTACCTGGAAAGAAACAATGCAGTTATTAATAAGAAGAGTTGAAATGAATGCATGTAAGGTTTCACAGTTCTAGCATCACTTTTTCATAGTCAGCCTTTGAACTTTTCAGCCCACCCTCGTACCTGGAAAGAAACAATGCAGTTATTAATAAGAAGAGTTGAAATGAATGCATGTAAGGTTTCACAGTTCTAGCATCACTTCTTCATAGTCAGCCTTTGAACTTTTCAGACCACCCTCTTACCTGGAAAGAAACAATGCAGTTATTAATAAGAAGAGTTGAAATGAATGCATGTAAGGTTTCACAGTTCTAGCATCACTTCTTCAAGTCAGCCTTTTTGAACTTTTTCAGAACCTGGAAAGAAACAATGCAGTTATTAATAAGAAGAGTTGAAATGAATGCATGTAAGGTTTCACAGTTCTAGCATCACTTTTTCATAGTCAGCCTTTGAACTTTTCAGCCCCCTCTTACCCTATTGATAAGAAGTACCATGGAAAGAAACAATGAACTTTTCAGACTATTAATAAAGAAACAATGCAGTTGAAAGAAGAGTTGAAATGAATGCATGTAAGGTTTCACAGTTCTAGCATCACTTTTTCATAGTCAGCCTTTGAACTTTTCAGCCCACCCTCTTACCTGGAAAGAAACAATGCAGTTATTGATAAGAAGAGTTGAAATGAATGCATGTAAGGTTTCACAGTTCTAGCATCACTTTTTCATAGTCAGCCTTTGAACTTTTCAGACCACCCTCTTACCTGGAAAGAAACAATGCAGTTATTAATAAGAAGAGTTGAAATGAATGCATGTAAGGTTTCACAGTTCTAGCATCACTTCTTCATAGTCAGCCTTTGAACTTTTCAGCCCACCCTCGTACCTGGAAAGAAACAATGCAGTTATTGATAAGAAGAGTTGAAATGAATGCATGTAAGGTTTCACAGTTCTAGCATCACTTCTTCATAGTCAGCCTTTGAACTTTTCAGCCCACCCTCGTACCTGGAAAGAAACAATGCAGTTATTAATAAGAAGAGTTGAAATGAATGCATGTAAGGTTTCACAGTTCTAGCATCACTTCTTCATAGTCAGCCTTTGAACTTTTCAGCCCACCCTCGTACCTGGAAAGAAACAATGCAGTTATTAATAAGAAGAGTTGAAATGAATGCATGTAAGGTTTCACAGTTCTAGCATCACTTTTCATAGTCAGCCTTTGAACTTTTCAGCCCACCCTCGTACCTGGAAAGAAACAATGCAGTTATTAATAAGAAGAGTTGAAATGAATGCATGTAAGGTTTCACAGTTCTAGCATCACTTTTTCATAGTCAGCCTTTGAACTTTTCAGCAGACCCTTCCTGGAAAGATCTTCACAAGAGATGTTCACATATGTTACTGGGTTTTGCATCGTTTAATTTCGTTTGTTTTCGGAATATGCTTCGTTGGATGAGTGGAATCCTCGGTCCGACCTATATAGATATAAATGTGACCTATATAGATTTCAGTATGTCAGAATTTCCTTTACATATTTTGTTTTGTTTTTTAGGTGCAATTTGCTGGTCCGTTTTTCAGCCTTGATATCAATACCTGAAAGAAACAATATTATTAATAAGAAGAGTTGAAATAATGCATGTAATTTTTTTTCCAGGGTTTGAAATTTTCATTGATTGTTTATTAATAAGAAGTTGCTTGGGTCTCTGGGAAAAAAGAAACAATATTACCCATAAGAAGATGTCACTGGGACTAAGTTCTAGATCGTCAGCCTTTAACTTTTCAGTATATTATGTTCAAAATAAGATTTTAACCACGTGACTAATATAGTGACAGTATTTATGAATATAATTTTCATTATAGTCAGCCTTTGAACTTTTCAGCCCACCCTCGTACCTTTTAACAGGGTTTTCACAGTTCTAGCATCACTTCTTCATAGTCACATCATGTTATTAATAAGGATGGATCTTTTTAATTTCACCCTAGCATCACTTTTCATAGTCAATGCCCCTGTTTGGAATTTCCAATGCAGTTACCAGAAATTGAAATTGCATATAGGTTTGTTCTAGCCCTTCTTCATAGTCAGACCTTTTATCAGCCCACCCTCGTGGTAGAAAAATGCAGTTATTGATAAGAAGAGTTATCCGCGCATTCTAAAATGTCAGCCTTTTGAAACATCGAGCTAATTTCAAATTCCCGTCGATTTAATATAAATCACTTCTCCTCTAACTATGGGTTAAATAACTGGGTAGGCAGAGATTTCAACCTTTGTTCTAGCATCACTTCTTCATAGTGGAAGCTGAATAAAGAAATTGAGAAGTTGAAATGAATGCAGGAAACCATTCCATTATCTTTTTGAACTTTTCAAGTCTTACCTAGTGATTCAATGCAGATAATAAAAAATGAAAGCTGTGGGTTTTACAGTTCTAGCATCACCGCAGCCTTTGAACTTTTCAGCCCACCCCTCCTGTGGGAAAAAAATGAATGCTCTAAGTTTTGAACTTTTCAACATTGAAAAAGAAACAATGCAATAGAAGAGTTGAAATGAATGTGTGGTTTCACAGTTCTGCATCACTTCTTCATAGTCTTTTCACACACACACACACACACACAGAACACAATGAATAAAAAAACGAAATGAATATTAATTCTACATCACTTCTTCATAGTCAGCCTTTGAACCAGCCCACCCCTCGTACCTGGAAAGTGTCTGAAGATTTTAATTTTAATATTTTTTCATTGTTTTCAATATATATATATATATATAATATATATATATATATATTCCTAAAAATTTATTTGTTAACATTCTTTCTTCAGTCGGTTTTCCAGTTATGAATTCCTGTTTTTGTTAAAGCTGATCGTTTTGTGTTTATTTTGAATTTAGTTATAGATTTAAATGTGACCTAACAGATTTAATGTTTAGTATTTTTAGGTGCTTCCGTTTTTCTCGAAAAAACAATCGCAGTGTAAGATTTTCCAGGGTACGTTGTAAGGATTGTTTAGTTGCAACAGTCCCTGGGAAAGGGCACTCTTTTAAAGAGACGTATTTATTAAGGGCAAAAAAATATTTTAAGTCAAATGAATATAATTTTCGTTTTTTTTAACAGGGTACTGTTGGCCGGATGGATCTTTTACAATACGATTTTTTGAATCAAATTTGCAATTTGTCTGCCCTTCGAACGGAGACCTTTATCACTTGGTAAGTAAACGAAGTTATCCATGCATAAAATGGAAACATCGAGTAATTTCAAATATATTTATATAAATCGACCCAAACTATAAATACAATAAAAATAAAAATTGATTAAAAACCATTCCAATAATTGAAAATTGCTTAAAGGCATGAGAAAAACTCTCTAAGTTCAAAACAAAGAAGGAGTTAAGATATTATATATATATGAACATGAACATGAACAAACACACACATATATGAACATTAAAAAATGAAAGAAAAATCTAATTCTGAAGATTTTAATTTTTAATATTTTTTATTGTTCAAAATATATATATATATAAGTTTTGTTGTTAAGATTCTTTTTTTTTCAGTCGGTTTTTTCCAGAGACCAGTGTTTATTTGTTTAGTTCGTTTTTTCGTAACAGATTTAATGTAAAAGCAAAAAATTCAGCATAATATTTTTAAGAAATAAATCCAACATTACAAGGCAAAAACACTTTTAAAGGGCAAAAAAATCTTTTTAAGTCAAGTGATACTTTTCTCTCGATTTTTTGAATCAAGCACGGCAACGCTGCGCCATGCAAAATATATTCTTTTAAAATATAATATATATATATATATATATAAACTCTATATATATATATATATATATATATATATATATATATATATATATATATATATGTATTTATATATGTCTGTGCGGATTTGTTTCTGTGTCTCTTATTATTTGGGTATCAGTCCATTTTTTTTAATGTTTAGCCAAATATATCTGACAGGGTATTTTTAATTTTTTTTATTATGTACTATATATATATATATATATATATATGTGTGTGTGTGTGTGTGTGTGTGTGTGTGTGTGTGTAAAAAGTGATGCATTTGTATTTATTAATCCTATAGATTTTAATAATTTAACGTTAAAACTAACGTTTAATTATACAAAATAAATATACCGTTTAATAAAGAAATGGTGACGTCTACTCAAATATGGGTATTCACAAAAAATAACATTGAACAGACGAAAGCTTGTAAAAAATTAAAAAAGACCTTATGCAACTGGAATTTATAAACAGGGATCATATCATTCATATAGAGCTTCGGGGTTGGTGTAACTTATTTATATTGTTTGCGAAGATGTATTCTCGCCATTTAAATCATTAACCTCTATATTTGTTTTTTGTATGAATGATTCATGAATTTATAAATTATATTTGCACCTTTTAATTGAAATTAAAATAACTGATCCAACGTGCAACTCTCGGATCATAAGTGTGACATTACTGTAATTATTGAACAATATAGTTCATGCCATGTTCACGGAAAATCTACCAGTAAAAAAGAATTCTCTTTATGCTATATTTGTACAAAAACGCACAACCTTAAAATTTAAATTATAACTCAGCGTTGCGACCGCACGTTCCAAAACAATAACACATTTCTCATAGCATTTTTCGGATTGCATCTCTATTTTCGTTGTCCTCTTATTACTGAGAAGTAAAAAAGAAGAACAAAATCTACTTCCATACCTGATGATGTCTGTAGGAACAGACGAAAGGTTGTAAAAATTAAAAAAGACCTTATGCAACTGGAATTTATAAACAGGGATCATATCATTCATATACAGGTTCGGGGTTGGTGTATCTTATTTATGTGTTTGCGACGATGTATTCTCGCCATTTAAATCATTAACCTCTCTATTTGTTTTTTGTATGAATGATTCATTATATATATATATATATATATATATATATATATATATATATATATATATATATATATATATATATATATATATATTTATATATATGTACACGAAGCTATATAATAATAATACCTGGCCACTCATATTCGAGGATACCCGTCTACTAGGGTGGATAGCCAATCCTTATTGCAGACGCTTGCTCAGGCATATTTGATTGTTCAAAACCCACAGAGCTCTGTGGTTTATATTGCAACTATGTTGAGCAGACCTTAGTTACAGTTTCTGTGAAGAGAGCGTTTTATTTAGAATGATCAAAAATCTGAACAACACCAGCACGCTCAAAGCCTCGGTTACGATGACTTGTGATTTCGTGCTAGCATAGCTATCGACGGACCCAATTCTCTCTACCCAATTTCACTTGGTTTTCAGGCACGCTGGGATCGTCCCAGCTCCAGACCGATAACATCAGTATCATATGTATGTAAATATAAAAGCCGACATTGGTCAATATCGAGTAGCGACAGTCTGTTTCATGCTCCAACTAAATGTTCCGGCTATATTTACACATGCTCTGATATTGAGCACTTTTACCCCTAAATATACTATATCTTATATTTTTATCATATATATATATATATATATATATATATATTTTTAAAACATTAATCAGTTTGTCTGACGATCGCTAAAAGCGTGAAACCCAGGGTCACAAACTCACATCTATCCAACCAAATATATATATATATATATATATATATATATATATATATATATATATATATATATATATATATTAAAATTAATTGATTTAAAATATGCTTTTTTCGCTACACAGTTTTAACCATGTTTCAAAATGGAAGCTGAAAGTCTGAATTTAATTTTGTAATTAAATTAAAGACATTAGTTCCATTTCATCCTCAAGCGAATTTTGGAGTAACTTTTAAAATTACTGGGTTTTTAAAGACACAGCAAAAATCATAATTCACGTTTCCAAGGATACAGAGAAATCCAATTCAACCAGACAAGGTGTTGATTATCGCTGTATTTTGATGTATCAGTTATTAGTTACGTTTTGGTAGGGGGTAGGGATGTATTTTTCAATGAAATCTGACATCCGTTAAATGCATGTCGTCTGGATTTTTTTTTAAATTTATTGTTAACGGCAAAAATTCTTACGGCATTTTTTCTATTTGTATATTTAAAGATTTGGGGGGGGGTGTTTAGGTTAGAATACGTTTTATTTAACTACGATTTGAAAAATATTTTCACTTTTAATTTTTAATATACTATATTTCTTTTAAGAACAATAAATGTAATAGAATCACTTACAGTATGTAGAATTATTTTCACATCAAGTATAAGTATGTATATTATTAGGTAACAATTTTTTTTAAATTAATTATATTTAAATATTATTTAAGTAAAATTTATGACAATGACGGCAAAAATAGCTAATTAATTTCACTGATTTTTTATATAAACCTAGTAATATATTGTTTCTCAAATATCTTATTGTTCTTTCTTTATATATATATATATATATATATATATATATATATATATATATATATATATATATATATATATATAAAGGTATATAGTATATATTTATATATATATATATATATATATATATATATATATATATATAAAGAGGACATTTTAGCATGTTAAATAAACAGCAATATCTTAGCAAACAATGTATATATTTGATTCAAATTGACAAAAATATCCTTCATGATACTTCTTTATCTAATTAATATATGAAACCACCTTTGGCTTCAATGACTGCTTCTATTCGAACTCGAAACCGTACACAAGCTGCAATTATGTGGTCCCTATTCATTTTGGACATCACCTGGACAATGGCGGCCTTCAGTTCAGCTATGGTACTATGAGTATGTTGATTTGTCTCCCTTTCAACGACGCTCCACCCGTAATAGTCCATAGGATTTAAATCTGGCGAGTTAGGGGGCCACATGTTGGGAGTCCCATGATCGTAAAAATTCTCTGATAACCAATCCTGGGTTACAATGGCTTTGTGAGAAGGTGCAGAGTCTTGTTGAAAGACATATGGCCTTCCATTGCATACTTTATTTTATTCAGGGCTTAACAACCGTTTTAAGAGCATTAATGTATCCAGCAGCATTGATCCTTAGACCTTGTGGGGAAAATGTAAGGTGGTATTGGTATTCACTGCTCACAACTTCTAAAACCATCACAGAAGCCGGATATTTGGTGTGCATCACCCTGGGTACTTCAGAAAGAGATGCACATAGCCACCTGTCATTACGTCTATTTGTTTTCTGATCTTGGTCAATTTTTTTTTCGTTAGAGAAAAACAAAAGTATGCCATGTTCGTGGGTATTTCTCACTTTGTTCAGCAATCGTTTTGAACGCATGAGACGATTTTCCTGTGTCTTCGCAGATTTGTATTGGATTTTCCTCATTACATATGACTTATATCGAATGTCCTGATGTACCACGGGTCTGATAGTCCACTGATACCTGGAGTTCTTTGGCGATGGACCTCATTGATCTTCCGGGGTTCTTATCGATGATGTTCTGAACAGTTCCTATAAATTCTGGTGTTCTCACAGTATCAGAGCGCTGTGAATGCTTTTTTTCGTTTTGCTACAGGGGAAACATTGCCATCACATCCCTCTAGCTCCAACCAAACCTTATGAATGAATGATCTAGCAACATGTAACATGTTACTGATTTTTAAATCACTATGTTTTGCAGCTAAAGCAACAATAACTGCAAGTCTTTTCATTTCTTGAGTTAACATCTTCCTCTGACTGGGTTATTTTAAATAAAAAAAAAATATTATAAATGATTTGAGTGTGTAGTAAACTTAAAACAATATGTCCTCAAATAACACTATATATATATATATATATATATATATATATATATATATATATTAAAAATATAGCTTTGAGATACGATTGATGTTGACCACTGTATCCATAGATATGCCACAGATATGTTTACGTTTTTTGTCAGAGATACAATCTCCCAAATGACATTTAAACTAATATACATTTTTGCCTTTTTCAAACCGTTAGTCGACGTCGAAGACTTATTTTGAATGATTAAGTTGGTTGTATTAAATTCAGTGTAGAATATAATTAGTTTTTAATTTTTTACTGGGATCGGTGGAGAATATATTAGTACTTATAAGATTTTTTTTATCATTTTTTCATCTATATATATATATATATATATATATATATATATATATATATATACTGCCATCCACAGACAGACTATTTCGCTGTATCACAGCTCATCAGTGTGGCTAGGCGTCCGGTTGCCTCTAGCTAGGTTCGAAACCCGACTGAATTGGCATCAGTCAAGGATTCTGGCGCATGGCAGGGATGAAGATGAATTTAAGCGTATTTATCTTTAGATGAACACAGAATGACTGAGAGAACTCGATTCGATTTACTGAAGAGTCTTGCATTATTAGCCGTAATAGTCAATGTTTACAAACACACACTTCCTTCCCAGAGAGATCAACCAAAATAAATTTTTCAGGGATATATATATTGTCATCCACAGACAGAGTGTTTCGCTATATCACAGCTCATCAGTGTGGCTAGACGTCCGGTTGCTCCTAGCTAGGATCGAAACCCGTCTGAATTGATATATATATATATATATATATATATATATTCATTATTATTATTTCTTTCAAGTTTTTATCAATTTTTTATTAATATTTATTTGTTTTCGTACAACAACCTGAAGATCGTTTATCTTATTTTTACTTTTTGTTTTTGCTTACCTAAAGTTATATTTATCAACTTTGCACTTTCTACACTCATTCATGTTATTTAACAAATCTACAAATCAACCATTCGCCCTTGCATGGAGTATAACTACCATATATGGTCTGGTGCCCCTTATGTTTGTCTCAAGGTTCTTGATAAGATCCAGAGACGGATATGCAATGTAATTGGCCCTAATCTGGCATCTCGTCTACAGTCGCTCTCTCACGGACGTGCCATCACCTCCCTCTGTCTTTTTTACAAATACTTTCATGGTAACTGCTCCGATGAGCAGCTTTCGCTGATTCCCAGACTTCATGAATTTGAGCGTTCTACTAGGCTGGCATCTCGCTCTCACACTTTCACTGTCGAAACCGTTAAATGTAGCCATATCTTGTACTCCATTAGCTTCATATCTCGCACCTCTAGCCTATGGAACTCCCTCCCTTCTTCCTGTTTCCCTGATAGCTATAATCTCCAACTATTCAAATGTAATGTCAATCGACGTCTCCAGATGCCTTGATCTATCCCCTATCCTTCTCTTCATTCTTTCCTCTATCACTCCTCTTTGTTCTCGCTCCAACTCTCTGTAATCCCTTGCGTGTTAGTGGCTTCCTGCCTTGCTTGGGGTGAAACGCTTAAAAAAAATTAATAGCTTAGGTGTTAGCACTGTCAAAAAAGCGGTATAATTTTTTTTTTTTTTTTTTAACTTAAATAATAACGTCATAATCTCTGTGTATTTTAGGCTTAAATCTTTATTTATATGTTCATTTTGCGTTTCTGCTATCTTTTCCTCAAAATTTTTTTCGATATTTGTATTTGTTTATTTACTAAAAGTCCAAGCATTTGATAACAAAAGCATAAGAAAACTCTTTGGTATTTTATATTGGGAACAAAAAAAAAACAATGAGTTTTCTGTGGAAAGGGTTGTAAATTTTGTGGGAAATCAGGAACCTCTTCTCGCCATTGTCAAACGGAGAAAAATGGCTTGGTTTGAACACATTACAAAGCCCAACAGCCTATGCAAGACCATTTTAGTTAGTTATACAGGGCGATTAAAAAGTTGATATGTCCCGGAAAGGGATATATGTGATCGAAGTAGCTAAGTGGGTTTGGCTACTGTAATCAAGTAGTACACGGCAGCAGTAATCGACTGGTACGCGTCGTAGTCGCAGGTAATAGGTGTAGACCAATAGGTTATTAGTCCGGAATTTTCGGGCACGCCTGTGTCCTTCTTCAGCGGTACGAAAACAAACAGAGAAACGGGGAAAACTCACCAACGGTGGTTCTTTAATGGCGTAGTCCAATGGGCGTCGTCATAGACTTAAACTCTGTCGTACCTACACGTCCGTCTGTATTTATGACGGACACCAGCCAATCATATTCTAGTGAGGAGAAACTCAGGTGTATGCATATTTCATTATATCAAAAAGTAACTCCCCATTTTAAAATACTTATAACTTAATTATTAACTATAATTTTTACAAAAAATGGATATGAGAGGAAAGCGTTTAGCATAAGGTTTTATTTAAAATTCCATATGGGCATCAGGTTTCGCTATCAGATTCTCGAGCCGTGCAAGAATCGCGTCAACTGATTTCACCAGGAACTCTTGTGGTATGGAAGACATACCTTCTTATATTCGCTCTTCAAGTTGTTCCAAAGTCTTGATTTGGTAGAGTAATTCTTGCTCCTTTAACCAAGCCCAAAGAAAAAAGTCACAGGATGTTAAGTCAGGACACCTGTGGCTGGCCACTTATACATAAAACATACATTACTTTTCAGTCACCTATATATATATATATATATATATATATATATATATATAAAGTTTCGCACGCGAGGAATCAAGCAGGGATCGGATTTTTATTAATAATACCATTCACACCAGCCACAAGAACCACCGTTGGTGAGTTTTCCCCGTTTCTCTGTTTGTTCTCGTACCGTTGAAGAAGGACACAGGCTTCATTTTTGTCTTGGGGTTAATAATTAATATATATTAAATATTTTTCGCACTGACCACATTGGTACCCTTTCGTTTTCCCTTGTTTTATTAACTAACCTATTTATTTTACACACACACACACACACACACAAACACACACACACACACACACACACACACACACATATATATATATATATATATATATATATATATATATATAATTATTTATTCGAAAATTATAACATAAATATGTTATAAAATAGCCATTTGTTTCAAACACTTCTGGTGTCTTATCAAGAACACTTGATAAGACACCAGAAGCGTTGAAACAAAATGGCTATTTTTGTAGTGATTTTATAACATATTTATGTTATAATTTTCGAATTAATAATTATATTTTCTCTACTCTGCATTGAGCACTCTTTTAAGAATATTGTTTGTTTTGTTGGTTATTCGAATTTATTCCGTATACATCAATCCTATACTTGGGTATATATATATATATATATATATATATATATATATATATACGTGGCAAAGTTAAATATTATCCGGACTCTTGGTTTTTCAGTTTATTTACACAAAAGCAGGGCTTAAACGAATACGACATTTTTGTACGTAGTCTCCTTCCTTGTTGATGCCCTTGATCCAGCGGCACACAAGATTGCGTATTCCCTCCGAGAACAAGGTTTTCGGTTGGTCGTGGAAACACTTATGCACCACTTACTGCATTTCTTCATCAGTAGGAAATGAACGACCTCCTAAAGCATCCAATGATCATACCCGAAAGGGTTGAGATCTGGGCTGTAGGTAGGGTGTTCCAGCCTCTCAAAACCCAATTGTTTAATGGTTCCAACACTCTGGCCGGCCGTATGCGGACGTGCATTGCCGTACACCAACAAAAATTTCTTCGACAATAGGCTTCCGCGTTGGGTGCGAACTGCTGTATCTTGCACTGGGTTGTATAGGGATAAGGTCTCGTTGCCGACACTGGAGTTTGAACACAGATCCCCAGTGAGCAAACACAGGTGATTCGATTTCTAATGAGTAGACCGCGTGATCGTAAAGAAAAGGCATATAGGGATTTTCCAAGCGTAAGGCATATAGGGATTTTCCAAGAAAGCACGAGGCGCCCAGTGAGGATCGAATTCATTACTCAGTCGTAATTGTTCTAGGGAGAGAAGCTTGCTAACCATTACATCGCCTCGAAGTACCCCCCCCCACCATGGAAAGGTATATATGGGAATTAGCGTGGCGTCTAACTGATATACTATCCTCTATAGTATTTCTCTATACTAATCACTCTACGGATTACGATTTGGCGGTTACTATTCGAACAATTATTACTAGTGCTAGTATTATTCGTAGGATTTACTACTAATATCTGCGATTTCAAAATCTCGACTACAACGAGAATTACGAACGTGATAACGAGCATTCGTTGACATCATAAAAGTCACAACGACGAAGACGTGTGACATCACAAAATTCCCCTCTTTATTCTTCTCTTTTTTTTATACCCACCCAGTCTTCTTCTTCCCTCATTCTTATTCTTTTCTAACCTACTTCTCTCCTCTTTCAAATTGGCGCCGGGCTAAGTAACAGTCTAACTCTCTGCAGAGTCTTGTTCGGGGCGGTTGACTGCCCCTGAACCCGTTTATGTGGGTTCAAAGAGGGAATATTTTAGGCCGAGCCTACGGGCTCGTAAATCCCACGTTAAACCCGGCCTTGTACCATATGTAACCCTCAGTGGGGTAGCTAAATATCACTTCTCTCCTCTTTCTTCTCTCTCTTTCCCCTTCTTTCCTTTTCCTCGTCCTTTTTTTCCTTTCTAACATTCTTCGCTTTCAACGAGAATTACGAGCATTTGTTGACATCACGAAAGTAACAACGAGTAAGAGTCTTATATCACAAAACACTCTTGATTGTACACCTCTTTCCAGGAAGTCTTCCAGCGTATGCCTTCTTGAATTCCCAAAACAGATAGCATCATCTTTTATGCTGAAGATTAAGATTTGAATTTCCACTCCATACTCTTTCTTTCGGATTCTTACTCATAGTGATGGCTTCCCATTTCATTTCCTGTTAGTATTCGGTTCAAAAATCTTTCGACTTCATTGTTGTAGCGTTCAAGTAAACGTAAGCAGCACGTTTGCGCATGTGCACTGTGGAAAGCACTCTTGATACCCATCATTTCATTGGCTGAATCATGTATAATCTGCCGAAAACATACTACCTCATCGATGAAAACTTATCGGTTCGCCATTATCATCTCTCGGGCTTTCAGAAATATATTGAGGTTCAGGGCTCCTATTTTGACTTTTTTTTTAAGCATCACGCCCCGAGCAAGGCGTGAAGCCACTATGATGCGGGGGTTTCAGAAGATTTGGAGCGAGAGCAGTTAGGAGTGATAGAAGGAAGAATGAGGAGAGGGATAGTGGATAGATCAAGGTAACTAGAGATGTCGATTGACATTACATTTGAATAGTTGGAGATTATAGTTCTCAGGGAAACAGTAATTGGGAAGGGTGTTCCACAGGCGAGAGGTGCGAGGTGTGAAGCTATTGGAGTAGAAGAGACGACTACATTTAAAAGTTTCTATTGTGTAAGGGTGAGAGCGGGATGCCAGCCTCATAGGGCGCTTAAATTCATGGAGTCTGGGACCCAGCGAAAGCAGCTCATCGGAGCAATTACCATGAAAGTATTTGTAGAAAAGACAGAGAGAGGCGACGGCGCGTCTGTGAGAGAGTGATTGTAGACGAGATGCCAGATCAAGGACAATTATATTACATATCCGTCTCTGGATCTTGTCAAGAATTCCGAGGTAAACAGAAGGTGCCCCGGACTATATATGGCAGCAATACTCCATGTAAGGGCGAATGGTTGATTTGTATATTTGAAGTATCGATTCCGGGGAGAAAACTTTCCTGGGGACTGATTTAAACATTGTTTAAATACAGGAATAGGAGTCGGTTCTAAAAGCGGACATTATTTGCCGAACAACCTGACAGAAGCCCACCCGATGTGAATACGAGACAGCCACATCCAACATGATACCCTTTATCACACGCTCACAGACTCTACCACTTTTACAAGCACTTCAATTTTTTAAACCGAAAGATATTCCGTTGCAAAGAAGGTGTAGAAAAAGCATTCAAAGATTTGTCGGTGTCCAAACCTTTAGAGATTTATCATAAAGGCATAAATAAATTTGTAACCCTGTGGCAGAAATATATTCAGGGTTCATATTTCTACCGGTTTAAATACTGTTTAAATACATTAATTCAGAAATGAAAGTTAATTCTGACAACGGACATTATTTTCCGAACAATGGCCTCAAGGATTAAACCAGTAGAATGGAACATCTCAAGACAACAACAATACCTGTTGTTATTCCTTTGGGGGGAATAACAAAAGGAACAAACAAATATGTAGATCAAATTCCCGTTAGCCATAAAATATGGGAATTGTAAAAAATTATAATCCTGCGCGTACTTCTCATATCTTGCGTAGATTTCTCTCCATCCAATGAGCACAATTACATTTTTCTCTGATTGCTGGGTAACTATACTTGTTGTATCTTTATTAAGTCAGAAAGATGTTCCTTCGCAAAGAAGGTGTAGAAAGTGCATTCAAAGATTTTTTGATGTCCAAACCTTTAAAGGCCAAAATAACCTTGTAAATCAGAGTCAGAAAAAAATAGATGCTCAAGGTTCCTATTTTGACTGATTTAAACACTGTTTAAATACAGGAATAGAAATTGATTCTAAAAGCGGACATTATTTGCTGAAAAACCTAATAGAATCTCACGATGGAAAGGAATGTGCAGATCGTTGTAAAGTTAAGCTTTTTTAAAAATTTCCTTGTTTACATGCGGATCTTTTTTACTTTTCTTCTTGAATTTTCACACATGTTGGTTAGTTTTGTAGAATTGCTAAGGCTTCTTAGCAGTTTAAACATTGTTTAAATCCAGTAATGGCAGTTGTTTCTAAAAGCGGACATTATTTGCCGAACAACCAAATAGAATCCCATGGTGGAAAGAAGGTGCCGATCGTTGTAAAGATTAGCTTTTTTAAAAATATTCTAGTTTACAAGTGGATCATTTTTATTTTTCTTCTTTAATTTTGACACATGGTTAGCTAGTTTTGTAGAATTTCTAAGGCTTCATTATGGTTTCTGTCTGGAAGTCTGTCATGGCGTTTGTTTATTTATTGGCTTTCGGGAATCTTATCAGAATATCACTGACAAAGTATATTGTCACTAACTGGATGAAAATGCAGAATCACTTAAGCAAAATTTGACTGGCACTGGTTAATCGAAGAGGTACAATTCTGCTTCATGGCTATGTCAGGATAATACTGCAGAATTGGGATACGAAACTTTGCCACACCTAAAATATTCCTTGATCTATCGCCCACTGACGACAACTTCTCCAAGCAGCTTGACAGTTTTTAAGCTGGAAGACATTCCGTTGCAAAGAAGGTGCGGAATTTGCATTTAGCGTCAAAAGCTTTAGATTTTCGTCGTAAAGGCATAACCCGAAGGCAGAAATCTATAGATGTTCAGGGTTCCTATTTTGATCAGTTTAAACATTGTTTAAATATAGAAATAGAAGTTGATTCTAAAAGAGGACATTATTTGCCAAACAAGTCTACGGTAGAAATATAGAGATGTTCAGGGTTCCTATTTTGACCAGTTTAAACACTGTTTAAATACAAGAAGAGGGTTCATTCTAAAAGAGGATATTATTTGCCAAACAAGTCTACGGTAGAAATATATAGATGTTCAGGGTTCCTGTTTTGACCAGTTTAAACACTGTTTAAATACAGGAAGAGAGTTCATTCTAAAAGAGGACATTATTTTCTAAACAAGTCTACGGTAGAAATATATAGATGTTCAGGGTTCCTATTTTGACCAGTATAAACACTGTTTAAATACAGGAATGGGAGTTGATTCTAAAAGCGGCCATTATTTGACGAACAACCTTATAGAATCCCACCCAATGAGGATACGAGACTTTGTCCCATCCACCATAATTTCCTTTATCTCATGTTCACAGACGACCACTTTTTCAAACATTTCAATTTTTTAAACTGAAAGATATTCCGTTCCAAAGAAGATATCGAAAATGCATTCAAAGATTTTTCTGTGTACAAACTTTTAGAGTTTTATCATAAAGGCCTAAATATCATTGTAACTCTGTGACATAAATATATAGATGTTTAGGGTTCCTATTTTAACTGAATTAAACGTTGCTTAACTACATTAATTCAAAACCATACCCAAGTCTAGCACAAAGTAGCAAGTCATCGTGATCGAGTGTTTTAGCGTGCTGGCCGTGTTTGCATTGTTAAATCCCGCTCTCTTCCAGAAAATGTAATAGCATGGTTGCGGTATAAACCACAAGCAGTCTCTGTGGGTGTTGAACAAACACAAAAATGCGCCTGAGAAAAGGTCTGCAATAGGGATTAGCTAGCTGCCGTAATAGACGGGTATCCTCGAATACGAGTGGACAGGCATTATTATAAAGAGAGGGAAACAGAGAGAGAGAGAGAGACAGAGAGAAAGGGGGAGAGAGAATGTGTGTGTTTTCCTTCCTAGCCTACTTCTCTCCCTTTTCTTCGCTCTCCTCCCCTTTCCTTTTCCTCGTTCTTTTTCTTCTCCTAGCCTTCTTTTCCCCTCTTCCTTCAATCCCTCCCCGTCTTCTTCTTTCCTCAGTTTTTATTCCCTCCCCCCAAATTCTTCTTCCATCTTTCTTTATTCCTTCCTCTACTGTTTATTCTCTCTTTCGTTATACCCCAATGTCTTCTTTCTTTCTTCGCTTTCCCTCTTTCTTCTTCATTCTTTCTACGAGTGGCCAGCCATTATTATAAAGAGAGTGAAACACAGAGAGAGAGAGAGAGAGAGAGAGAGGGAGAGAGAGTGTGTGTGTATGTGTTTTATATGTAGGGATATTTATGGTTTATATGTAATGAACGACTGTTTTAATTTACTAAAACTTTCTTCTTATTTCTTTTCAGTGTACGTCTGTTTCATCATGACATTCAATGGAACATCCTTCCTAGTGATCATGTCCTGCTATTTAAAGATGTACTGTGACATCCGGGACTCTCAGGCCTGGAACTCCCCGGATGTACGCGTGGCCAAGCGAATGTCACTTCTTATCTTCACCGACTTTCTCTGTTGGATGCCAATTACTATCTTATCTCTGACGGCCATGTTTGGCAAGGAATTAATCTCCTTAGAAGAGGCAAAATTTTTCACGATTTTCGTTTTACCCCTTAACAGCTGTGCCAATCCTTTTTTATACGCCATTTTCACAAAACAGTTCAAGAGAGACTGCGCCAATTTTTGTCGTCGCCTCGAAGAGTCGACCATTAATCAGGGCTACGGCCGCCATGGAAACCGCCATCAGCCAGCTTCGTGGGGGTCGGGTCGTTTGGCATCGTTGATGAAGCTTTTCTGGCTGGAGAAACGTCCAGACAGCGAGCATGTCGCTAGCAGCAAATTCAGTCTTAATGTTAAAGACAACAGCTATGAGAGTTTAACAAAGAAATGCTTCTGTCCCATCTGTGAGGAATGTCTTAAACTGTATTCCGGCGACGATGAAAAAACTCCAGCGGACATTCATTCGGGCAAACAAACAGCACCCGATATCGTGCTGAATGGACGAAAGGCGGACAGCATTGAGCAGATACTGTGCCGTTACAAAGATACATCCGGCTCCTGCCAGTCAGAAGCTGAGATTAGCGGAAACGGAAATACGGGAGCGTGTTCAATTGAAGACGAACGCCTGATAAACCGCGTTCACATTTTCCAACAGCCTTGCTCTCGCTCGGACGAATCTAATACAGTGATGATACCTCTTGAAATACTGCATACTACTTCTGAAATCCCGAGTACGAGCCAGGGAACTTATGATGATTTCTTACCAACAGGGATTTGTACAGGAAGCGGCTGCGCAGGTGTCACAGCTGGAGTAAACGGCGCAGCGAGCAACGGAAGTTGCAGTAGCAGCAGCGGCGGCGGTAGCAGCAATGGTGGCTGTAGTTCAGTTTCCAAATCAGCAACCGAGTCGCAGTATGCGGCGTTTTGTAGTAGTAGCAATGGAGGGGCTAATGGTAATAATGCCGGGGTCACAACTTCAGGTGGGGAGAATAATGATGTGTGCCAAACTCGTTTATTGACAATGTTTCGAGATCTTAAGAGCCAGAAACGTGGGATGAACAACGACTCTTACAAAATGAATCCTCGCCGGGGTTGCCCGCAGTCATGTTATCACACAGTATATTCCCCAAAATGGGCACCGGCACACCAGCGTCTCAAGGGTAAATCTGGATTGTCTATTGTACCAGAAGAGGAGAAACAAGAAAATTTTATTCCTAGGGTCAAGATAACTGAAGCAGACGACAACGACATCCCACCGGATGAAGTTGCAGCCGCTTCAGCATCAGGAAGTCCAATGACACTACCAAAAAAAGTCCTACCGTCTTTGACTCAACGTCAAGGCGGCTATAGACTTCTATCCACAACACCGGACGTGTCCTGTTCGGATAGCAACAAACCGGAAGACTCGGCAGTCGCCATGATATCGGTCTCAAAAATACAGTTCTCAGACCGAGGCGCAGAAGGTGGATCTTACGACACCCGGAACGACGAACGAGAAGATAACGTGATCGACGACGACAATACCGAAGAAGGGAAAGTAAAAGAGAAAGAGAAAGAAAAAGAGAAAGCGGAGAGGTCGGATTTTGGAGACAGTGACACGGAAGAGGTCAAATCGCCGTCGACTTCTTTGCAGGCTTCACCAAGGTTCAGGGTTAAGTGCAACCAGCGTTCCCTCAGCTTGTCCACTCTGAAAGCGGGTGCGTCCGGTCGCGAGATATTGCATAGTTCAAACAAGCTGCAATCTTTGCGACCCTATCATAGCGCTGAGACTGTAAAGATTGACAGGGGTCCCATGCTCACCGCTTCGAGTCTGACTGTCCCCTCGAAAGTGACCAGAAGAATTCCGTCCTCACGTGATGTTTCTTCATCTTGGAATTCCGTGCAGCAGACCAATGACCAGTGAGAAATCATCAATTCCATAAGGAAAAGGTTTCTTTTTTTTTATTGAAATTAAAGGCTTATATACATAAATATAAGCTAAAAACATGGATTAAATCCAAGAGAAAAATTAAATAAGAAGCAAGGAGAAAAACTTTAAGAATTTAATATGTTGTTTCTGTTGATTTTAGCATCGTCAGCAAGTTTCGTGGAAATAGAATAATATCAATAATAATTTCTTGGAGCCCGTCATTCCACGGGGTCTCGTTTCGGTTAAAACAACATAGAACTTAAAGGCCGAAACAATTCGACATTATTCCAATCCACAAAATTTTCTGAAGGTAAATTATCAATGAAACATCATAATTTATAAAGTTTTTGTACTTATCCATTATTTAATCATACCCAATATACACATAAACAAACGTGAGCACACAGGCACACAATTATAATCAATATATATATATATATATATATATATATATAAAATATAAATAAAAGTAAAAACTTAATATTACGAGACATATTAAAACAGGCGAAAAACCGGTTTCCTCCCGAGACAGGCTTCAACGGGAGATTTAAAATTAACACAGATAAATGTACAATAAAAGGAAGTTGTGCAAGAAAAAAAAATAGTATGCGAACACCTATTAAAGAAGAGAGATTGTGCAGCCAAATTTAGTGTTGACTGGTTCACCGTGTTGTCCCGGTCTCACTCCTTATTTCATCTAAAGGTTCTGGAGGCACTTTACATCGGGTCCCGTAAGCCTTCTTTGTGTAAACAACGTGATTGTTTGTTGGGACTTTGCCTCTAGTCCCTTTTTCTAATTTTTTTTTCTTTCACAACTTCCTTTTATTGTACATTTATCTGTGTTAATTTTAAATCTCCCGTTGAAGCCTGAAGAGCGGGATCGAAAAAATATCTTTAAATATATATATATATATATATATAAATAATCCTTAAAAATCCATCAAGTCAGGTTATAATTTATTTCGTGTATTCAAACGTTCACCTTTTCAGAACAGTTTTACATAAATAAATTTAAGTTCAATTTATTCAGACAAGGAAAGATAGAGATTTCTCTATAAGCTTTTGTGCCTGAATAAATTGAACTCTATTTATGTAAAACTTATCAGAAAAGATGAAAGATTTGAAGTGCGCGAAATAAGTTATAACCTGACCTGATGGATTTTTAAGG
>CAHIKZ030000210.1:1097500-1107500 GCA_903632075.3 Acanthosepion pharaonis | reverse complement strand
ATAACCAAACGAAGATTGGTTATGAACGATAATACTTAGGACAAGAACAACACATATAAGATTCGCCAGCGGCATGTAGAAGAAGCAGTCAACTGCTAGAAGTGAGTCAAGTAAATTCCTCAATAAATCTCCAACTGCAGACCAACATACAGTATTTACTACTGTATTTATGTGAATGGGGACATACCTATTATCGTCCGTAGGTATGCTACAACAGATAGATAGATAGATAGATAGATAGATAGATAGATAGATAGATAGATAGATAGATAAAGAACACACCGAGGCAGATAACAAACAGTCCAAGGCAGATAACGAACCGAGCGAGACAGATAGATAAGGAACAGACTGCGTTATATGGTGCTCTAATCTAGGGAAGGTTACTGAATAGAATAATCAAACGAAGGTTGGTAATGAACGATAATACTTAGTTCAAGGACAACACATATAAGATTCGCAAGCGGCGCGTAGAAGAAGTAGTCAACTGCTATTTTCATTCATTTTTATTCCGGATATGAGGCATTCCGGATATGAGAGATTCCGGATATGCAGGATTCCGGTTATGAGGGATTCTATTTTATCCAATAAAATTAATAAATCCACTATTTATGCCAGGTATATTGATGACATTTTTATCTTTTAATGATATACCAACTTTAAAATTTTTTTTTTTTAATTTTTAAAAGAAATTCCGTTTTAAAGTTTACTTATGAAATAATATCAATAAAAAAAAATCCCATTTCAAGATATTCCCATTGACTATGACAGGAGATAATTTTACCACATTCCCTTACGAAAAGTCTACTAGTTCTATCTCATGCCTTCTAAACTACAACAGTGAATGCACTGAAAAATATATAACTGCTGTCATTAATAACCTGGTAAACTTGCAGATTAAGCCCCGGAAACAGACTGTCATGAAAATTTCCATTATAGTGTAAATTTGCATGCTTATTTCGAAAATAACAATAACATTTTGTGGAAGAAAGCCGTTTAGGAGTTATCAACAATATAAGTACGGCCTCATTCGCGTCGAGGTTACAGCCCGGCCGCAATTACTAGCTTTGTTTACTTACATTTGCCTCGAATAATAATACGCGGAAGCTTCACATACCTTCATTACTGCACAATGCGCGAACTTTAAATTAAATTTCGCGAATTGTGTGTGTGTGTGTATATATATATATATATATATATATATATATATATATATATAGATAGATAGATAGATAGATAGATAGATAGATAAATAAATAAATAAATAAATTTTCATGTACGACACTGAGCATTCGAGAAGTCCATGACGAGAGGAATTTCGCTTTAAGGCACTATTTTAACCTAAATCGGTTAAGTCCTATGAGGCTCAGTCAGATCTGGATGCAGGTTCGTGCCCTGCCGGGAAGAGCATATTTTTCTTTTATAGGATTTCTCAAATATTCAGGCCTGGAGACAAAATAAGTAAATAAACTCTTTAGTAAATAAACAGTGCGTCTTATTCAAATACGAATAACCACTAAATATAACATTTAAACTAAATACACACACACACACACACACACATACATATATTGTTGAAACTTGACTAATGCATGGAATAATAATGCAACACAAAAGGTACTTAGAACAAAATGTATTGAAACAAGAAAGTGTACACAATTAGTCTTTTGTATATTCCTGGTAAGACCGTTCCTGGAGAATGTGTTGACTGAGTCGCAGTCGGGCAGAGTCTCTGGTTGAATTTCTTGATTCCTCCCTCTCTTCCCGGTACCAACCATATTTATATGGTCGGTACTCCACTATGCAAATTAGGTGGATCCTACCACAACATATATATATATATATATATATATATATATATATATATATATATATATATATATTTATTCGAAAATTATAACATAAATATGTTATAAAATCACTACAAAAATAGCCATTTTGTTTCAACACTTCTGGTGTCTTATCAAGTGTTGATGTTGAATGTAGAATAAAGACTTTTAAAAGCTTCAAATCGACCAATCACCATTCAATAGGGGAAAGGATTACATAAGCTGCGATGACCAATCAAAATACAAGTATATGAGAATTCAAAAAACTTGACAACGAACCTTCGTTATTATTAAGGCCTTAATGTAAGGGTTAGACTAAAATAGAAATCATTCTAATTAATATTAAATTTTACCATAAAATAGATAATTAAAATTACCAATTTAAATTCTAAATTGAATGTGTATTAAGTTTAAAATATTATAAAGTTATTTAAAGAAGAAACTGAGGAGAAAAATATATATTTTATTATTTCAAAAGTCAAAATCTCAGAATAAACGTTAATCTGATGGGGATGTAAAACATCGTTACAACTTAGATACATTTAAAGTGGTGATATGGGCAGGGGACATATATATATATATATCATAAGAGATTATAATACAAATATGTCGAAATCGCTACAGAAAAGCTTTCATGTTTCAATACTATGATGAAAAACCATCTTTTATAATAAAAATATAATGATATTTTATTTTGCTCTAATTTGTATTCAGCCATTTTTAAAAAGTAACTTCACGAACAGTAGATTTTTACACCATTTGTTCTTTCTTTCATCTATCTATCTATCTATCTATCTATATATATATATATATATATATATATATATATATATATATATATATCATGGCTTTATTTCGCGAACAAAGACTTTAGAAGGTTTTCTACGATTTTTGTATTAAAAGGCACATCGAGGTTACACATTTGTAGTTTGGTTAATTGTTTGGTCAACAATTTAGTGAAAATATTTTTTATGTAAAGAAAAATTTTGCTTTTAGATAAGAAAACGAGACACTTGTATTATTGTTTTTTTGTACAGTTATAGAAGAATTGGTTTTATTTTATTTATTTTTTTTCATTCTTTCATTTCTCTTTCTGTCATGTTTCTTTCTCGTCTGTCTTTTCCTTATTCTTCTTTCATTTTTCATTTATTTTCATCTCGTGTCGTCCTTTCCTTTTTTTATTTTTCCATTAGTTTTGATTTCTTTGATTTTTTTTCCTTTTTTATTGCCTTTCTTTTCTTTTCTTTCTTTCATTCTTTTTCTTTGTCTCGTTCTTTTTACTCCTTTTCCTTCTTTTATTGCTTCTCTTTTCTTACTTTTTCCTTTCGTTCATTCTTAATTCTATTCTTTTTTTCCTCTTTCTTTTCCTTTTTTCTTCGTTTTTTCTTTCTTTCATTCTTGTTGCCTTCTTTTTTCCTCTCTCTTGATCCTTTTTTTTTTTTTTAAGCATTTCAATCGAACCAAAATTGGAGTGCCACTAGCACGCAAGGGGTTACAGAGAGTGAGTGTAAAGAGACGTGTTTGAGGAAAGGATAAAGAGAAGAACGGGGGAAAATGTCAAGGCATCAGACGATGTCGATTGACATTACACTTGAATATTTGAAGATTATAGTAATCGGGGTAGCAAGTAAAGGGAAGGGAGTTCCACAGATGGGAAGCGCGCGATAAGAAGCTGTTGGAGTAGAAAAGACGTCTACATTTAACCTTTTTTTTTTTTTTCTTTTCTTTTCTCACTTTTCCTTTTTTGCATTCGTTTCTTTTTTTTTCCCACTTTCTTCTTCTTTTTCTTTATTTACTCCCTCTCTTTCTTATTCTCTCCTTACTCTTTCCGCTTCTTTTTCTTCCATTTCTTTCCTTCTTTCATTCTCCATTTGCTTCTTCTATTTTATTTTTTTTTATTTCGATCCGTTTATCGGCCTTTCTCTACTCCGCTCTTTGTCTCCATTCCTCTTACAAATTCGTAATTTTCACGAATTCCCTCCCCAAAATATGCTTCTTTTAAAACCGATTACGACATTAAAAAATGCATTTTGGGTTGATACTTCCTGCCAGAAGCAAATCACGAACGCCATTTTGTTTCAAATACTCAATAATATATGCTGTAAATGCATTTCCGCTTTCACTGACAAGCGTAACGTAGCAATATGCCCGGTTTTATTAGTTCTAATAAAGGTAATAGAAAGTCGGGAATAATCTTAGATTTCGTGCAGTTAATCCACATTAATCTCCTCCATGGCTGTAAATGTTAGACCGTCTCCTCACAGAGAAAGAAATGGCGCAAAGCAAAAGCGATTTGATTCTATTGACGAATTCTTTGAATACCACGGATCGAATAGGTGAGGGACAAAATGGAACGTCCTGCTAATAATGAGGAATTTAAATGTATTGGTAGCGGAAAACAAACGGCGGAAAGGTGTATATGAATAGCAAAAAAGTATTTTCAGAAACTAAACAAAGGTATCGAAAAAATGTCCTCAGAAACAAAGGAAACGTTGTTTAACTAGTGAAATATCTAGTCATCTGTATACGAAGCAATTTCATCATAGATGTGGAAGCGACAATGATATGATTCTATTGAATAATTTCGAGAAACCATGGCTACAACATGAAGTTTTAAGGAGAATATGAACCACTAGGAAAAGTGGGTAGTGTTATTAACAGAAAACGTAATAGGGACCACATAAAAGCTCAGATGAATAGTGAAAGATGTCTTTCAGATACTAAACAAAGTATTATGGGACAAGAAAATGTCCTTAGAAATAGCAAAAAAATGTGGTAGATTTCGATGTAATATCTAATCTCCTATATGCAATGACGTAGAAAGTGTACCACCCAGAGCAGCTCTTGACTTTGCCCCTTCTCCCGCTAAAAATATAAAATATTGCACAGTAAACCCCTCTTTTATATATATATATATATATATATATATATATATATATATATATATATAGAGAGAGAGGGGGGGTTCACTGTGCAATATTTTATATTCATGGTCAGAAAGCGAACGTTCTAACCACGTTCCATATATATATATATATATATATATATATATATATATATATATATATATATATATATATATATTCGCTTTCTGACCATGAGACTCATGTTCGAATCTCACCATGGTCCATTTGTCAGGAGGCGACTTCCTGATGTTATCGGACTGAATAGAGGTCGATCGCAGTGTGCGGCACCTTTGGAAAACCCAAGCCTTGTGAGTGAAATTGGATCGACGGAACTCCTGTGGTCAATCGATAGCTGCACTAGCACAAAAGCTACAAGTCATTGTGGCCGAGGGCATAAGCGTGCTGGCCTTGTTCAAATTGTTGATCGCGCTAGATAACACGCTCTTTCCCAGAAACTGTAACTAAAGTCTGCTCAGTAGAGTTACCGTATAAACCATAGGTGGTCTCTGTGGGAGTTTAGCAAACATAAATGTTCCTGAGCGAATGTCAGAAATAAGGATTGGCTAGTCGCCTAGCAGACGGGTATCCTCGAATACGAGTGGCCAGCTATTATATATATATATATATATATATAAGAAAAAGGCTTAAACACTAATATTCACTGGTCAGAATTTATTCCATGGAATATTAGTGTTTAAGCCTTTTTATTATATCCTTACTCTGTCCTGGACCTTGAGTTCTACCTGGATTCTATCCTCTTGGAATTTTTTATTCAAAAAATATATATGTATGTGTATGCATGTATGTATATATATTTATATATCTTGAATATGTATGTGTCTATTTACCACTAATATTATCTCTCTCTCTCTCTCTCTCTCTCTATATATATATATATATATATATATATATATATATATGAAGAAAAATTTTTGGAAAAAAACAAACAAAAATCCTTAAATGCAATTATGTTTGTTTAAAATAGATGAAATGTCGACGTCTGACGTTTTCGGTTTAATAAACCTTCTTCAGGACAATATTCATTAAAATACAATTCAGTTCAATTTGACAAAGACGATGGACATAGAAAAAACAAGTCTTATCCAAAACAGATAACTGAAAATTTTTAAAATGATCAGCTTTCCGTTTAGCATGGTCACGTTGTCGTCACATGGGCGACACTTTCAAACGTGACCATGCTAAACGGAAAGCAACACAAGTGACCATCGCCCGGAGAATTACAACGTGGTGCCAAATCACGAAAGCTACTGTATTGCGATTTTAACATATTTTTGTTGTAATATCTTATAAGAAAATAGGAAAGTTGGCTCTCTGTGCCGCGCCAGAAAATTTTTCTCCCCGGAATCGATACTTCAAATATACAAATCAACCATTCGCCCTTGCATGGAGTATTGCTGCCATATATGGTCCAGTGCACCTTCTGTTTACCTCGGAGTTCTTGACAAGATCAAGAGGCGGATATGTAATATAATTGGCCCTGATCTGGCATCTCGTCTACAGTCACTCTCTCATAGACGCGCCGTCGCCTCTCTCTGTCTTTTCTACAAATACTTTCATGGTAATTGCTCCGATGAGCTGCTTTCACTGGTTCCCAGACTTCGCGAATTCAAGCGCCCTACGAGGCTAGCATCCCGCTCTCACCCTTTTACTGGAGAAACTTTTAAATGTAGCCGTCTCTTCTACTCCAATAGCTTCATACCTCGCACCTCTCGCCTGTGGAACACCCTTCCCTATTACTGTTTCCCTGAGAGCTATAATCTCCAACTATACAAATGTAATGTCAATCGATATCTCCAGTTACCTTGATCTATCCACTACCCCTCTCCTCATCCTTTCTTCTATCACTCCTATCTGCTCTCGCTCCAAATCTTCTGCAACCCCCTGCATCCTAGTGGCTTCACGCCTTGCTCGGGGCGTAATGCTTAATATATATATATATATATATATATATATATATATATCATATATATATTCATTTCGCGAACGAAGACTTTGGAAGGTTTTCTACGATTTTTGTATTAAAAGGCACATCGAGGTTACACATTTGTAGTTTGGTTAATTGTTTGGTCAACAATTTAGTGAAAATATTTTTTATGTAAAGAAAAACTTTGCTTTTAGATAAGAGAACGAGACACTTGTATTATTGTTTTTTTGTACAGTTATAGAAGAATTGGTTTTATTTTATTTTTTTTTTCATTCTTTCATTTCTCTTTCTGTCATGTTTCCTTCTTGTCTGACTTTTTCTTATTTTTCATTCATTTTTCATTCATTTTCATCTCGTGTCGTCCATTTTTATTTTTCCATTAGTTTTGAATTCTTTGATTTTTTTCCTTTTGTATTGCCTTTCTTTTCTTTCTTTTCTTTCATTCCTTTTCTTTCTCTCGTTCTTTTTCCTCCTTTTCCTTCTTTTATTGCTTCTCTTTTCTTTCTTTTTTCCTTTCGCTCATTCTTAATTCTATTCTTTTTTTCATCTTTCTTGTTCTTTTTCCTTCGCTTTTTCTTTCTTTCATTCCTATTGCCTTCTTTTTTTCTCTCTCTTGCTTCTTCTATTTCCTCTCTTTTCTTTCTTTTTTCCTTTCGCTCATTCTTAATTCTATTCTTTTTTCATCTTTCTTGTCCTTTTTCCTTCCCTTTTTCTTTCTTTCATTCATATTGCCTTCTTTTTTTCTTTCTCTTGCTTCTTCTTTTTTCTGTTACCTACGATAAAGTCAACAATTTACAGAAAATATTCTTAAGACTTTTATTCATTATTTAATATTGATTATTTCATTATTTGTTCTTTGTTGTTATTATTATGTTTACTTGTCTTTATGTGTGCATTTGTAGTGTGTTAATTTGTTTATTATTTATTTAATTTGTGTAATTATTTATTGGCTTCCATTAGTTTATTTTACATATTCATTTTTATTCATTGATTTTTCATTTTATTTCATTTAACCTTATTTTTTCTATTTCAATTATAATCAGATGCTGACTGAAAACTGTCCGTTTCATAATTATGTAACAATCAATTACCATTCAGTACTTGCCGATTGCGTTGTGCATGAAACTCAGAGTAGTGCTACGCTGTGGTAAATGTACATATATATATATATATATATATATATATATATATATATATATATATATATATATATGCAAGTCGATACCCGATCAGTATCGACTGTGTTATTAATGGAGTGGGAACTATGATGTTGAAAGACCCAGAAACCCCTAATGAACTTCGGCTAAAAGAAACTGATGGTATGTGCCAAAACCCCAGATGTATTTCACGAAATCTCTCTCTCTCTCTCTCTCTCTCTCTCTCTCTCTATATATATATATATATATATATATATATATATATATATATATATATATTAATGTGGAAAATTTGTCACTTAACTGAGTGGTGATATTTTAGTCATGCCGACTTCAAGTTTCGTGAGCGCATTGTTGTAATGCTTTTAATTTTCAAGCCTATTGGCTTCTTCAAGGATATTGTTTTTTCGTTTTGAGATATATATATATATATATATATATATATATATATATATATATATATAGGCAGCTTCTTTTCATTGATGCATGTTTCATTAAATAATATAGACAAGTTTTGTCTATTTATTTTAAGTAAATTCCTTTCATATTGTCTGATAAGCTTAATAACATTATCATTGAAAGATGAAAGAAAAACACCATATTGATACATGTTTTTTAATCCTAAGCTTCCGTATACACGAGTTTGTCATTGCTTGGAAATCTTTCATGCAACAAAAACAGACTATCATTACTGTTTTTTCCGTGTATTGTTTAATATATTGGAATGTGATTGTCATCTTTGATAACGGCTTATGTAATATGTATATTTTTCAGTGATAATGTTATTAAGCTTATCAGACGATATGAAAAGAATTTACATAAAATAAATAGACAAAACTTGTCTATTTTATTTAATGAAACATGCATCAATATATATATATATATATATATATATATATATATATATATATATATATATATATATATATATATGTATATGTGCATTCAAATGTTTCAACGAAGAAAAACTCTAGATTGCAGTTTCTTGTACCTACGAAAACCAGACAGCATCTCTTCTGCAATCTTTTCCAGTTAGAATAATCCATTATTTTTATCTAGCGGTAATGACAGGGTGTAAAATGGGAATTCTTAATGTAATTTTATTGAGATGTTATTTTATTAATAATTTATTTGATTAAAGATTACAGTAGTTATTTCTTGAACTTTTTTCTCAATCTCTTTCTTTCCCAATCTCTTTCTTTCTTTCTACCTCAATCTCTTCCTTTCTTTTTCAATCTCTTTCTTTCTTTTTTTTTCTTTCTTTCTTTCTTAATCTCTTTTCTTTCTCTTTCTTTTTTCTTTCTTTATTTCTCAATGTCTTTCTTTCTTTCTTAAACTCTTCTTTCTTTCTTTTTTTCTTTCTTTCTTTCTTAATCTCTTTTTCTTTCTCTTTCTTTATTTCTCAATCTCTTTCTTTCTTAAACTCTTCTTTCTTTCTTTTTTCTTTTTCTACCTTTCTTTATTTATTTTTCAATCTCTTCTTTCTTTCTTTCTTTCTTTCTTTCTTTCTTTCTTTCTTTATTTATTTATTTATTTTTCAATCTCTTCTTTCTTTCTTTCTTTCTCAACTTCTTTCTTTCTTTCTTTCTCAATCTCTTCTTTCTTTCTTTCTTTCTTTTTTTCTTTCTTGCTTGCTGTCTATCTCAATCTCTTCTTTCTTTCTCAATCTCTTCTTTCTTTCTCAATCTCTTCTTTCTTTCTTTCTTTCTTTCTTTCTTTCTCAATCTCTTTTTTCTTTCATTCTTTCCCAAACTCTTCTTTCTTTCTTACTTTCTCAATCTCTTATTTCTTTCTTTCTTTCTATCTTTCTTGCTTTCTATATCAATCTCTTCTTTCTTTCTTTCTTTATTTCTTTCTTTCTCAGCCTCTTCTTTCTTTCTTTCTTTCTTTCTTTCTTTCTTTCTTTCTTTCTCAGTCTCTTCTTTCCTTCTTTCTTTCTCAATCTCTTCTTTCTTTCTTTCTTTCTTTCTTTCTTTCTCAATCTCTTTTTTCTTTCTTTCTTTCTCAATCTCTTCTTTCTTTCTTTCTTTCTTTCTCAATCTCTTCTTTCTTTCTTTCTTTCTTTCTTTCTCAATCTCTTCTTTCTTTCTTTCTTTCCCAAACTCTTCTTTCTTTCTTACTTTCTCAATCTCTTATTTCTTTCTTTCTTTCTATCTTTCTTGCTTT